>PVKZ01001394.1:0-406629 GCA_004027375.1 Macroglossus sobrinus | reverse complement strand
GGGGGGGGTTAAGCAAGGGGAGTGACAAAGTTTTTAAAATATAGAGAAAATGGATTCATGGGGGACAAGAGTGGAAGTAGGGAGACCTAGTGAGAATGCCATGGAGTCACAGAGAAGAAGGTGACTATATTTCAGGTGAGTGGTGGGGATGAGGAAGAGCCACAAGTATATCCCAAACCTCAGGGTCTTGGATCAAGGACCTGAAGCCTAAGTTTCACTTGATCCCCAAGCTCCCTCCTTCCCTCCTCTTGGTTATTCCCTCATTAGTACCACCCATCTGTTTTCTCTTTCCCCCACAGGCTGCTTGAAAATCCTCCAGTCCCTGTAAGTAGCACTCAGACTGGTTCCCTAGGCTTCTCTAAGTGCCCCGGGTCCAGTTTCTTTTCCAGGGCTTTGCCTCTCTCACCACAACCCCAGACTGCTAAGATAGGCCTGTCTGGTTGCCTTGGGTTTATGGGAAGGTGCTTTAAGTCATTTGGTATTTCATTAACTCTCCCCACCACAATAATGATCTCAGAACTAATGATGAGGAGGCAGAAGGAACCAGTTTAAACGGGGTCCAGGGGGCACTAGAAGAGAAAGCTCAGGCTTCAGTTGCAACAACCACAGAGACTTTGGTTTGATCTTGGGAGGAACTTCCTCTCTAAAAAAAGCTGATGGCATAGCCATACATTGCCAGTGGAGGGAACCCTCAAAAGCCCTAAGAATGGGACAAATAACCTGATCCCTGGAGTGGGGCTGCAGAGACCTGCTGTTTGTTCCTCAAATGCTCAAAGCTCATTCCTCCTCAGGACCTTTGCACTTGTCCTTCTTTCTTCCTGGAATCTTCTTCTCCCACACCCTGATGATGGCTCCTTCTTCATTCCAACTGGTACTTCTTACTCTGAGTCTTATCTGTTTGTCTCCCATACAAGAATGTCAGCTTCCTGAGGACAGAGCTGTTTATCTTGTTTCCTTCTGCGTCCCTATGTCTAAAACTGTGCTCTGACACATGGGTAAAGCTCCATGAGTTTTCTGGAATGAATGTGTGTTCCAGGTGAGCTTGGGAGAGTGGGGGCGTACATCTTATTGCATGCACCTGAGGAAGGGGCCCACATTCCTGTTGGTTGGATCCTGAAACCGAGGCTGGGAGAAGTGAATTAATTCATCCAAGGTTGTGTGGGCAGTAAGTGGTGGTCCTGGCCTAGAAGGTCTGGTGAGGATGTAAGAGGGACAGAGGTTGGGCGAGGCTGCCAGCACACTGCTTTTCTACATGATAGCTCTCTACTTCCTACCAAGCTCCACATGAACACTCTCACCCACCCAGCATCCTTAAGTATGATTGCTGCTTAAGGACACTTGCTTGGAGTGCACATTGACGGCCCTGCAGCCCAGAGTTACACAGCAAATGGAAGAGTCACAGCTGAAAGTCATGCTTATCATGGCCTCAGCCTGGCTCTGCTAATAGACCAAGCCTTGGGTACTTGGTGACTCCACTGGTCACGGGGCAAACAGGCTTGCCCTCTTGGGTGCACTTGGTCACGCCTTGGGTTTACATCGGTTGGGTGGACTTGGGCAGCCTCTGTGAAGAATGCGGCTTATTGTTAGCAAGTAGCCAGGATTCCTTCCAGAACAACCCCACCTGGAGGCGTGTCTATCCAGGTTGAGAGAGTGGCTGGGGGAGGTGTTGGAGGAAAGTTGGTCTCCTCCTTTCTGAGATGGGCTGAGCAGCTTCAGGAATAAAGACCAGAGTCCCCATTACTAAAACCTTTCAAGCACATACACATATGACCTTTAAAATAAAAGAGTGAAAAAATAATACATGTTATAAAAATATCATCTATAGCACTTACCCAATGCCAGGACAATTCTAGACACTAGCTCATTTAATCCTCACAACTCTCTGAAGAGGGCCTGTGATCATGACCTCTATTTTGCAGATGGGAAGTCTGAAGCCTGGGTGACTTGACCAAGTTCACAGAGGTAGTGAGCAGGAGAGCCAGGACTCACAGATCCTTGTTGCTTTTAAGCAGTACATCAAACAGTAATTACAGCCGTGGTGAACACTGGACAGTGCTCTGGAACCACATGGTTGGGCCCAGAGAATATGGGTTTTGAAGGCTGAATCCTAGTTCTGTTCCATTCTTGCTCATGACCTTGGATAAATCACCTCTCCTTACTAGGTCTCAGTTTCCTCATCTGTAAAGGGAGGGGGTGTGATAACACCCTCAACAATATCCTCACGCGCTATTTGTTGTGAGAGTGAAATGAAGTCCTGAATGCAAACTGCACAATACTGTGTGCATATGAAGAGGACCTTTGACCCTTAGAGTCTAATTTGCATGGTGTTCATTAGTGCATGATCTTCATCTTTCCTCTTTGACTATGTTCCTTACACATAAAAGATTACATCAAAGTCACCTATTGTTCTACAGGGCCTGGTCCAGAATTTGCTCAAAAAAAAAAAAATCTTTATCAATCACATGATACAATGTGTCATAATGGCTAAAAGTGCAGGCTCTGACTGGTGCAAGCACTTTGGAACCCACTAACACTAGACAGATGTGCACCCAACCCAATAACTGAGTCATTCCATTCCTAGGCATCAGCCCAATAGACATGGGTGCTTATGTCTACCAAGAGAGACATACCAAAGTGTGGCTTTATTTGCGATAGCTGAGAACTGGAAACGGGAATGTTGTATATTCACACCATAGTATATTTACACACATTAACACTCAACATTGGAAAATAAACTGATGATAAATGCAGTCACATGGGTGAAGCTCAGAGACAAAATGTTGAGTTCAAGAAGCCAAACACAAAAGAGAACATGCTATCTGAATCCCACAACAAGAATGCAAGAAGAGACAAATGAACCTATGGTGCTAATAGTAAGACTAACAGCTGTCGCTGGTGGAGGAAGATGTTGCATGGGAAGGGGCACAAGGCAGCCTGCTGAGCTGCTGGACATGCTCTGGGTCTTGATCCAGGCAATGGTCACACACATGTGTGCATGTGTCCATCGAGTTGTATCCTTCAGATCTGTACATTCTGTGGTATAGAAGTTATACATAGCTGGTGGGTGGTTTTGTTTGTTTCTGTTTTTTAATGACTATGATTGAAAAAAAAAACACAAGAGCCTGACTTAGATCTTGCTGCTACTTCCATGCTGGGCAACTTTGGTTAGGCACCTTTTCCGCATCTTAGGGCCATCATCTCACAGCAAGGGGATAATGCCACTACAGTAAGAAAGGGCCTCTCCAGGGATGAGCAGAGTGAAATGGGATATTTAGCACAGTGCCTGACCCAGAGGAAGTATTCAATAGTTGGTAGTTATTATCAATAATAAAAGATTTATACTATAAGCCATGAGACATTTATTCTACAAATATTTACTAAGCTCTCCATGTGCCAGACACTGGGCTGGGCTGGGCTGAGTTCTGTGGAGAGTAGAAAACAATGCAGGCCTAGCTCTTTCTCTCCATGGATTGGCATTCTGGTTCCTTTGCTCATTCAACACTCATGCATTGTGACTTGCCCCAGATTGCACAGCTGATAAATGCTTTGGCTGGGACCCACAGCGGCTCTTCTGGCTATTCCAGAGGTCCGTGCACAGTGCCATGAGAGGGGCAGAGGGAAGTGTTGGGAGTTAGTTCCCAAAGGGATGTGACTTAGTGAGTGAATCCTAAGCTTCCTTGCCTCACAGTGGTAGAACTGAGGCATATCCGCTATCTCTTTAGGGCCCCCAGGCGGAGTGGGCCACCCTCTGTTTCCCAACCTACTCTCTAATGCTCCCATTGGCCTCCCTCCCTCCCTGATCTACTTCCTCACTCTCCTACTGGTGCTTCCTGGGACCATCTCCCCACAAAATGACTTGTCCCCAAATCCTGTCTCAGAGTTTGCTTTTAAGGAAATCCACCTGAGTGAGCTGGCCAGTGGCCACATGATGGGAAGCCAGAGGGAGTGAAGATGGCCCCTGGCTAGGGGTGTGGGCCCAGCTAGCCATGAAGCCTACTCCCTTTCAGAAAGCTTCTGCAGAAAGCAGGGAGCCTTGCTGTGGCCACAGCCATGATCTGGTTGCCCTCCCAGTCCTAAGTCCCTCAGGTGGTCACATCCACCTAGAGAAGGAGGACTAGATTTTAGTAGGACCAAATATTGGTCCTGGCCTGAGGAGAGGGGACCTACCCACCTGGGAGATGGAGTCAGGTAATACCCCCTGTGTGCCCCTGCTGCCCCTTTGCCTTGGGCACCCCAAACACCCAGGTCTGGACACACAGGGCTCTGGACCCTGCTCCTGGCCAGCCAACAAGTCCTGAGGCTGATGGCCTTCCCTGAAGGTCTCTGAGGCTGGGCTTTTATTTTCTTCCTCTTCCCTCACACTGCATGCCTGTACTCTGAGGCTTTGTGACCTTTTCAGGGCTGGTTAGGCTGCTCTGGAGTTTGGTGCTGGGACCACAGGGCCCAGGGCAGTGTCAGAGCAGACGTCTGGGGTGCAGGTGGCAGAGCCCCATCACAGGGTCAAGAGATGCTGCAGAATTGGATTCCAAAGACCATGAATGCTTCAAGTCTATCATTCTTGTTGTGAATCCTCCCAGACTCTACTTCAATAACCAAAGCAACAAGCAAGATAATGTCTCCTTATTTGGGGGTGGGTCTTTACAGAAGTGATCAAGTCATAATGAGGTCCGTAGGGTAGGCATAATTTGGCATGACTGGTGTCCCTTATAAGAAGGGGAAATTTAGAGACAGACAGACACACAAACAGAATATTTTTCGAAGAGATACAGAGAGAAGATGGCCAGTAAAGGAGAGAAGCCTGGATCAAATACTTCCCTTAGGGCCCTCAGAAGTCACTAGCCTTGCTGACACCTTGATCTTGGACTTCTAGTCTCTAGAACTGTGTGAGATGGTAAGTATGTATCTTTTAAGCTCCCTAGCCTATGGTGCTTTGTTACAGCAGCCCTAGCAAATTAATACACATCTTTATTGAGATCTACAGTTGAATGTCAAGCAACATGTGTTTGAATTGCACAGGTCTACTTATACAGAGATTTTTTTTCCAGTAAATATATTGGAAAAGTTTTTGGAGATTTGTGGCAATTTGAAAAACTCACAGATGAACTGAAAAAATTTCAAAAAAAATAAGAAAAAGTTAGGTATGTCATCAATGCTTAAAATATATGTAGATACTAGTCTATTTTATCATTTGCTACCATAAAATACACACAAATCTATTAAAAAAGTTAAAATTTATCTAAACTTACACACAAAAACACAGACCATACATGGAACCATTTACAATCATAACTATATAAAATTAACTACAGTACACACTGTACTATTGTAATAATTTTGTAGCCACCTCCTGTTGCTATTGCAGTGGGTTTGAATTAAGAGTATCCGCTTAAAATGCCATATGACCCTAATCTCCAGTAAATTGCATATCGCAGTGCAAAGTGATCTCCTCATGGTTCTTGTGTATTTTTCATCACGTTTGGTGCAATACGGTAACCTTTGACTAACATCATGGTACTCATTCAAACTGATGGGAGTGCTCCCAAGTTATGCTGGAAATTCTCCCAAGAAGCAGAGAAAAATTATGACATTATAAGAAAAAGTTGTATTGCTTGACATGTATCATAGATTGAGGTCTGCAGCTGTAGTTGCCCACCATTTTAAGATAAATGAGTTCAGTGTAAGGACCATTATAAAAAAAGAAAAGGAAATTCTTAAAGCTGTGGCAGCAGCTACACCAGCAGCCATGAAAATCTTGTACTTTTTATGAAATACATTTTTATCTCATATTGAAAATGCAGTGTTTATGTTGGTGCAAGATTGCTATAAGGAAGGCATACGTACAGACTAATATGATTTGAGAAAAAGTGAAATCATGATAGGTATGACAACTTAAAGCAAAAGGAAGGGGAAGGAGCTAAAGTTGGAGAATTTAATGCCAGCAAAGGATGGTTTGATAATCTTGGAAAGAGGTTTGGCTTAAAGAATGTCAAGATAATAGGAGAAGCAGCTTCTGCTGACCGAGACGAGTTCCCAGACACCATTAAGAAAATCATTAAGGATAAAAAGTATCTGCCTGAACAGGATTTTAATAAAAGTGCCCTACTGTAGAAAAAAAAGTCACATTTATTACTAAGGCAGAAAAGTGAGCACCTTTCTAAAAGTGAACACCTAAGGCAGGAAGGGGTAGGCTAAGTCTACTGTCCTGTGCAAATGCAGTCAGGTTTATGATCAGGACTGCCCTTATTCATAAAGCTGCTAACCCTCGAACCCTCAGGGAAATGATAAATACCAGCTGCCAGTTTTTTGGTTGTACAACAAGAAAAGCCAGAACAATGAGAATCCTTTTTTCTGAATTAGTTCCATCAATGCTTTGTCCCTGAAGTCAGAAATTATTTTGCCAGTGAAGTTCTTTTGATATTGGACAATGCCTTTGGCCACCCAGAACCCCATGAGTTCAACACTGAAGGCATCGAAGTGGTCTACTTGCCTCCAAACACAACGTCTCTAATTCAGCCTCTAGATCAGGAATGCATACAACCTTTAAGGCTCATTACACACAGCACTCTATGGAAAGGATTGTCAATGCTGAGGAAGAGAACCCTGATAGAGAGAATAGCATGAAAGTCTGGAAGGTTTGCACCATTGAAGATGCCATCATTGTCATAGAAAAAACCTGAAATCCATCAAGCCCCAAACAATAAATTCCTGTTGGAGAGAGCTGTGCCCAGATGTTGTGCATGACTTCATGGGATTTACAACAGTCAAGGAAATTATGAAAGAGACTATGGATATGGCAAAAAGGTGGGGGATGAAAAGCTTCAAGACATGGATCTTGGAAAAATACAAGTGCTAATGGACACAGAGGAATTAACAGAAGACGATTTGATGGACATAAGTGCTTCCGAAGCAGTGCCAGATGATGAGCATGAAGATGTAGAAGAAGCAGTGCCAGAAAACAAACTGGCATTAGCCACTCTAATGGCAGAAGGGTTCCAATTATTCAAGGCTGCTTTTCACTTCTTTTATGACATGACCCTTCTTTGATATGGCTGCTAAAACTAAAGCAAATGGTGGAAGAGGATCAGTACTGTATGGAAACATTTTTAGAGAAATGAAAAAGCAAAGATGTCAGACAAAAATTATGGTGTATTCCCATAAAGTTACACTGAGAGTGCCTGCCTCTCCTGCCTCCCCTTCCACCTCTTGCTGAGACAGCCATACCAACTCCTCCTCTTCCTCCTCCTCCTCAGCCTACTACATGTGTAGATGACAAAGATGAAGACCTTTGTGGTCATTCATTCCACTTAATGAATAGTAAATAATCATTATGCCATACAATTAGTAAACTTGTGTGTTGTACATGTGTATTTATGTGTGAAAATCTAATAACTGTATGGCAAAAACTATATGAGACATTTTTATGTCATCACCATCATCATCGCCTAAGGATTCATTATGTGTAAAAGACTTGCATGAAGAGGATAGCTTATTCTTACATAGGCATAGGGTGAGTGATAGTTAATATAGAAATAATAATGTGTTAATTTTCTTACTGTTTTATAACTTTGCTTTCAAAGAATTACATTACTGTATGGTATATCTTTCTCTCTAGTAATTGTGGAAACTGTATAACAGCCTATCCTCACAGGTGATTTTTTTAAAATGTAGCAATGTTTTCAATATTGTATTATGAATGCGACTAATACTGTATGCCATAAAATTTCATATCAATTTATCCATTAGTGTGCAGGCTAGGCTATTGTAAAACAATTGTATCAATTATACTAGGCTACCATAAAGTATTCATATTTGCTGCTTCTTTGTTATCGAAGTATGAATCGTTAATGCCTGTAAATAAATATGAATTTCTTTTTCATATTATCTTTTCACTTTTGATGTCTAGTGTTAGTAATATGTATAACATTTACAGTGTTTTGTATTATATAAGACAATGGTGACGTAAGTACTGACAGATACAATTCATTTTGTTAACAGATGATGTGAACTTATGGTATTGATAAATACATACATACAGTACTGTAAACTCATTTTCTCTTATGATTTTCTTAACATTTTCTTTCTCTAACTTACTTTATTGTAAGGCTACAGTATCTAATACATATAACATATAAAATACATGCTAATCGACTGTTTATGTTATTAATAAGTCTTCCGGTCAACAGTAGGCTATTAGTAAGTAAGTTTTTGGGTAGTCAAAAGTTATACTGGACTTTTGACTAGATGGGGGTTGCAGGTCAGGACCCTTATACCATGTGTTGTTCAAGGATCAACTGTAACTCACATATCACAAAATTCACTCATTTAAAGCGTACAATTCAGTGCTTTTTATTCTGTTCACGAAGTTGTGCAACTCACACCATGATCTATATTTAGAGCATTTTCTTCTCTCCAGAAGGAAACTCTGTACCTATTCAACAGTAAAAACTTACCCTCTCCAACCCCAGCCTGTGACAACTATTCAATCTACTTTCTGTCTCTACTGCTTTGCCTATTCTGGACATTTCATATACATACATTTGATTTCATACAATATGTGGTCTTCTGTGACTGGCCTATTTTATTGAGTATAATGTGTTCAAAGTTCATCCATGTTGAAACATGTTTTGGTACTTCATTACTTTTTAAGGCTGGATAATATTCCATTGCATGGATATACCATCTTTTATTTATCCATTTATTTGTTGATGTGTAATTTAATTTTGTTTTAGAAAGAGGATCTAAAGTATGGCAAAATGGTTACATTATTAAATCAGAGATGAGAAAGATAGCTATTTATTATGTTTCTTTATATATTTGGATGTGTGAAAGGTTTCATAATTTTTTCTCCCTCTTTAATTCCGCCTCCCACCTTCCAACCCTGATCCATGGATGTTGCCTTAAGAGCTGGATCTCTGAAGGTGGGAAGTCCCCTCCCACATGTTCTTGGTGTGCACCTGGGGCCAGGTACCCCCAGTGCACTCAGGGGGCCTGGTGAACCTGGGGTATGGTCTGTGGCTCCACTTGGAGCATGAACCCAGGACCTTCTGCATGCAAAGCAGACATGCTAACCACTAGACTATGGAGCCATTCCTGGTTTCATAATGCTAATAAATATATAATGCTAATAAATATATTTTTAAAATACATATTACAGAATGAGTCTCTAGCCATTGAAGGAAGATAATAGTTGCTGACATGATAAAGGAAAAGATAGGTCTAATACTAATGAAAAAGAAAAGATTCCAGAACCTTCTTTCTCAACTTCCTATTTCCCTGTGACCCTAACGTCTCAGGGACAGGGATGCTACTTAACAGCCTTGGATATAAGTGTTGCAAGGACAGGAACCACATCTGCTGTGTTCTCAGCTGCCTTCCTAATGAGGCCCAGCCCAGAGTCAGTGCTCAGAGAAAATGTGGACTATTTCCTGAGAGTGATAGGCCTGGCCACTGTGTGTAGGGACCAGCCAGGCTCTCTTGGCCTTGCCTGGGCCAAGGTCCCCAGCTACTAAAATTTCTCCTTTTCCTATCTGAAGGCTCATTCTAGCCCGACTTTGGTAACCTGCTTCATGCACTTCTGGGGAGCTCCCTCTCTTACGAGGTGGTCGTCTCTCTGCCAACCACCAGTGATAGGTGCCCCAGGATCTCCTCCCATTGGAGAAGTGGTCCAGTGGCATGGCCCAACATAGAAGGGCTCAGAAGTCAAACATATTTGGAGGCAATGGCATGAACTAACATATCGCTGCTGTTCATTGAACACTGAATGTGTGCCAGGCACCAGCTCTGGGCTCTATGTTGCATTTTATCCTCCTGGCAGCCCTGAGAGGAGGACCATAATTATTTTTATTTGAAAGATGAGGCTGAGGGGCCAAAACACTAGCCAGAAGTCCCATGGCTGAGAGAGACACAGTCAGGACTCAAGTTTATTCTACACCCCACACCCTCTTTGTTGACTCACCAGCAGAAGATCAAAGTTCCTGGAACTCTCCAACTTAGCTGGAGTCCTAGCTCCCCTAAGTTATGGGTGCAGCCTTCAGGGTACAGCATGAGCAATGCAGCTCTGGGCCTCCAAGGTCTGTGCCACCTGAGTCTCCAGGCCCTGCTGCTTTACAGATGCTTTTTCTTGGCATTTGCAGCCAGGCATTGAAAGAAAGCTGTCTATGTTTCCCTGAGCCTGTTTGAATTTCATCCTGCTTGTATTTCACAGCAGGGAAATCTACATTTTTTACCCAAGGTGATGACTTGACTGTCAAGAACTGTGCTGTGTTGGTGGAATTTTTGTCATATTGGCTGAAATACAGCCCTAGGCCTAGCAGAGAGGAGCTCAGACCCTCCTGTGGATTGGAGGTGGAGGGCTGGGTGGTTGTGCTCACCCCACTCTAACGAAATGCCACGCCCTACCACACCCTAAGAATAGCGAAACCCAGAAAGGATGTCAGTGGTCCCATCCTTCAGGGAGAAGGTGAAATAGTGTTTTTCTGGAATGAGTTTCAGAGGGAGCCAAGATGGAAATGGGAGAAAGGGCAGACCTAGTCGGCCTTCTACAAGACTGGCAGTCTTTCCTCGAAACCTTGCAAAATAAAACTGTGGCCTCCCATGGTCTAGCGTTCCATGGCATTGTTGAAATGCTGGGAAGGGCAGGCACTTGGCTGCCTGTGGCCCAAATGGTCTCAGCCCTCATTGCCCTGCACCATGTGCAACTGAGCAGATGGGCCCCTCCCACTTAATTTGAGTCCCAGGAATGTTGTCATCTGGCCATCCAGAGCCTTATCAGCTCAGTGTTCCTCAGGCTTGCTGGACAAAGGGAGTGGGCAATTTTAGGACTCCCAGGGATTCTGGGAATGAGTCTTTGCCAACCACCCGCCTTCCCCACTGCCCTCCACACATATATTGCTGGCTCTCAGAGCTGGAGGGGACCTTTTTCTACCTCCTCACTGAAGGAGAAACTGTAGCCCAGAGGAAATAGGGACTTGCCCGAGGGCATGACAGTTCTATTAGTGCAAGGGACCCTTGCTCTCAACCTCTCCTTAGAAAAGACCACTTGGGGCCAGCCCCTTGGAAGACTAGTCACCACAGCAGAGGCTGGTGGTGATAGGGTTTCATTTGAGGCATCAGATGGAATTGGCAGAGTGCTGGGCACGCAGCCAGCAGGCTGGGCTTTAGCCCCTGCTCGCCCAGACTTGCAGGAAGGATCTCTAAGGATCATCTTGTTCTAGTTTAGGAGCCTGGAGGCCAGAGGGGTTAAACAGGCTGTCCTGGCAGCCATGGAATGAGACATGTGACAAGAAGCAGGAGGAGGTCAGGTCAGCACAGTGGTGTCAGATTTGAGGTCAGATCACACTGGCCTTGTGGGTGGAGTCAGGGACTTGAAGAGATGATAGGAGAGGAGGGGACGGTGGATTTCGTTTCTCCATTTGCCTGTTAATTCTATGTCAGCCCAGTCATTGGTTTGCTGTCCTTTGCATGTTCTTGCTTTCTGGCCAGAAAGGTGAATGCCAAGCAAACCCAAGCTGTGAGAGCACAGGCAAGGCAGGGCCACTAGCCTGGTGTACCTGTTGCACCCACATTCATGACAGAAACTCACAACCACTAGGCAAGTGTGGGTAAATCCTCTTCCCCTCCCGTTTTCCCCTCTCTCTTTTCTCTCAGTGTTTCTTCCCTCTGTTAACAGACTTAAGTGCTCTCACTAAAATGAAAGGTGCCCCAGCAGCTGCCCCGAGGTATGTGGGGTGGTGGGAAGAGAGCAGTCATGGCATCAGCTGTACTCATCCAGGGACTGTTGGAGGAACCATGGCAATCCCCTTCCCCTCTTTGAGCCTTAGTTTCCTCAGACGCAAAGTTGATAGAGGGCAGCCGTGGGCAGTGAACAAGGTCACCAGTGGAAAACTGTGTGCGGGCTCGATTTACACCTGTGCCCCTCTCCATCTCCTGTGTGGTAAGAATGGTCACAGCCCAGCTAACAGTTTACCTTCCTCTGGTTCAGCTCCCAAGTCTCGACCGCACAGGAATCTATCAAAAACACAGGTTCGGTTCTGGTTACCTCTCTGCTCAACCTCCTGCCAATGGCTTCTCAGCATACTCAAAACGACACTTGGTTGGCCCCCAAAGCGTCCCTGTTCCTTGGCCTGACGCTGCTTCCCTTTTCTGCCTCATCTCTCCTCTGCTGGTCTCCCTTTTAGGTTCTCAGAATGCCTGTTCTTTCCCGCCTCAACTCTCCCTCCTGCTGTCCCACTGCCCAGACGAATCTTTGCAGGCTCCCCTCTCTGAGCTATCTTCCCTACATGCCCTCTAAACAGATGCCTCTGTCTTTGGTCCCCACTCAAGACTTTGGGGACTGAAACACTTGCTCCAGGCCTGGCTCCCCTACTGGGCTGGAAGTTCTACCAAGTCAGGTGGGAGAGCTCCACTGCTATCTTCTGTGTCTTTGACCCTAGACCAGCACAGAGCACACTGGAAGTAATGACAAATGAACTTTGGAGTCCACCCTGGGTTTTTAGTAAAGCTGAGGACAGTTCTGGGGTGTGGCACCAGGGCGGACCTGGAGTGGGCTCTGTCCAGGGAGGGCCTGGGAGTGAGAAAGCTGCCATGGCGTTTTGCCACCACCTGCTCCTGAGTGGGTGGATAGGGTCCTAGGGGCCTTGCAGCCAGCCAGACAGGTTCTCCAGCTGGTTTGGCAGGATTGCCGTGGATTGCTCTTAGCCCTGCAGTACAGCCCCACAGTACACACCTGTGGCCGGGTTACCTGGTGAAAGGCCTGAGAGTTCTGGGCTCTGGAGACCTGGATGAGCCTCTCACTAGCCTCAGAGACATCCCCTGGGCTCCCTGGCCTTCTCTGCAGGAACCAAACCCCAACAACATCCACCAGGTACCTCCCATACTGGAGCTCTGCACGGGCTAGAGGATCAACAGCGAGCTAAGTGGGAAGGGTGGGATCCTAGCCTTTTATGTCTGGGACGTGGGAGTGGGGAAGCATGAGGGTCTTGGAGGAGCTCCACCTTCATCAGGGTCCTCCAGCCTGAGACAGGGATTCGAGTGCAGGTGGCTAACGTGGAGGTCATCCAAAAGCACCTGTAGGGAGTGGGGAAGTGAGACAGATGGGGTGCACTAGTGGGAATCTAGGACTCCCTTTCTTGCAGAACTGCCCCCAGAGTCAGCCAGTCCTGCCACCAGCCAGCTGATGCCACCCACTCCCACCAGGCTTTGGCTGCAGGCTGTTCCAGGCTTAGGGGTAATGGGGTTAATTTGGCAGCTACCCATAGTGTTCAATGTATTACAGAGAAAGCCCTTCTTGGGGAGGCCTGGGTAGTTCTATGTTAGCTTCTGCTACAACCTTAAAGGACCTTTCCAAGGCCATCTAAGGAATGGTAGTTTCTATAGTAAGTCACATCTCTTTCCCCAACCACCACCACCACCACATGAGCCACGTAAAACTTTTGAAAGACACCTAGTTATTCCCAAGAATATTCAGAATAAAACCCATCTCCCTGGTCAACGTGGTCTGCAATGGCCTGAGCCCTGGGTGTCTTGGATCCCATCTGCATTCGGCCTCATCCTGTCTGACTCTATGCTGTGCACTGTTCCAGCCAGGCTGGTTTCCAACTGTTCCCTGAATCTTGGCAGCTCTTTCCAGCTCCAAGGTCTTTCTCATGCCATTCCCATTGCCTACCATACACTTTGCCCTGTTTCCATTCTTACCTGGTCTTGGTCAAGGAATGGTCTCCTGACCTATACCCCTCTGCACTGGGACACTCTCCCTGTGGCCTCCTTGTCTCTGTACAGCAGTTATCAGGGATGTATTTCAGATGTTCACTTGTTGAGTGGCCCTGCCTGCATGCTGTGGTACCCAGCCATTCAGGAATGTTTACTGAACGAATGAATGAACACTCAACAGCAATCTAGAACTGGAGTCCCAGGCCCTCAGGTGCCCCCAGTGAGATGTACAACCTGGGCGGGCATTTCTTCTGCACTGCATCTCCTCCATCCATGGAGGTGACTGGTCCCCACACTCTCTGAGGGTCCTGCTGGCTCTGATCTTTGAGGTTCTAGGACATAATTATCAAGGAGGACCCATTATCCACTCAACAAACACTATGGCTATTAAAAAAGAATGAGGCAGCTTCTTACATCTCAATCTGGAATGATCACCTAGATAAATTGTTAAGTGAAAAGAGCAATGTTCGAAGACAGAGTATAATATACGCATGCCCATTTGTTAAGGTCTCAGTTTCCTGTCTGTTAATTCAGGAAACACACCTTTGTTCTGTTGTGACTCCTGTTTTTGCTTTGTCCAAGTCTGATCCCGGGGTGTTTCCATGCAGCCCTGCCCTGCACGGGTGTGCTTTGACTTCCAACTGTCTGCACCTGAGATTCTTCCCAAGGGGGCTTTCTTCAGGCTACTGTAGATATCGTCCCTCCTTGCAGAGAACTGGAGAGTCACCTTCCCCCCAGGATGGCCCTTAACTAGTGGCTGACAGGTGGGAGTGCACGAAAGTCCAGCATCTTAGCTCAGGCTGGGAAACTTGGGATGTGGCTTAGTCCCCCATGGGGTGGGGGGTGGGAGGTGATAAGGGTGAGGGAGTGGGTTTGGGTGTGTGAAACTCCCCTTGGTAGGTGTCTGCTGGGCTCACAGCCTCATTTGGCTTCTTTCCTTCTCTGTCTGCTCCCCCTTATTCCCTTACCACTCTCCCCAAGTACACTTCCTTAATATATCACTGCCACATACATCAGGGTCTGCTTCTGGGAAATGTGACCCAAACATCTCCTCTTTTCACCTGCTCCTTACTTCTATTCTGCCTTTCCACATGCATGGAGGGCTTATAATGTGCTAGATGTCTCTTCACAGCAGTGTTGTGCATAATATTAATAAAATACTAAAAATAATATTAACACAAATATTATGTATTAATCAGTATCTATGTGCCAGACCCTGGGTTAAGCACTATATAAATTATCCCATCTAATCCCCAAAACAACCTGTATGCTATAGGTGTTTTGATTATTTCTGTTTTACCAGTTATTGAATTGAGGCTCCCAGGTCCCAGTTGGGAAGTGGCAGGTGGTTTTGAAGTCTCTGTTTTGAAATTTGGCTCTAGTAATAAACTTATAGCCACTATTATATTGAAAATAGCATGCTGTGGTATGAAAGCTCCACGTGCCAGAAACATCTGCATTCTCAAAGTAGCCAAAATAAGGAAAGATTTACTTTTCCAAAAGATTCTCTATTTTGCTTTATAAATATACACCCCACTCCCAGAAGCAAATTCAAAAATAAGAAATGGGACAATCAAGGTAGGCAGAATTCCTGGGATCAACCTACGTTTGCAGAGGTGGGAAGGGAGCCTGCCACTGGGAAAGATGCCCCCAGCCCTGTTGCAGTGAGCTATGGCTCTCTGCTTTCCGGGGGACCTTGAGATAGAGTAAAGGAACTGTTGATACATTTGCATACTTTACTAGTGAGACTCCCTGCATTCCAATCCTGCATCTCCTCTAAGACCCATGTGCCATTCTGAATGGCAGGACTCCATTCCTGGCTCTGAATCTGGGTGTCCTGAGATAGGTAGGTGAGTCAGTCTGAGAGGAAGGAGGATTCCTGGAAGCCAGTTTCCCACTGAGATTCTTGGGAAAAACTTAACTCTACAAGGAAGTGGTGAACATAAATAAAGCCCACTGAGCCTGAAGAAACCCTAGGCTCAGCTCAACTTCCTGTAGCATCCTTAAATTCCCATGGCCATTCCAACACCACTCATGCCAAGGAAAAGGTGAAAGGGAAGACAGACCTCATAGAGATGGTAGTCTTAACACACTATGGTTAATTGTCTTACTTGTGCAATGTTTTATACAGCATAAGCCCAGGTCAGGGGTGGAGTCCACTCGACAAACCAGCCAAAAGCACATAAATTTATTCACATAAATTTTCCATAAGTTTGAAATTACTTCAGAATAGAAAAATTTCAAGTAATGCATGTACATGACAGAGAATTCAGCCACCCGTAAGGCACATGCAGGGAATCAGGGCTTCCCTCTCCCCTGGGGCCCCTGTCACTTAGTTCTCTCACAAAGTCAGCCTCTAACTGGCTCACCGGCAATCATGTCACCTCCCTTCCCCAACTGCACATAGTTTTGTATCCTGCCCTTTTTGTGCATTATTATAACACGAGCTTTGTTCTGTGTTACAAAAATTTTCTCAAAAATATCACTTTTAATGGCCCCTTGGTGGTACGCCCGTGATTTCTGTAGCTAGTCCCGATTTTTGGAACTTGTGTATTTTTCTGCCTTTTCACCACTGTGAATAATATAATGATAATAATAATAATAACAACAACAATGCAATGAACAGCTTTATATGTTCATCTCTGCTGTACCTCTGACCAGTCTCTTCAGTAAGATTCTGAAGAAACAACTGCGGGGAGGACTGCTAGCTTTTAAAGGCATTTATAGGTCCTGTTGAGCAGCGCTCCAGCATTGCATAAAGAATGGACCAACAGGCATGCCTGCCAGTGGTGGGCATCTGTTCCCTAGCTCCCTGGCAAGCTCAGGATTACTACAAATCATTAAAACATTTGCCATTCCAAGATGGGTCCTCACTGGATTTTGTTGCTTCCT
Source organism: Macroglossus sobrinus (assembly GCA_004027375.1). NCBI lineage: Eukaryota > Metazoa > Chordata > Mammalia > Chiroptera > Pteropodidae > Macroglossus > Macroglossus sobrinus. The sequence continues at coordinate 390,030 of PVKZ01001394.1, read as the reverse complement.
TGGATTATGGACATATCTATTTTTATTGTTGTCCTTCTGTGCATTGTCTACTTTTCTCAGCCTGTCACCGTGCTTTTCTTATCAATTTGTGCTGGTTGTGAGGACTAACACGTGGTAATGCCTGTGAGGGGCTGCAGCAGCACAGGGAAAATATTCTGCCTGGCTCACATTCTGGTTCTGCTTGCTGGCTGAGCCACCCGGCTGGGCTGTTTATCCTCAGTGTGCCTCCATTTCTTCTTCAGTGTGAGGGCTTGTTGAGGATTATGGAGCTGACTCATGTGAAATACTCAGAACCACACACTGCAACACATTAAGTACTCAAAAAAAAAGAAAGAAAGAAAGAAAAGGTACCATTATTTGTACATTAAGGAAATCAGCACTTTGTCCTACATGTTTCCAGTCATTTCCTACCCTAATCTAAAAACTTTACGTTTAGCTAACTGAGCAGGCTCCACCACAGGAGTGTGGTAAGGAGCCAAGGAGTTCAGTATTTACTTAGCAATGTCTTAGAAGGAATGTTTACCACTTGAAAACTTTCTCAGAGCCATAAAGATAGGCCTGATTGGCCCCAAACCAAAACCCAAATTAGTCCCAAGGAAGATTTCGCAATTTCCTTTGAGCAATGCCTCCCAGCTTCCCAGGGGTCGGGGAGTCCTGCTTGAGGGCTAGTCCAGTTCTTCCCTTCCCTTCTAGCATCTCTCCACCATCCTTGGGTGGAGGTGGTAGGGACTTTACCCACAAAGAGAGCCTTCTCAGGGTTTGGCAGGTGGGACTCACCACAGAGACAGGTGAGGCCCCAAGAAGGCGAGACTGGGCCCTCTCAGCTTCAGCCCACGCCGTTTCTATTCCCTTCCATGACTCAAGAGGGGAAGGGCCTGGTGCCACTCACCCCATCTCCTCAATCTGTCCCTCATTCCTGGATTCTTGGGGATCCCTCTGGAGAAGCTTGGGCAATTTGAGACAGAAGTGGACATCCAGAAGTGAGGTGGCTTGAAGAAGTCAGACTCGCCCCAATGCCTGGCCAGAGTTGTTCACCTCCTGGCCTCTTTAGAGTTGCCTGAAGCCTGCAGTTGCATCGCAGCCCAACTTCTGTCCCCTGTTACCTGACCTCCTGGGTGACCCCCGTCTGTTGGCATGTGGAGAACACCGCCTACTGCTTCATAGAAACCTCTGCCACTGCTGCTTTAAAACCAGCCAGCTATTTTAGAAAACCTTTCCCATGTTTGAAAACCTTGCTGGGTAGGTTGTAGCACTGTTGCGCCATCAAGGGAAAAAGCATTTCTTCTACTGCTGCTGCATACAGAATAAGGTCTCCATGCTGAGTTCCCTAGCTCCTCAGAGATGGCAATGGAATGCCATCAGCCTTGGTAGCCAGCCTGGTAAAACTACATACCTCAGATCTTCTGGGTCACAGTACCCAGAGCTCTTGGTCTGGCTTGTCCCCAGCAGACAGGACTGACTAACTCCTGGCTGAGCTAGAAGAACAGCTCCCTTAGCTGGGAGTAATCTGGCTCTGTTGAGAATTGGGCTCCAAGTAAGTGCTGCAGAGCAAGTCACAGAGCTAGCCAGAGAAAAACACCTTGTCCTTAGAGAGCTTATAAGCAAGGGTCAGAAAGCATGAGGAAGGGTCAGGCACCCAAGAAAAACAAGTGCTTATGTCCCCCCAAAGGATGTTGTCCCATTCTATAAAAACTGGAAACAAATGTTCTCTAACAGCAGACTGGGAAACATATGGTGTGTTCATACCATGGGATACTACACAGCAAAGAAAAAGAATCAAGTCCTTCCACATGCAGCAACCTAGATGAATCTCACAAAGTTGGATAAAAGAATCCAGACAGAAAAAGAGCACGAACTGAATGATTCCATTTAGATGAAGTTCAAAAACAGTCATCAATGGTGGTGCAGTCGGGGTAGTGGGTGACCAGGAGGAGTCACACCAGGAGGAGTCACAGGGAGCTTTCTGAATTCTGGAAATGTTCTCTGTTCTCATCTGGGGTACAGCTACAGCAATGTACACATCTGTAAAAAGAGAATGAGCTGCAGACCTAAGTTTGTTCACTTTCCTGTAAATTATATGTCAATTTTAAAAAGAAGAGAAAAGAAGATGAGACCTGTTAGAAATCCATTGCTGCTAATTCCTGAGCATCAGCTCATTCCGTCCTCTTGGTAGTTGGAAGTGTCTTTGCCAGTTAAACAGATTGCTGGCCCCACCCCCAGAGTCTCGGAGGCAAGTCTAGGATGGCCTGGGAATTTGCATTTCCAATACTTTCTTCTGTCTATCCATAGGTGATCCTGAGCCTCCAGTGCAGGAACAATGCTTTGAGAACTGCTGGTCTGTGCATTTGAATAGAAGGTAGAATGGGTTCATGTTACAGCAGGGTCAGGGGATCCCTTCCATCTGGAAAGGATCCAGGCAAATTCAGGGTGACATGCTTTTGAAGGATAAATACAGTCTTAAAATGCTAAACAAGCAGGAGCTGGAGGTTCCAGGGAGGAAAAACAGCAAGGAGGAAGCAAGTGAGGTGGACGACATTTAGTTCCTGGGGCCAGGGTGGATGGAGGGGACATTGGCTCTGCTTGGGGGTGGGGGGATCTTTTGAGTGATAAAGCTTGAAAATAGGAGGAAGGTTGTGACTCCTCTGGAAAAATGCCCACACACACCCACTGGGGGTTTATATTCCAAAGTTAGGAGGTGAAGTAAGTCATCTGTGGTCATTTATCTCTGACAACCCCATGAATGTCCCATGAAGAGTAGAGGGGAGCCCAGCTCAGTAACAGCAGGTGTTACTTCACTGGTTGGGCAGCAAATAAAGTCAGCTGAGTGCTCTGAGTGGCCAGGCCTGATGATAAACTGGACAAAGACGACCCCAGCCCTGTCCCATAACCTGTGGGAGCCAGGGAAATGGGCTAAGGCAGAGGGCAGCTGGGGTTAATGTGGGGAGCAAATGTGGAGATACGACTGAGCAGGGGCGGGAAGAGCCTGCCCCTGTTGATAGATGAGGGGATGAGCTCATTATAAAGGAGCTGCCCTTGACTACATTCTCTACAGGTCTAATGGCCACAATACCTGCCACTACCATCTTTTCAATTTAGTCTTATAGCTCTCATGTCAAGAAACCATGCTAAAAACTAGTTAAAAAGTCATGTGTAGAATTAACACGTTATCGAATTATTCTACTTCTAGTAATATATATTTCCCAAAGAAATGAAGGCAGGGACTCAAATAGATATCTGTACACTCATGCTCAAAGCAGCCAGATAGCCAAATGATAGAAACAACACAAGTGTTATTGATGGAAGAATAGATAGACAAAATGTGCTACTTACATACAATGGGATATTATTCAGCTTTAAAAAAGAAAGAAATTCTGATACATGCTACAACGTGGGTGATACTTGAGGATGTTATGCTAAGTGAAATAATCAAGAGACAGAATGACAATTTACCGTATAATTCCACTTATATGAGGAACCTAGAATTATCAAACTCATGGAGACAGAAAGTAGAATTGTGATTGACAGGGGCTAAGGGAATGGGATATGGGGACTTAGTGATGAATGGGCAGAGTTTCAGTTTGGGAAGACGAAAAAGTTCTGGGATTAGATTGTGGTGATGTTAGCGCAACATGTGAATTATACACTGAGCTATACACTTAAAATGGGTAAGTGGTAAATTTTATGTTATTTATTACCAATAGAAAACGTTATTATGTGCCCAAATGGAGTTCCTCCCTTTGCTGCCCCCCACTCCAAACCAAGCTTCCGTGCTCAGGACTGGGGCTTGCCAGCTGAGCAAATCTTTTTCCAATCACTATTAGTTGGACTGAGTCCTATTGTGTACAAAAGGAACGAGACCACTGTATTTAGGGTATGTTTAATACAGCTGCATGTAAACAATGGTGGCTTAAACAGATGGAAATCCATTTCTCCTGCATATAGTCTGGAAGTAGGCAGTGCAGAGATGGCATAGTGACTCTCTCTACTCCATGCAATCATTCTGAAATCCAAGCTCCTCTGGCCATCCCTAGGGTATTTCTCTCACTTGTGTGCTTCAAAATGGTTTACCACCAATCCATACCCTTAGCGTCAGCGGGAAGAAAGGAGGGAAGAGGGGGCCTGCTTCCTTCCTTTTAGACATTGCCATTGGATCTCTGCATTAAATTGGGAATGTAGTTGTTGCATGGCATATTGTTTGTCCCCTGAATCTCTCAACAGGATGTCAGCTGCATTCCATCTTGCCATAGCAGCTATGGAAGTGCACTGCTGAGATTATCCTTCCAGAGAGAAGCTGCCACAAGAAGTTCAGTCAGATGACAGCCTCCAGCTGTAGTGCTTTTGGGAAACTCTGCTAAGGCAAGCTTTGCTGTGGAGTGCCCAGTGGGCTGGCTGAGGCTTCCTGGTGCCCTGCTACCTGCATCCATTGTGGACTGGAGCCTCCCCCTGCTTGCTGGTGCTCCCTCTCCACTTACTATAGGCAGGCATTCCCTCAATGCATTGCTTACACTTCTAACTTGTCTTGTTGCCATTTTCCCAGAGGACTTGAACTGACACCTTTGCTCAGGGCTGCATCCTCCAGCACATAGAAGAGAAGAGTGCTTAGTACATAGCAGGCACTTAAACTCTCCAAGTGAACCAAGAAAAGACAACAGATATTCAATAAACATGTGTTGACCTGAGCACATTGCAAAGCAGTGGAGAACCAGCCATCTGCTAGTTCACCTGAGAATGGGAATCCCCTGTCATATTAGGTGGATCCCTTGGCCAGTAAAAACAGGAGTGGAAAGTTAGAACCAGACTAGTTCCAGATGCAGGACCTCCTTCCTGCCACCTGCAGGGTAGGGTCTTCCTGACTCTACAGAGGGCACAGAGGGAAACATCTGCTTCCGGACGCACACACCACCCTGGCACGGGCTCCCCGAGAGTCCCAATCTTGGAAGCCAGGGAAAACAAGGGTGTTGCCAGGGCTGTTGCCCCGGAACCTGGGCCAGGGGCAGAGTGTGCCCCTTTGGCTTCCTGGCCAGGAGGCCGGTTGGGCTGGATGGAGTTTGTTGACAGTGATCATTTCCCCCCTAAAGCAGCTCTGTCTATGGAGATATTTTCAAGGCTGTTCATACTCCTTAAATCCCCTGATGCTGGCCAGGAGCCAAGGAGAACAGCTTCCTAATGGCATGTTTGTTTTTAAAAAGACTACATAGTCTGTCGTAGGAGCTTGCATCATGTGCTTCTCTGGACTTCTGATCTGTGAGGGCCGGGATGTGACAAGCTTGATCTGTAGGTGATGGGCAGCATGAGCCTCAGTAATGGGCAGTGAATGGGCTAATGAGGAGCTGCACACGTCCTGAACCACAGGGGTAGACATGGAGAGGTTTGGTCTGAGAACAGAGAAGCCGCTCCAACAGAAGCAAACCTGGGGGAAAGCCGTAGATAATTTAGATCATTCCAGAATTACCTGGGTGACTGGATGATCTCTTCTGTTAGAAACAATACCCTTGTAAGCTGACCCTTAGGGTTGTGCTGGGGGTGTGGTCTGGCCTGGCCAGGGGTGGTAATAAGCAGGTGTGTTGATTACACTTAAGAAGGGTGTTGCTGTCACATCCAAATGTATAACCAGGCTGCATTCCTGAGGTTCCAGAGAGGAGAAAAGTGAGAGGCATGTCAGGGGAGTAGATAGAAACAGTGAATGTGAGTGTCCTGGATGGGGTCGTGAGCAAGATGGCAAGGGATAGAAGGTGGCCACCTGGTTTTACATGAAGAACCGGTGAGGATGAAACAGAGAGACAGTCAAATCTAGAGAGAATGGTGGGCCAGTCTGAAGAGGGAGGGCGAAGAATGTAGCTTGAGAGTGGGGAGCTCCTAACACAGAAGTCAAAAATGGTGAAGGAAAAGAATGACAAATCTGATTACATGAACATGAAACGCTTCCAAACACCAAACACAAAAACAAAACTAACACAAATTCCCATCAACAGGGCTGAAAGAAAAATGGTCAGCCGAGAAAAATATTTGTAATCTATTGACCGTAACAAAGGGTTAAAATCCATTATGTAAAAAGAGTTTACAAATCAACAAGAAAAAAGCAAACCAATAGCAATTTGGAAAAGGATACAAAGAGGCGATCTGAAGTGCCAACAGCTATCAAACGTAACATTAAATATGGGATCCTAGATCAAAGAAGCAGAAAACAAAATGACAAGACGCCACCCTGCCCATCAGGTTGGCACAGATTTAAAAGCGAATACTAAATATTGCCAAGGACGTGGGGAAAGAGCCCTGTCATTGAGAGTGTAAATTGGTGTAATTTTTTTGTGAGCAATATATTTGGCAATATCTATTATGTTATGGAATTGTCATATGTGTTTTCCCTTTGATCCAAGGAATCCCGCTGTAAGGAATATTCCTGGAAGAATATCTGTTCAGGTGTCCAAAGATGCATATATAAGGGTTTTTTTTTTTAATTTCAGCATTGTGTATGATATTGAAAAGTTGGTAACAATTCAAATTTCTATCAAAAGAAGAATAATGAAATGATAATATGTTCACAATTTGGAAAACTGCACAGTAGGTATAAACAATGGGATAGATCTATATGGCCTTCACGGAAAGAGGATGTTGAATGAGAAAAGGGCAAGTGACATAGAGCATGATGTTATAGAATGAGATATAGAGTATGATGTATTATGTATTTAAAACCCAAAAAAGCCTATGTATTTTCTATGGGTTAATATAGTGGTAAGTGTGGAAGGATATGTGCCAGAAAGACAATGGTTGTTACTGCTAGTGAGGGGAGCGGGGCCTGCAAAAGCAGCTCCGGTTGTGCCCTGAACAGAGTTGCACAACCAAGGCAGAAGGTGGTGTCTCTGTTCTCTAAGTTAGGTGCCTTCAGGGCCGAGTCCATGCAGATGGGGAGCCTTTTTAAAATTCTCCCAAATGTGCTAGATGGGCAGCTATTTGTCGTAGAAAGACAAACAGAGTGGGGGTCAGGGATGTTAGAGAGATGTTCAGTAATGTTTGAATTTTTTTACAAGGAAAATATTTATGAAGCACTTTTTTACCCATTCCAAACCCAAACACTTTTTAAGTGGGGGCTTTGGAGTCAGACAGACCTGAATTTGAACTCTAGCGTCATCAGTTACTAGCTATATCACTGGGAGCATGTCACACACCCTTTGTGAGCCTCAGTCTTTTCATCTGTTATATGGGGTAGAGTAGGCATTTGCATTTTTGCCCACTCGACTTACAAAGCCCTTGAGTTTTCTCTGGAAAGGCACACTCTACCTGCACCATTGGTCTATACAGTCTGAGGAGGCCAGAATCATCCCCTTCAGCTGAGGCCACATGACGGGAGCCTAGCTGAGCAGGTAATACCCCCAGGGCCTGAGCAATTGGTTCGAGAAAGAACATGTGGCTACACTTGACGCAGAAGTCCCACTGTGTGATTTTCCCTAGAACAGCAAGAGCAGCCTCCTTGCCATAGGACTGTGGGAGTTGGAAGGGTGTAAAGGCACTACGTGGAGATGCTGAACGTATAAGAAAGGGGAGCCAGGGCACAGGGAAAGGGGACAGCCACTGCCCCCTCGCTCTCCCATGCCTATGTCCCTGCCTATGTCCCCTTGGCCTTCATGGAAATCACCTGCAGGACTTGCTAGTAGGACCTACACATAGGGGAGGCAGGCCAGAAGGGCTAGAGAGTTAGTGACCCAGAGTGACCCTCAACCAATCAGAGACAAGAGTTATTGAGTGATAGCTGCTCAACTTCCTTGATGTCTAGTATGATTCTGAGATGTGTTCTAAGGGACTTCTGGAGTGCCCACAGTGGTCATTAATGCACCATGCATTGGCCCTTCCTGTCCCTTTCTTGCTTCCCAATATCCATGAGTGCTTTCTGGGACAAACCCCCAAATATGCGACTTTGGGAAGAGCCCAACTAAGATGCTGAACCAACAAACCAATCTTTCTCTCTCTCCCTTCCTTCCCTCTTCTGTCTCTCTCTAATTCTCTCTCATTAAGCAAGTTTGAACTGATTTTCTTCACTTGCAACCAAAAAACTCTGATTAACACTCTGATTGCAATGATAACAACTAGCTTACAAAATTATCATAAAGACAAGCTAACATATGTGTGACAGACATAATCCTATGCTTTGTGCATAATAGATGCAGTTCCCCGCTGCTGCTCCCCTGTGACACAGAGACAAGCTGAGTCTCTCAAGTGGGTGGCTGGGAAGGGTATGTGGTTTTGGGGTGGGTTTAGGCTGTTTGACTAGACATATGCCATATACCTCCTACTACCCTACATCTGTCATGGCACCTCAAGTGCTCACAGCGATGGTCATTGTTTTAAGTCCTCTTTTAAGGCTAACCCAAATGCTAGGGATCACCCAGCCCTTTCCATTGAACATTCCACATGGATCATAATACCACTCATTGAGACCCCATCATGTACCGAGCACCACTGAGTGCTTTGTTCTACGATCTGCCAAAATGAGGGATACTGCCCTCTTCTGGGGGCCATATCCATGAATTTTCCTTAAGTTCGAGACACACAGAAATTTGCACAAATCCTAATTATACAGCTTGACAAATCTTGCAAAGTGAACACATCTGTGTGACTGCAGCCCAGATAAGAAACAGAACATTAGCAGCACCCTAGAGCCCCCTTCACCTCATCTGCTGTCTTTCCCAAGGGTAACAGCTGTCCTAACTTCCTACCCACAGTTTCGCCTGGTTTTGAACTTTATGCTCAAAATCAAATCAAACAATAGATAATCTTCAAGTCTGATGTCTGGCTTAAGTTGCACATTATGACTGCGAGGGTCATCTGTATTTCTGTATGAGCAGTAGATGATCAATTTACGTTATCTAGTGTTCTGTGTGGTAAACACAGCACAATTTATCCATTTTACTGTACATGGACATTTGGTTATTTCCAGGGCTTTTTTGTCCATTACTATGAATAGTGCTGCCTTGGCACTTTGATTCTTTGTTATTATAATTAGATGGCAATTGTAAGATCCACAGAGGGAGAGACTGGGCAAAGTTTTCACTCTTATTTTTCCCTATTCTGTACAGTATCAGGAACTACCCAGGTGTCACCATTGCCACTACGGCCCTATGCCAGAGAGTGGAATTCTCCAATTATGTGAAGCAGGCGTGGGTGCTAGAGCTGGTGTGGCTTTCTCAGTGATGTACGGGGGTCACCTGCTCCTTGTAGTCAAGTTTTTGTGAGCAAGGCCCGGTGGCCCTGTTGAAGGAGGGGCTGGGAAGAGAAAATCCCGTTGTTACACTTAGGACCAAAACTGTAGACCTGTGGCGACATCTGTATTAGTTGGAAATTGTATCCAGCTATAATTAGGAGAGACCCAGAAAATAGGTTTATTCTCACAAGTCAAAGACATCAGGATCTCCCAAGACAGGTATGATAGTTCTAGAGCATCATTAGGAACCTCCAATCCTCTCTTTTTCTGCTCTGCCATATTTAGCTTTTGGCTCCATTCGCAGAGTCACAAAACGGCCACTGGTGTGCCAGCCATGTATATATTCCAGAAAGAAAGAATAAAGGCAGAGGATAAAAAGGGCACTCAATGCTATTTTGGAGTTTTTCTGGAAGTCCTGCCCATCGACGTCCACTCATATCTCATTAGCCATCCTTATTTGCTTGAGAAGTAGGAAATGCAGACTTTTAGCTGCTTTCCTGGTCACTTTTAAAAAAACGGAGAATGGATATTGGATGGACAATGAGGAGGCTTTTGGTTAACATCCAATCTCAGTTTTTCTACCTTATTTGGAATATTGAGGAACAAGGAATAATGCTAGCAAATTGCAAAAATCAAGTAAACTTGATTTCTGAAAGAAAACACTTTGAACAGGGGCTTTGCTGATATTACTGGTTCTCCTTCCTTACAGACATGCAGTATACCCTTAGGAAGGAAGCACAGGCCTTTCCTTAAGAACAACAGGTAAACATTAGAGCCTATTAATTGCAGATGCTTTTCAAGGTAAGGAAAGGTTATATTACAAAAGTTATATTACATGGCGATGTCAGGTGGGCTCCAGCTCTGGGAGTGGGAATAGGAGGAGGAGAGATTTGTTCATGAATATTAGGCGGATTCTGGAAGGTGGCCTGAGACAAGTACTTGTGTGCAGAAGGTTTATTCCAGAGAAACCCCGGGCTCAGCCTGAGGCTGCAGGGAATGCTGCAGGGAGCTCAAGGGTGTATATCTCATCTCGGAGAAAGATGAGATGGGAGCTGGGCTTTCAGATTTCTGCACTGTCGTCAGTCATTAGTTGAGGGCTACTGGCGCAGGGGTGTAGGAGGGATCGTATGCAGGCCCTCCAGGCTCTGCTCCAGGAGTCCCAGGCCACCATCAGGGCAAGGGTGCAGGAGTGAGCGCTGTCAGGAAGCAAACACACAGTAGCTGTGATGGGTGTGCAGATCTGACTAAAGGGACTCAGGCACTTGTGGGCTGAGCATTAACAGCGTTCGCTGCATTATACTCACAACATTCATTTATAGCCATAGCATCCCTGAGGGTTAGGTGGGGAAGCTTAGGCTCAAGGGAGAAAAGTGACCTGATCAAGTGTCAGAACCTGGTCCTGACCTGAATGTCACCAAAGACCCAGGTTACTTACATTCCTCCCTTGCTTATTCAGTATGCCTACAGGCCTTGCTGAATGCATACTGTGTATGGAGCCCGAGCCCCAGCCCTGCAGAGGTGCTCCTGGGTGTCAGCATCTCCCAGGCTCATTTTCCTCCACGATATTGTCAGAAAGTAGGCAATCTCAGATGCAATCAAAGTGGCTGGTGTGTAAACTCAGGTCCTCCTGAAGAGTAGGCTCACAGGAAGGCAGGTGATGAGGCCCGCTGAGGAAGGTCCTGGAGAGGTCTGTGGTCTGACCCCGGCACTAACTAATCAGGACCAACTCCTTCCTGGAGTGAAGGCGACTCATTGACTGAAGTCTGCAGTTCAAGAAGGTGCAGTTAAGAGAGGACTTGGAGAGCTTGTGGGCCCTGTCACAGCAGAGGTGGGGGCTCGGGGGGACAGGAGGCTTGTGCACAGGCACACAGAGTTCAGAGCCCTCGCTTTACAAATCCCGGCTTTACTAGGATTTTACCACTTACTGGCTGTGTGACCTTGGGCAAGTTAATGTATCTTTCTGGGCCTCTATTTCCTCGTCTTTGAAATGAGAAGAGGCATCATAAAGGGTTTGGGAGGATTCAGGGAGTTATTGAAATGGTACCTGGCACACAGTAAAAACTCCATAGTGTTTATGACTGTTCTAGTGGCTACTAGGACTTCTGGAAGGCCCTTTCCTTCGTGGCCTTGCGTAAGGCTCACAACTGCCTCCATCAAAAACTTCCTCACTCTGGATCCCTTTCCCTCAGTGCGCAGCTCTGTTAGATACCATGTCTGGAGTGCTTATGATGGGATAGATGCTATGCTGAAGAAGCACTTTCCAAGAATTTTCTCATTTCATCCCCACTCCAACCATGTTATTCAGTGGCGCCCTAGACCCTGCTGACTGCACAGCTGATATAACCTGTGCTGCGTGTTGTTGAGAGGCACAGCCAGGGGCTGAACTCCCAGCGCCGAGCCCCGGGTCCAGCACATAGAAAGGGCTGAGAAAAGCTTGTCGAGCAAAGGAATGAATGATTGAGCGAATGAGTGAGTGAATATTCTGCTCCACAGGAGGCCTCAGCCTTCTTCCTGCCCGGTGACAGGCTGCTCACGGGCTCTGCCTCCAAGTGTTCTGGGCAATATCTGGCCAGAGAGAAGGCAAAGGCAGCCTGGCACTGCCACAGGTGGGGACAGGGGCATGAGGGGTCTGCAGCCTGGACTTGCAGAAGCCAAAATGGTCTGGGTGGGTGGGGTGCTCATCAGGCTTGTGGGGAGCCCCTGGAGGCCTCTTTCTCCTCTGGCAGCCTGCCTGCCGAATGCTGCCAAGACCCTTGCGGGGCGGCCCAGCCAAGTGCTGGTGCTATAAGGTGGTTCTCGGGGGCTTCTGGAGGGGAGCCTCCCCGGCCCCTCAGTTCAGCTGGACGGCTGGAGAGTTGATCAGTCGCAAATCTGATTATTCTCTCCCAGCTCTGGGTTTAGAACTCAAAGGTCCCACTATAGTCACTGCTAGGGTACGGCTGCTCAGTGCAAGATGATAAGAGGGAGGCACTTCTGGAGGCCCACAGCTGCCTTGATTCAGCCTCAAAAGGGCCCTGGACAGGAAGTCCTGTGAGCGTGGCTCCAGGTCCGACGGGCCCAGCTCTGCTCTTGTGCTGCGTGGTGGCGCGCTCAAGCCTCACTGACCTCGCGCTCCTCCTCTGCGAAACGTGACGTAACAGGACTCCTTCCTAGACTCTGAGGTTCCTGCACGCTGGACGATGTATCAGGCAGTTCTAAGCCCTCTACCTTCACTGAACTCAGGTAGGCTCCCTGACAGGTGAGGAAGCGGGCACAAAGAAGAGGAGGAGTTGCCCGAGGTCACGCAGCTACTACATGGCAGTAGTGGACACTGTTGCTGCCCTCCCATACATCATTTCCCAGAACCCATATCTTCATGCCAAAATCTGGGGATACCTGTGGCTGGCCTTGTGTTTCTTCGCGTTATAAGATCAGGTGAGTTAAAATAGCTGGGGGTCTGGGAATTACTGGCAGAAGCAGTTCTCAGTTCACATAAATGTGGGGTTGGTGCACAAGCACCCCAACTCCCCCTCACTCAGGTGGACTCTGGGATGTGCTGTATACTCTCTCCCAGGCTCCACAGCACTGAGTCCCAGCAGTAACCCTTGATAACACACCTTTTATCACTTCCTTCCCTGCCCTGCCCCATTTGCCCACTCCCCTGATAATACTTGCCCTTAAATTCTTGTTCTAGGGTCTGACTCTGAGATACGCCCCCAGTCAGGAGTTAGATCCAGACAGTTGGGGTCCAGAATCCGTGTTCCTAAGCACGATTCTCTAGGTCACTCCTGTTAAGAGCGCGTGATGTGCACAGCTACCCCTATGATACCTAGTATCCAGGAACAGTGCAATAAATGACAGCTGCTAGTGTTGCTATTTGTGTTGCTGTTGTCTGGAGTAGGAAACAATACTTTGAAGGCTCCTCCCAGTTTCCACCTTCCAAGATTCTATGTAATTGCAGGCATCCTGGACAGGATCATTCCCTCGATGAGGGTGAGGAGTTTAAAAAAGATGGCGAGACAAGACTCCCCAGCCTCTGAGTTCACCAAGAGACCTTCCTTCTAGCCTGTCTTATCCCCCACCCTGCCTGTCTCACAGTATCCCTCACCAATGGTCTTTTAGTCTCTACTTGCATACCTCCAAGGAGAGGGGCTCACTACCTTTCGAGGTCACTTCTTGAATCATTTAAAAGCTTGTCTCTATACTGAGCTAACATCTGCCTCTCCGTTGGCCTGGCTTTGCCATCTGGGAGGCAGCAAAAATTCTGTTAGCATGGGAGAGCAGAAGCCCAGGCAATGGAACTCCTGAGCTCTCAGTCTGTCCTCAGCTCTCCTTGGACTGCTGAGCTGCAAACAGACCAGGTCCAGCATTTCTTCACTCTTTTTCCTCCTCCTTCCCCTCAACACAGGCACATTCTCTGCTCCCAAACACACAGGCAGCTTTGAAACAATTACATGTCTCATGAATGCAGTTACATAAATACTATGTGTGCATGATTTTAAAGATTTTAAGTGCTGAGGTTTCAAGGTGAAAACATTCTTTGTCTTTTTTTGGAAAGGATATTTGAACATGGGACATTTTTAGGAAGAAGAGTGACAGGCGTAGGTGGTTCTATTTTGGAAACCGCCTTCCCTGGCTTTTCTGCTCAGCTGGATGGCTGGAGGATTAATCAGTTGCAAATCTGATTATTCTCTCCCAGCTCTGATTTTAGAACTCACTTTGCAAGCACAAGGCCCGCACTGCCGATGCCAGAGAGTGGGCTTGTTCTACAATGGTAGGTCATTAAGGAACAAGCGCTGGAAGGACCATCTGCACGGAGCTTATGGTCCAGAGGGGAAGCAGACAACCAGCTCCACAATCTGCAGGAAGATGTGCCATCACAGTGGTGGCCAGAGCCCTGCACAGGGCTGCATGGAACTCTGACATTCCACAACGGTCTAGTCTTGGAAAAAGCTTCCCTGAGAAAATAACTTGTTTTATTTTTACTTTTTTATTTTACCAAGTGCATGCATTTTAAGTATAGTTTGACGAACTTTTACCCACATGTACACCCATGCAACCACCCTTCTGACCAAGATACAGAACATTTACAGCTTCTAGAAGTCTCCCCGGGATCCTCCCAGCCAAATACATCCTCCCCAAAGTAACCACTGTTCTCAGCCTTTTTCTGTAGGTTAATTTTGCTTCTTTTTGAGCTTCCCATGAATGAAAGCATATGAAATGTGCTCTCTTGTGTCTGGTTTCTTCACATAACAATTACGTCTGTGAGAGTCATAAATGTTGTTGCATATGGCAGTAAGTTGTTCTTTTCCATTGCTGTGTAATATTCTGTTGCATAAGCACACCATAATTTGCTGAGGATAGTTAGGTTATTCTAATTTTAACCTACTGTGAATAAAGCTGCTATGAGAAAGTGATACGTTTTAGCTGAGTAAAAGTTAACTTCATATGTGGAGGCAGAAGGGGTAGGGATGAACATTCCGAAAAGAGGGAATGTGAAAAGGCCTTTGGCAGGAAGGGGCCCACCTGGGGAGGGCGTGTCTGCAGGCCAGTGCGGCTGAAGGGGAGCCACTTTCTGGTACCACATTGTAGGGCATATTAACAGAAGTTACCATGTACTGAGAGCCCTGCTAAAGTGGATGGCATGTGGCCCTCTGTGTCTGTCTCCACCTCCTCATACGTCTTCTTGGCTTGCAAAGAGTAGAAAGTTAAAGAGGACATTTGTCAGGTCCCTTGTAGCTAGCCTCCAGATGTGGGTCTCCACCAAGTAAACATGCTGAGTGTGATGAAGGAGGCAGAGGGAGGAGGGGCCATCTCCTTGCTGCTTGGGGCTCTCTCTACCATCTGACAGGGTCCCAGGGATATGGGATTTCCTGCAGCAGTGTCCCAGTGTCCAACCTTGGGCTGCTGAGCTTTGGGATAGGGCCCTGATCCCAGATCCCTGCCCCTGGGGAAGATGTGCTTCAGTGGTGCCCGCATTACCCACCGACCCATGGTGTGGGGAGCAGTGCCTAGCTGAGAATCTCTCCCAGTCCTCCTAGTGATTTTGTTAGATAACTATCACTGTATCAAACCCTGTGTATGAAACACCCAGAGGTAAAACCTCTCACCCATTAGGATGGCTACTATATGTAAAAAAAAAGGAAATAACAAGTGTTGGTGAGATGTGAAGAAACTGGAACCCTGTGCACTGCTGGTGGAAATGTAAAATGCCACAGCCACTGGGGAAAGCTGTTGGCAGTTCCTCAGAAATGAAAAATAGATTTATCATATGATCCAGCAATTCTACTTTTGGGTATATGTTCAAAAGAATTGAGAACTGGGTTTCAAAGAGATTTTTGCACACCAATATTTACAGCAACATTATTCACAGTAGCCAAGAGGTGGAGGCAACCCAGATGCCCATTGACAGCTGAATGGATAAACAAAATGGGATGTATGCAGACATTGGAATATTATTCAGCCTTAAAAAGGAAGGGAATTCTGACACTTGCTGCATCATGGATGAATCCTGAAGACATTGCGCCAAGTGACATTGCGCCAGTCACAAAAGGACAAATGCTGTATGATTCCACATGAGGAACCTAGAATAGGCAAATTCATAGACAGAAAGTAGACTGCTAGTTGCCAGGGTCTAGGGATGAGGGGGAGTGGGAGTTAGTGTTTAATGGGGACAGAGTTGCATTTTCATTAAAATGTTGAATTTTATTTTACGTGTATTTTACCACAATAAAAACCCCCTCAAAACAAAAACCAAGAACACCTGGAGAGGTTTCTCTGCTCTAAGCCTAGCATTACGTGCATGGTTTGGGTCAGTTGGCAGAACCTCTGTGAAGCCAGGTGCACTAATTTAGGCCCATTTCACAACTGAGAAACCAAGGGAGAGGCTGGATCACCCCTGAATGTGAGTGGCAGAGCTGGTGCAAGGTTTTTGGTCTGTTTCCAGACTCTGCTCTTTGCACTATGAAACATTGATCTTTCCTGCATTCTTAAGCCCACTTGCCACTCTCACGACTAGGAGTTCTTCAGGGAGCCTACACTTCCACCCCTCCTGGGGGCTGGGGAGCCATGGAAGGAATAGGAAGACTATCACTTAATGGTTCCCTGGGAGGAGGGTGGATTGTTTTTGCTTGCCTAGCGTCTGGGAATCAGGTGCTGGTGGGGGACTGGCGCCTGACGTAGGCCTCAGAATCTGGGGATTGATTTCTGTGTCCCCAGGCGGAACCTTCAAGGAACTCCAGCCAGGGAGTTCTGAT
This sequence comes from Macroglossus sobrinus, assembly GCA_004027375.1. Taxonomy (NCBI): domain Eukaryota; kingdom Metazoa; phylum Chordata; class Mammalia; order Chiroptera; family Pteropodidae; genus Macroglossus; species Macroglossus sobrinus. The sequence goes on along the minus strand of PVKZ01001394.1, from coordinate 373,599 downwards.
TGTTCTGGGCACCCCCGCACCTCCTGCAGACGTCTACCATACTGTCACAGAAGGGATTTGTAAGCAGTGCCACCGACAGGCGAGGGTGGGGGTACCTATTGCTTGCCTGTGCCCAGCTCAGGGGGCAACGACCCTTTTCCTGGTCAGAGCTTGGGTTCCTGGGAAATACCCTCCAAGACGGCCTCTTAACGTCTACAACATGACCTCTTTCCACCCCTATCTGCCCCTGGGGACGGGAGGACAAAACAGCCTTCTTGGGAAGGCAGAGAAGTCTGGCCCACGGTGCTAACCGACCCGCCTCCCCCAAAGTCGGCCTCATTGGCCTCCCTAAGGTAGGCAGCAAGCCCACTGCAAGCTCGCCCGTGGGACCCGCAGCCTGACCCCAGAACCCGGGTGGAGAGAGGGGCTGAAACGTAAATCAGGGGCGCCACCTGCTGGTCAGAATCAGGAGAGCTGGAGCCCCGCTGGAGGTGAGACCTTAGTGGGGCTGTGAGGGCTTTCACCCAGGAAAGTGGCCCACGGGACCCTGGATGCGACCGAAGTGCTGTTATGACAAGATTTCCCTCAAGGCTGCAGTAATTTTCCAGAGTTGCCATAACCTAGGGCTTAGAGCAATTGAGTTTTGTTCTCTCACAGTTCTGGAGGCCTGGGTCTGAAATCAAGGTGGCAGCGGGCCTGGCTCCCAGAAGCGGAGGGGAGGAGCCTTTTTTACTTCTGCCCATTTTCTATTGGTGAGCAGTGTACCCTGCTGTTCTTTGCTTTGCAGACACACCACTCCAATCTCTGCCTGTCTTTACTGTGACCTTCCTCACTGTGTGCATCCAAACTACCCTTTTCCTGTAAGGACATTAGTCGTTGGATCAGGGCTCACCCTAATCCAATATGACCTCATCTTAACTCGATTACATCCGCAAAGACTCTATCTCCAAATAAAAATAAGATCACATTCACAGATCCAGGTAGACATGAATTTCAGGGATATACTATTAAGCTCAGCACAGAGGCCCAGCTCAAATACTGGCTTTTCTATGCAGCCTTCCCTAACCCCTGGGACCACCTACTGTCCTCTGAGCCCCCAACAGGGCCTATGGACCACTAGATAGAATCCGCACCACATTTATGATTGCGCTGGGCATATTGTTTTGTAGTGTTTTCTTCACTATGTCTGCCTCTTGACACCCAACTGAGATATCACCTCCTCTTAGTTGGCACGAGGAGGACAGTCTCTGAGGTGATGTTCCAACTGCAACACTGTCATTGACATCTAGACTCGGAGTACTCAAAATAGAATTCAGGTTTTACAAGATGAACCCATGAAAAGAATTGTCAGATTTCTGTGGTGCAGCATTTGCTTCATAAAATGAATCTCAAGAAGGCCCATTTTTATTTAAATTGCTTAGTAAAAGGGTTATAGTTGAAACAGTTTAAAGCAGCTGCACAGTGAATACTGTTGTCCATGGTGTTTAATTCTTGAAGAGGTGTGAGTCCCTGCTAGCTAGCAATGCCAAAAATGGCATTCAAGATTGTTTTACAAACAAACAAACAAACAAAACCCAAACGATTGAATCAAAAAATGAGAAGAGGATCTGAACAGATGCTTCTCCCTAAAGGACATACAAATGGCCAACATATATATATATATATAAAGATGCTCAGCATTGCTAGGTATTAGGGAAATGCAAATCAAATCACAATGAGATAACATCTCACATCTGTTAGAATAGCTATAATCAACAAGACAAGTAATAATGAATGATGGAGAGGATGCAGAGAAAAAAGAACCCTCATACACTGCTGGTGGGACTGTAAATTGGTAAACCACTATAGAAAACAGTATGGAGGTTCCTCAAAAAACTAAGAATTGAATTCTCAGTGGGTGACCTGCGCTGTGAGTTGCATTTCAGAGATCCAGCATAGACAACAACCATCAGCGGATCACTTTGTAGTTCTCACCAGGTAGCCCTGAGCAATCAAAAGCAGCAGCTGACCTAGGCCTAGGGGAAGCCCCTCCCAATGGGCCACAAAACCAGCACATCTGGAGGCTGGCATCAGACCACAATAGAGCAACTCCTGACTAGCTCCAGTAGTGATACACACAAAGGGTGGTTGCAACAAGTACACAAGCCTGCTAGGGAAAATCCCACTCAGTGGCATCAGCCCCCACACAACAACTCTTATCTTGAGCGTGCAGCCAATTCACACAATTAGTCAGCCTGAACGTTAATTCCACCCACTGATCTATTAACAACAATAAAGGCTTGGCAACAACAGAAGATCACATACAACCCACACAAAAGTCCCTTGGCACAAGGGATCGGAGAGAGTATGTCACTGGGCCACACAGAACATCTTCCACATTAGGCCATCTGGCCAAGGTTGAGAGATGAAACAAATATTCCTGACACATAGAAATGAACACAGAGAGGCTACTAAAATGAGAAAACATGCGACAAATAAAACAACAAGAGAAAATTCCAGAAAATAAGCTAAGTGAAATGGAGGCAAGCAACCTACCAGAGATAGAGTTCAGAAACCGTTATAAGGATGCTCAACAAACTTATGGGGAGAATGGATGAGCACAATGAGAATCTCAACAGAGACAGTAAGCATTAAAAAAAAAACACACACACACATAGAAACCAGAAAAAAGAACTAGACAGAAATGAGGAATACAATAACTGAAATGAAGAATACAGTAGAAGGATTCAACAGTAGATTGAATGAAGCAGAAGATCGAATCAGCAAATTGGAAGACAAGGCAACTGAATATACCCAGTCAGTACAACAAAAAGAAAAAAAAGAATTTTAAAAAATGAGGTTAGTTTAAGAGACCTCTAGGGCAACATGAAATGTAAAAATATCCAAATTATAGGAGTAGTTGAAGAGGAAGAGATAGAGCAAGAGATTGAGACTCTTTTTGAAGAAATAATGACAGAAAACTTTCTTAACCTGGCAAAGAAATTAGACATACAAGTTCAGGAAGCACAAAGAGTGCCAAACAGGAGGAATTCAAACAGACCCACACCAAGACACATCATAATTAAAATGCCAAAGGTCAAAGACAAAGAGAGAATCTTAAAAGCAGCAAGAGAAAAGAAGCTGGTTACTTAAAAGGGTACCTGTATAAGAATGTCTACTAACTTTTCAATGGTAACACTGCAGGCCACAAGGAATGGCAAGAAATATTCAAAATTATGAAAAACAAGAATCTACAACCCTACCCAACAGGGTGATTATAATGGAAGGGGAGGTACATAGCTTCTCAGACAGAAAAAGCTTAAGGAATTCAACACCAACAAGTCAACTTTACAAGAAATGTTAAAGGGTCTTCTGTAAAAAGAGAAGGGGTAAAAAAAGAAATAAAAAGAACAAATATGAATAATAAAATGACAATAACAATGTACCTATCAGTAATCACTCTAAATGTAAATAGATTAAGTGCTCCAATAAAAAAAAAAACAGGGTAACTGAATGGATAAGAAAACAAGACCCATGCATATGTTGTATACAAGAGACTCACTGCAGATCAAATGACATTCACATACTGAACGTAAAGGGATGGAAAAAAGATATTTCATGCAAATGGAAATGAAAAAAAAAAAGCCGAAGTAGCAATACTTATATCAAATAAAATAGACTTTAAAACAAAGGCTATAAGAGATTTTTTAAAAAGGGCATTACATAATAATAAAGGAATCGATTAATCAAGAGGACATAACTCTAGTAAACATAAGAGCATCTACATACATATAGCAATTATTGACTGACATAAAAGGAGAGATCAATAGTAGTACACTCATAGTAGGAGACTTTAACACCTCATTGACACCAATAGTCAGATCTTCCAGGCAAAAAATCAACAAGGAAACAATGGGCCTAAAAGATACACTAGAACAGATGAACTTAATAGATATTTTCAGAGCATTTTACCCCAAAGCAGCAAAATATACATTCTTCTCAAGTGCACATGGAACATTTTCAAGGATAGATCACATGTTAGAACACAAATCAAGTCTCAATAAATTTAAGAAGATTGACATTATATCAACTGTCTTCTCTGATCACAATGGTATGAAACTAGATATCAACTATAAGAAAAAAATTGGAAAATACACAAACACATGGAGGCTAAACAACATGTACTAAACAATGAATGGGTTATTAATGAGATCAAGGAAGAAATCAAAAGATACTTAGAAACAAATGAAAATGAAAACATGATGACTCAAAATTTATGGGACACAATGAAAGCAGTCCTAAGAGGGAAATTCATAGCAATACAGACCTACCTCAATAATCAAGAAAAAGCTCAAATAAACAATCTAACCTTACAATTATAAGAACTAGAAAAAGAACAGCAAACAAAACTCTAAGTGAATAGAAGGAAGGAAAGAAATAATAAAAATCAGAGTGGAAATAAATGAAATAAAGCCTAGAAAAACAATACAAAAGATTAATAAAACCAAGAGCTGGTTCTTTGAAAGGCTAAACAAAATTGACAGACCCTTAGCCAGACTCATCAAGGAAAAAAGAGGGTGGACTCAAATAAATAAAACCAGAAATGAAAGAGGAGAAATAACCACGGACTCCACAGAAATACAATGGATCATAAGAAAATACGACGAGCCAACAAATTGCCAACAAATTGGACAATCTGGAAGAGACACATTCCTAGAAACATACAATCTCCTAAGACTGTGTTAAGAAGAAACAGAAAATATAAAATGACCAATTACCACTAATAACATCGAATAGGTTATAAAAAAAAATCCCCCAAAACAAAAGTCCTGGATCAGATGCCTTCATAGGTGAATTTTACCAAACATTCAAAGAATTATCACCTTTTCTTCTCAAACTATTCCAAAAAATTCAAGAAGAGGGAAGGTGCCCTAACTCCTTTTATGAGGCCACCATTACCTTGATTCCAAAACCAGGCAAAGACATTCCAAGAAAAGAAAAACATAGGCCAATATCTTTTATGAACATTGATGCAAAAATCCTCAATAAAATATTAGAAAACTGAATTAATCAATATATTAAAAATATCATACACCATGATCAACTTGGATTTATTCCTTGGATGAAGGGTTGATTCAATATCCACAAATCATTTAATGTGATACTCCACGTTAACAAATTGAAAGATAAAAACCATATGATCATATTGATAGATGCAGAAAAAGTGTTCGACAAAATCCAGCAACGATTTATGATAAAAACTCTCAGCAAAGTGGGAATGGAGGAAACATATCTCAACATAATAATAGCCATATATGACAAACCTACAGCTAACATCATACTCAATGAGGAAAGGCTAAAAGCATTTTCCTTAAGATCAGGAACAAGACAAGGATGCCCACTTTCACCACTCCTCCTCAACATTGTATTGGAAGTCTTAGCCACAGCAATAAAACAAGAAAGAGAAATAAAAGGCATCCAAATGAGAAAAGAAGTAAAACTCATTATTTGCTGATGACATGATACTATATATAGAGAACTCTAAATATTCCACCAAAAAATTGTTAGAATTGATCAATGAATTCAGTAAAGTAGCAGGTTACAAAATAAATATTCAGAAGTCAGTGGCACTTTTATATACCAATGATGAACTTTCAGAAAGAGAAATTACGAAAACAATCCCACTTAAAACTGCATCAAAAAACATAAAATACCTGGGAATTAAATTAACCAAGAAGGTAGAAGACTTGTTTTCAGAAAATTATGTCATTAAAAAAAGAAATCGAGAAGATACAAATAAGTGGAAGCATGTGCTCTGTTCATGGGTAGGAATAGTCAACATCATTAAAATGGCCATACTACCCAAAGCAATCTATCAATTCAATGCAATCCCTATTAAAATACCAAAGGCATTTTTCAGAGAGCTAGAAAAAATAATCCTAAAATTTATTGGAACCATAAAAAACCCCGAATATCTTCAATCTTGAGAAAGAAGAACATAGTTGGAGATATTACACTACCTAATATTAAACTATACTACAAGGCTACAGTAATCAAAACAGCAAGGTACTGGCATACAAACAGATACATCGATCAATGGAATAGAATAGAGAGCCTAGAAATAAATTCATGCCTATATACTCACTTAATATATGATGAAAGAGGCAAGAATATACAACCCAGTAAAGACAGTTTCTTCAATAAATGCTGCTGGGAAATTTGGACAAATACACGCAAAAAAAGGAAACCAGATCACCTTCTTACATCGTATACAAGAACAGACTCAACATGGATTAAAGACTTAAATACAAGACCCCAAACTATAAAACTTCTAGAAGAAAACATAGGCAGTAAACTCTCTGATATTGCTAATGGTAATTTCTTTTTGAATATATCTTCCCAGGCAAGGGAAACAAAAGAAAAAATAAACAAATAGGACTACATCAAACTAAAAAGCTTTTGTATAGCAAAGAAAACCATCAACAAAACAAAAAGACAACTACTGACTGATTGGGAGAAGATATTTGCTAATGATACATCTGATAAGAGGTTGCTATCCAAAATATATAAAGAACTCATACAGCTCAACAATGACAAAAAACAAACAATTCAATTTAAAAATGGGCAGAAGAACTGAACAGACACTTTTCCAAAGCAGGAATACAGATGGCTAGTAGACATGAAAAGATGCTCAAGGTCACTAATCACCAGAGAAATGCAAATTAAAACCACAATGAGATATCACCTCACACCTGTCAGAATGGCTATCATCACTAAATCAAAGAACAGGTGTCAAAGAGAATGCTGTGAAAAGGGAACCCTCATACATTGTTGGTGGGATTGCAAACTGGTACAGCCACTATGGAAAACAGTATGGAGATTTCTCAAAAAATTAAAAATAAATTTTCTTTCTTTCTTTCTTTCTTTCTTTCTTTCTTTCTTTCTTTCTTTCTTTCTTTCTTTCTTTCTTTCTTTCTTTCTTTCTTTCTTTCTTTCTTTTCTTTCTTTTCTTTCTTTCTTTCTTTCTTTCTTTCTTTCTTTCTTTCTTTCTTTCTTTCTTTCTTTCTTTCTTTCTTTCTTTCTTTCTTTCTTTCTTTCTTTCTTTCTTTCTTTCTTTCTTTCTTTCTTTCTTTCTTTCTTTCTTTCTTTCTTTCTTTCTACATTTTCACCCAGCAATTGCATTTCTGGGTATTTATCCAAAGAAAACCAAAACAATAATTCACAAAGGTCTATGCTCCCCCAATATTCATGGCAACACAATTTACAATAGCTGAAGTATGGAAACTACTTAAATGCCCATCAACAGATGATTGGGTAAAGAAGTTATGGTTTATATATACAATGGAATATTACTCAGCCATTAAAAAAATGAAATCCTACCACTTGCAATGATATGGATGGACCTAGAAGTTATTATGCTGAGTGAAATAAGTTAGGCAGAGAAAGATAAATATCATATAATTTCACTTATATGTGAAATTTAAGTAATAAAAAAGGACAAACTAATAAAAAAAACAGACTCACAAATACAGAGAACAACTTGGGGACAGACAGATAGAGGGAGGTTGGGGGATTGGGAGAATGGAATGAAGGATTAAAGAAGTATAAATTAGTAGTTGATAGATGGTCACGAGCAAGGTAGAGGAGCAAGGTAGAGGGAATTCAGTTAGCATTAATATATTGGCCAGGTGGAAAACATGAGGATAGAAGGAGCAATTAGGGGGATCATTTTATAAACTATATAAATGCCTAACCAAAGTACTGTATACTTAAAACTAATAAAATAAAATAACAGACACATAGGTCAATGAAACAGAATAGAGAGCCTAGAAATAAACCCACATCTATATGGTCAATTAATCTATGACAAAGGAGGCAAGAACATACAATGAGGTAAAGATATCTTCTTCAATAAGTGGTGTTGAGAAAACTGGATAGATACATGTGAAAAAGTCAAATTAGACCACATTTCTATACCATATACAAAAATAACTCATAATGTATTGGAAACTTAAATGTAAAACCAGAAACTATAAAACTAGAAGAAAACATAGACAAGAAACTCTTTTACATTGGTCTTAGCGATATTTATTTTGAGTATGTCTTCTAGGGCAAAGACAACAAAAGCAAAAATGAACAAATGGGCCTATATCAAACTAAAAACCTTTTGCAATGCAGGAAACCATCAACAAAACAAAAGGCAACCTACCAAATGGGAGAAGATATTTGTAAATGATATATCTGATGAGGTATTAATACCCAAAATATATAAAGAACTTATATATATCTATATATCTATATCTATATCTATATCTATATCTATATCTATATCTATATCTATATCTATATCTATATCTATATCTATATCTATATCTATATCTATATCTATATCTATCTATATCTATATCTATATCTATATCTATATCTATATCTATACCTATATCTATATCTATATCTATATCTATATCTATATCTATATCTATATCTATATCTATATCTATATCTATCTATCTATCTATATATATATCAACATAAAAAAGAATCCAATTAAAAAATGGACAGAGTATATGAATAGATATTTCTCCAAAGAGGATATAGAGGTGTCCAATAGATACATGAAAAGATGTTCAATATCTCTAATCATCAGGGAAATTTAAATTATAACCACAATGAGTTATCACCTCACCTGCCAGAATGGCTGTTATCAATAAATTAACAAACAACAAGAGTTGATGAGGATGTAGAGAAAAGAGAACACTAGTGCCCTGTAGGTGGGAATGTAAATTAGTGCAGCCACTATGGAAAACAATAGGGAGGTTCCTCAAAAAATTAAAAATAGAAATACCATATGACCCAGCAGTTCCACTTCTGGATATTGACCCAAAAATCTCAAAATATTAATTTGAGAAGATATATGGATCCCTATGTTCTTTGCAGCATTATTTATAATAGCCAAGATATGGAAGCAACCTAAGTGTCCACTGATAGATGGATAGATAAGGAAGGGGTAGTACATATATACAACGAAATATTAGTTATAAAAAGGAATGAAATCTTGCCAACTTCAATAACATGGATGGACCTAGAGGGTATTACACTAAGTGAAATAAGACAGAGAAAGACAAATACTATATGGTCTCACTTATATGTGGAATCTAAAAACACATAAATAAACAGAACAGAAACTTGTAGATATGGAGAACAAATTGATGAGATGAATGAAAAAGATGAAAAAGGTGAAAGGAATAAAGAAGTACAAATTACCATTTATAAAAAGTCACAGAGATGTAAAGTACAGCATAGGGAATATAGTCAATAATGTAATAATTATGTATAATGTCAGATGGGCACTAGACTTATTGAAATGATCACTTCCTAAGTTATGTAAATGTCTAGTAACTATGTTGTACATCTGAAACTAATATAGTATTCTATGTCAACTGTGATTGAAAAATAAAAGAAAAAAGAACACAAAAATAGCAGAATAAGGAGCAACTGTTCCATCTAGGGTGAGATGGAGCTCCCACGGGAGAATCCAATCCCCTCTCCCCCTTTCTCACCCAGGACAGACCTCATTGGAGAGAGGCATGGGTGTGGCAAGCTACATGGCTAAGGAGTGTGCCTGCAGGAATTGCTGGAAATCCACTCTTCGGTTCACCAGGGGAAGCTGGCCACAGGGGGGCACCATGTCTCAGAACTTGCTAATAAACCAGGAGTGTGTGTGTGTGTGTGTGTGTGACCTATACTGGATAGGATGGTCAGAGAACAACTTCCCGATAACATGAAATCGAGCAGAGACTTGAAAGAAGTCTCTTTCTTTCAAGGGAATGGCCATGTAGGTATTGGGAGGAAGAGCGTTCTGAGTAGAGGGAGTAGCAATTGCAAAGATCTACCCGAAGCATTCTAGGAACTGCAAGTAGCTGTAGGTTGGGGTGGAGAGAGTGAGGTTGGGAGGTAGGAGATATACTCAGAGAGGCAGTGGGGACAGATGAAGTAGGAACTTGATGCCAACATAAGAATGCCAGCTTTTATTCTGAGTAATACACACGTGTTTCATAATAAGTTACAAGTATTTGTAAGAGATTATGGGAGTTTAAAAGAAAGAAAGATTGCTTCTGGTTTGGGGTGGGGCTGATGAGAAGAGAAAGAGATTGGAGAAAAAGCATTAATAAGTCAGAAGGAGGAAAGGTGGCATTCAGAGAGGCAAAGTCACTGCCTTCTATAGCCCCTAGAGCAGGAAGCCCTGTCCTGTCTGACAGAACTCTCAGTGATGACTGGAAATGGTCTGTGTCTGGGCTGTTCAGTATGGTAGCCACCAACTTCTGTGGCTATTGAGCACCTGTAATGTGCCTAGTAGGACTGAGAAACTGAATTTTACAGTTAAATTTAAATCGCAACAAGAAGGTAGTAGCCCAAGTCTAGTCTTGTTGCTTCCATGCACCGCATAAATCTATTCCACTGGTTGGTTCCCCTTCCATAGCCTTAACCAAATAGAACCAGATGGGTGCTAAAGCAAATGGGACCTTGCCTTGCTGACCTTCTCCCCATGCCCTAACCATCTGTTTGGTCTGGGCCCCACAAAACCCTCAAAGTCAGCTCATCACCACATCTCATCCTGAGGTAGTGATCAACAAATCTTTCCATTCTATTTAAAAAAATTATTTTCTGTTTGCGCATGTATCTTGTTCTTTGCCTACCTAATTAGTCATCTAGTCTCCCAAACATCTGTTGCTTTTGTGATAGCAGTGAGAAGGAGCACGTCAAAACAAAACCCCACAGCGCACTGCTGATGGGCATACCTGAGATTAGTATTTATCTACCTTTTCTACCAGGAGCCAAGAATACTTAGGTTTCTAATTTGAACCCAAGTAGTGAAGTCCTGTCTCTCTTTTCTTTGAGTACTTATTCTGCAATTTCAGTTTTTCAAAAACAAAACATTTCTGTATGCAAAATTCTTAGAATGGTTGTGGTTTTCAGTATGTTCCATATTAAAACAAATGCATTTTACTTGTGGTTTTACGAAGTTTCATCATCATCCCACATAGGAGTTGTGCAGTTTTGGAGGCAGGCAGGCACAAAGTTGTATGTGAGGGGAGCTGGATATGGGACATTCAGATCAGCGATTACTGTAGGTCAGAGCTTCTCAACGATAGCACTGTTGGCTTTTTGGGACATATAATTCTTTGTTGTGGGGCTGTCCTGTGCATTGTAAGATGTCTGACAACATACCTAGCTTAAGCCACTGTATGCCAGTAGCTAGCACCCCCTACACCGCGCCCCCACATATGCTGTTAGTGAGACAAACGAAAGGGTCGTCAGACATTGTCACATGTTCCCTGGGTAGCGGGGGTGGGGTGGTGGGGGGTGGCCAGAATTGCTTTGGTTGAGAACACCACTGTAGACAAAACCTGGATGAGAAAAGAAGAGGGACATCTAAAACCTCTGAAGTCATGCATCTTGGGGATAAAAGAACAAAGACTCTGGACCCCCAGCATGCGAGCATTTCATTCAACAGCATTGCCTGTGGGTTTCTAAGTCTTAAGCAGAAAGATCACATTCTGTGAGAGACTCTGCCAACATTCTTTATTCATTATTTCTTGTACATTTTCTGTCTGAGTGTCAGGTATTGGGGATGTGGTGATGAATAAACAGATAAGTTTATTAATTCATTCAACAAATATTTATTGCCTACAATGTGTCCGGCACTGTTTAAGGACTGGGTGTGTAAGTCAAAATTCTCCAGATAATCTAGAATATTCAAAACAACTTTAAAAAAGAACGAAGCTGGAAAACAAACACTAGCTACTTTAAGTCTAGTGTTAAAGTTACTATAATAAAAAATGTGTAGAGATAGACACATAGATCAGTGGAACAGCAAAGAGAACCTAGAAATAAAAACACTATTTGGATAGGCAAGTTTCAACAAAGGTATAAAGGCAATGGTGATAAAAGGATAGCCTTTCAACAAAGGGTACTAGGAAAATTTGAAATTTATATGCAAAAATAATTAACTTGGATCCATATAAAAGTAAAATCTAAAAATATAAAACTTATAGAAAAAATATTTGAGAAAAACTTTGTTAAGCAAAGGTTTCTTACACATGACACTAAAAACACAATGTAATATATACATGCCTTACTGTTAAAATGTACAGCTGAAACTTATGGGATTTTGGTAACCATAAAAATAAATAAATAAATAAATAAATAAACAAATAAATAAATAAATAAATAAAAACACAAGGTATAAAAGCAAAAATTGATAAATTGACTTCATTCACATTAAACATCCTGCTCATTAGTACAAGCTGATAAAAGAATAAAAAGACAATCCACAGACTGGGGAAAATTTTGCACATTATATGTTTGATAAAATACTTGTGTTCAGAACATATTAAAAAATTCTCAAAACCCAATAATAAGAAAATAACAATTTTTAAAAATGGGCAAAAGATTTGAACAGACACTTTATCAAGGAAGATATATGGATGACTTTAATAAACATATGAGAAGGTGCTCAACATCATTAGTCATTAGGGAAACAAAAATTAAAACCAAAACAAGATATTATCGCATGCCTATTAGAATGGCTAAAATGGAAAAGACTGACTATTCCAAGTGCTGATGAGGATGTATAGCAACTAGGATTCTCATTCCCTGCTGGTCAGAGTATAGACTGTGTGACTATGTTGGAAAATAATATGGCAGGTTCTTTAAATTTTAAACATATACCTACTATATGATCCAACAATTCCACTCCTAGACATTTATGTAAGAGATATGAAAGAATATGTCCATACAAACATGTATACAAATGTTTATAACAACTTTATTGGTAATTGCCCCAAACTGGAAATAACCAAGGTGTCCATCAACAGGCAAAGTGATATATCCATACAATGGAGTGTTACTCAGCAATAAAAAAGAACAAGTGTGTCCTGGAGGAAATGTATCCCTGAGAACTTTATGGCCAGAGTCTTAAAGATGAAATTGTCAAGTCCCTCAAGGCTTCCCATGGCTCCATCTTACTCAGGAAAAACTGACTTCTCAAAGTGATCATACTGCTCAGATCACACTGTTTTCCTTCTGTGGCCTCACCTTTTCCCACTCTTCCTTTTGCTCACTCGGCTCCAGTCATGCCATTTCCTCTGCTGTTCCTCGAACTTGCCTGGTCTGTGCCCCGTGCACTTGCTGTTCTGGAATGTTCTTCCACAGAGAATGACCCATCACTTTGTCATGAGGCTTTCTTTACTATTTATGGTAGACTAAATACTGGCTCTAAAGATACCCAGGCCCCAATCCTTGGAACCTGTGAATGTTTCCTTTTATGACAAAGAGACTTCACAGATGTGATTAAGATTAAGATCTTGAGATGGGGTAATGATCCTGGATTAATCAGGTGGGCCCTAGATGTCATATCAAGTGTCCTCATGAGAGGGAGGCAGAAGGAGCTCTGACACAGAAGATGCAGGTGAAGTGACTGAAGCACAATGCTCCCTTGTTGGCTTTGAAAATAAAGGAAGGGACCTTGAGACAAAGGGGAAAGGAATGAAGCTCTAGAAGCTGAAAGAGGCAGCACGCGTCTCCCCTAGAGCTCCAGAAGGGCGAGCCCCGTGATGCCTCGACTTTAGCCCAGTGATAGTGGTTTGGATTCCTGAACTTTAAAACTATGAGAGAATAAATATGCATTGTTTTAACTCACTAAGTTTCTTATTTGTTTGCTTTTTCTTCCTTTTTTTTAAATTATGGCAGCCATAATAAAAAAGGAAATGAATATACTACTTTACTTAAAGTTGCTGTTTCTACACTCAGGATTTCTGTCTTTCTTCCCTGCCTCATTCTCCCTTATGGCCTATAGAGTAAAAACTCAGTTTTCCTATTCTGTAGGAAAAAAGCCTATTATGTCTTTCTTTCCTGTGAGTCTCATTGACTACATACACAAAACACTTCACTTCTGACACTTCTGGTCACCAAATGTGAAGTTTTTCCCCACATCAAACAATTCCCCATGACACCAGCTGGATGTTCTACTATTTAACTCAATTCTGACACTATCTATCCAGAGACAACGTCAGATCCCACAAGTTAAGGGCTCAGTCCCATAAGATCCTTCCCCCACACTCCACACTCATATAGACACACTTCAGACACCAGTCACAAGCCCAGGTTGTCACATGTGCCTCTGACCAACTAATCGCATATTGGAGGCTCCAACGATCCCTCCTTGGGGTAATTTAATTTGTTAAACCAACTCATAAAATTCAGGAAAACCCTTAGGTTTGCCAGTTTTTTTTTTAATGATATGATAAAGAATACAGATGAACAGCCAGATGAAGAAAGACATAGGGTGAGATCTGGGAGGGTCCTAAACACAGAAGCTTCTGTCCCCATGGAGCTGGGGTGTGTCACCCTCTCAGTGTGGATGTTTACCAATTTGGAAGCTCTCTGAACTCCCTACTGTTGAGATTTTATGGAGGCTTCTTCACAAAAGCAAGATCAATTATTAATGCCATTTCTAGCACCTCTCTCCTCTTTGGAGAAATGGGGGTTGGGGCTGAAAATTCCAAGCTCATAGCTTGGTTTTTCTGGTGACCAGCCACCCTCAAGGAGCCCACCCGGAGTCACCTCATTAGAACAAAAGATGTTCCTTGTCTTCTTATCACTTAGGAGATCACAAGGCTCTTAGGAGCTCTGTGCCAGGAACAGGGACAGAGAGAGAGAGATATATATATATATACATATTATATATATATAATATAATATAATATATATAATACAATATATGTAATATAATATATAATATATGTAATATATATAATATATAATACAACATATATAATATAATATATAATATTATATATATTATATTATATATAGTATATAATATGTCTATATGTATATATCTATACACATATGCATATAATATATACACATACATATATATATAATTTTTAGAATCTCACATGGCCCTAATCAGAATCTGGCACACTGTATTCACTTATTTGTCTTGCTTATTGCATGTCTCTTCTGTGTAGACTATAAACTCCGAGGGGGCAGAGATATTTATTCTGTTTCATCATGCTACACACCCCACATCCTGGTATATAGTAGGGCTCAGCAAATTAAGTATTGGAATTCAGCAGTTGAGTAAATGCATGAAAGATTTTAACATTTAGAATAGAGCAAGAAATAATTTACCAAACACCAATGGGCCTTGTTTACTAGTCAAGGTTGCTCTGTGTTTTCCTTTTTTAAGATACAAAGCATTGTGCTTAAAGCAAGTCCATTTAGACCAAGTCCACCAGTATCATTCTCTTCCCCAGAGGTAACCATTCTTATGAGCATAGTTGTGTTTCAAATCGACTTTTTGTATTTTACATATGTATGTAAGTGTGCATGAATCATACCTAGTACTGTTTGGGGTCTGCATTTATAATTTACACAAATGGAGCCACATGGCACCTGCCTATTTTTATTCAACATGTTTTTGAGAGATCATGGTGGAGACATACAAATCTGATTTCTTTTTTTCAGCTGTAAAATGTTGCATTGTAAGACTACATCACATTTTCTTCATCCATTTCCCCATTGATGCATCAGGCAGAATCTGGGCAGGAAACAGATGGAGCTCAAAACAAAAAGGAACTAAGTGAAGGAACTCTTCAGAAAGGTGTGGGCAGGGCCAGTGAAAGCAACACACTTATCCTTCCTGTTTGCTTTAAAGGGTGGTGCAGCGAATGAGCAAAACTCCTTCAAAGTCCTTGTGAGGGGAACAATTCAGTCAGGTTTTTCTCAGACACGGCAACATTCCCCCAAACAGAATTTTACCTAAGAAAGTGGGAATGACTGTTTTGATATACAAGTGAAGGCACCTCACAAAAAATTTATTCTGAGTCACCTCTTCTTAGAGAGTAACCAAGGAGGACTTTCCATGGGGCTTTCTTTACACAACATGTCCCTACAGTTTTATCAGCAACACTCTGTTGAACAAATTGTAATTCACAGAATGATGTAGGACAAAGAATCTCAGGTCCAGCTTCAGCAGGTTCTTTGTTAGCCGGGACTTTGTACCACTGTCTCGTCATCTGTCAGCAACAGGGCAGCTAAAATCCTGCCTTGTCAACCTCAGAGAGAAAAGTGGTGAGAGACGGGGGCCAGGTTTATGTTGAGCTCTGAGGAGTGCCTGGTGTGGTCACTGCAGAAACAGTTCTTTTCTGCAGAAAGAACAAAAGTGCCCGCCTTTCTCTCACTTCCTTCTTGGAGCCTGGGAAGGTTGCCCTGTGAGTGGCCAGCTGCTATTTATGGGCCTCTGATGCTCTGTGTGAAACCCCAGTCCCTTCCGAGAGGAAAGAGTGGTAGGAAGGAGGGTGCACCAGGTGACTTTGCCCTTGGTCTAGGGTGCCACAGGCCCAGGTGCAGCAGTTACAGTATCAGTAAGACTCACCCCGGAAGACTAGGGTGATTGTGGCATGGCAAGTTTCCCAGCAGATAAGTACTGTGTAGGCTGTATTTATAGATGCCCAGGATATAAGGTGAGGCTGGTTTCTGTATTTATAGATGCTTAGGATGTAAGGTGAGGCTGTTCATTGAATGACAACATCCACTCTCTCTGATTTTGAAAGAAGGGGAAACTGAGACCCAGGATGTCAAACGCCTGGTCTGAGGTCACACACTTCCCCCACTCTAGCTGTTCCAAGGATCCTGGGTTTCTTGGTATTGTCTAGAGCAGAGGTCCCCAATTCTTGAGCCATGGACCAATACTGATCCATGGCCTGTTAGGAACCAGGCCATATAGCAAGAAGTAAGCAGAGGGTAAGAAAGTAAAGCTTCATCTGTATCTGTAGGTGCTCCCCAGCGCTAGCATCACTGCCTCAGCTCCACCTCAGATCATCAGGGATTAGATTCTCATACGTGCACTGGTCCCTGGTGCCAAAAAGGTTGGAGACCACTAAGTTAAATGATTTGGCTGTATTCATTAAAGCTAAACATATGCCTCCCATGAGCTAGCAACTTTACTCCTGGGTATAAGTCCAACACAGATACATCAATTCTTTCAGGTAAAAGTATGTTCACAGCAGCACTATTTGTAATAGCCCCAAACTAGAAACTTTTCAAATGTCTATCAGCAAGAGAATGTATAAAAGAATTGTGGTCTATTCATGAAATGAATATTACATGGCAATGAAAATGGATGAATTACAGCTACATACAACAACATAAATGAATCTCAGACATAATATTGAGTGAAAAGAGCTAGCCCCATAACATTAGACACTGTGTGATTCCATTTTTATGGAGTTGAAAATCAGGCAAAACTAATCTCTAGTGATAAAGATAATCTAGTGGGAAGGGCAAGGCACTGGGCCTTCTGTGAGTTAGAATGCATATTTTCATCTGGGCTCTGGTTACATGAGAATATTCATATGTAAAATTTCATCAAACTGACACTTAAGGTTTGTAGACTCCACTATTTTTCAATCATCTTCAATAAAAAAGAGAACTATACTTCTGACCACTCTATTCCATTGTTCCAATTGGGCTGGGACTCACACAGGTCCTAGGAAAATGAATCCTGGGCCCAGGATGAGTTGCTGACTCTTTAAAGACCCTCTTCAATTTGCCAACTCCTCACAGCACACAGTGTGGTAGTGGGGAGACTCACAATGGTGACAGGATTTTGTTCCCCTCTGTTCCTTGACTGTATTTAATAATGAACTCTTCCCCTGTTTCTGAATTAAGACTTGGGTTACACGTGGCTTTTCTGGTCACTTTTTGATCATGGAAAGTCCTCCAGATAATTTAGTTAGGACGTCTCATCTCCATAATTAACATGCTCAGCCCCAAACGATAGTTACAGCTCGGGGCCTGACCTAACTTGAATGCTCCATCTTGGCCAGCTTTTCTGCAAGATACCTCCAGACAGACGCCAAGATCTACTCTCCACTCTCTCTTTGATCTTCCTCTTGGCATGCTAGCCAGCCTGCATGAGTGGGCCATGGTATCCACACACTAAAAAAAATCTCTTCACCAGGCTCTCAGGAAATCCTTCTCAAAGGACAGGTGAGGGGCCAGGCACTTTCCTGCTAGTGTGGGGAAGAGGAGGAAGCCACCTCACCTGGTATACCTTTATGCAAATGTCCTCTCACATGGTTCACTTGTGTGGGCCCTTTCTCACCTGCCTCTCTCATCCTCCACTGACAGTAGGCAGTTGGCTCTCTGAGAAGCCATGCAGCCATTTCCTTTGTCAATATTCTCATAGTCTAGCTCTGAAATCTTTCTTGCTGGTGACTTTGTACTCTTAAAATTGTCCAGGTGGTGAGAAACAAAGCAAGACAGAGAAATCATCATAGATCAGAGGCGACTGAGGAAACCAGATGATTAAATGCAGTGTGTGGAATGCTGGATAAGATCCTGGAACAGACATAGACATCTAAAAATAAACTGGTGGAGTCAAATAAAGCTAGCAGTCTTTATTAGTTAATTAGTAATATTACTTAACAGTTAACTGTATTATTTAGCTAATGGTGTTACCCGAATGTTGATGTCTTCATTCTGACAAATGTGCCATGGTTCAGTGAAACGTCAATATTAGGAAAAGCTGGATGGAGCAGAATGAAAAATCTCTGTGGTATCTTTTCAATTTTTCTGTAAAACTAAAATCATTCCAAAATTAAATGTTTATTTTAAAACAGAGGCAGTTACCATTCTATTTATGGGAGTGCCACACCAGGCAGGCTGATGATGGTTTGGATGTCAAAACAGTGGTTGCACTTGGGGAGAGCAGAGGCTGGGAGCAGCTGGGAATGTTCTCTTCCTTGATCTGAGGGCTGCTGAGTTCAGTCTGTGAAAGTCCTTTGAGATGCACACTTACAATGTATATAAGTTGTATCTTATTGAATTTTCAAAATTTTAATGAACAAAAAACTTGGGTCAGGAAGAGTCTTTCTTAGCTATGGGACCACAGATATTTATCCAGCTGTGAGCCTTGGCCTCAGACTGCCCACATCACTCTTGAAACCATGGGACTTAGCAGGGAAAGTATTAGTCCACATTCAGGGGAGCCGGGGACCCAAGGGACCCAAGGAACTGTGGAGCAGGGTTGGAGGGAGTAAAGTTTTAAATAGCAGGTCAAGGAAGAATCACTGAGAAGGAGATATTTGAGCAAAGGGCAAGGGAGGGAATTGAGACATACGCTAAATGGTAGAAGGAGTAGCCAGAGCCCAGGCCCTGAGGCAGGAGAATGCCAGGACTGTTTTGGGAGCAGCAAAGAAGCTAGTGTGAGTGGAAAAGATTGAGTGAGGAAAAATGGTTGGGAGAAGTCTGTGTGCTTTGTGAGCATCATGGGGAGGGTTTCAACACCAAAGGGGCAAGATCCAACAGTGTTTACAAGATGCCTCCTATGAGCTACTAAGATACAGCAGCTGTGGCAGGAGGGATGGAAGGGAAGTAGGGAACTGGAAAGACCAATTCAATTGCCATGCTCCAGGAGACAGATGAGTGTAGCTTGAAGCAAGCATGAAGCAGGTAATGAGAAGAGGTCAGATGAGTCTGGGCATATCTTGAAAGCAAAGCCAATTGGGTTTGTTGCTGGTTTGGTTGAAGGGATGGAGATACATATAGAGAGAAGTCAAGGATGTCTATTAGGGTTTGAGACCTGAACAACCAGAAGTTCAGAGCTACAGGTTACTGAGATGGGGACAGATAGCTGGGGTAGGCCAAGGAGGTAGAGTTGAGGCTCATTATAGCTGAGGTAAGTCTGAGATGCCTGATAGGAAGCTAAGAGCAGGCACAGAGGAGGCCAACAAGTATCCAAATCTGGATCCAGAGAAGAAGCCTGGCTGCAAATGTGTATTTGGGTGCTGTCATTATTATTACATGTATTAAATACAAAGCAAGTGTATTAGTCAGTTTTCCAGAGAAAGAGAGTTCTCCAGAGAAATAGAGTTCTCCAGAGAAATAAGAGAAATAGAACCAGTATTCAGAGAGAGAGGAAGGGGAGGGGAGGTCAGAAGCGGGTGGGGAGAGAGAAGTAGAGCGAGAGAGAAAGAGAGAGAAAGAGAGAGAGAGAGAGAGAGAGAGAGAGAGAGAGAGAGCGAGAGAGCGAGAGTGATTTTAAGAAACTGGCTTACACAATTGTGGGAGTTCAAGATTTTCAGGATATGCCAGCAGGCTGGAGACTCAGGGAGAGTAGATATTGCAGCTCAAGTCCAAAGGCGGTCAGGGAACATGTGTCTTTTTCTCTTATGGCCTTCAACTGGTTAGATGAAGCCCACCCACATTATGGAGGGTCATCTGCTTTACTCGAAGACTGCTGATTTAACAGTTAATATCATCTAAAAATACCTTCACAGAAATACTTGGACTAATGTTTAAACAGATATCCGAGTATTGTGGTCCAGATGAGTTGACACATAAAATTAACCATCACCATGGGAAGATGGCACGGCAAAGATGTCAGAGATTCAGGGTATGGTTTTCAGAAACAGCCTTACTTTTCTTTTGGTTTCTTCCTGGGCTTGTCAGGATCTGAATATAGGTATCAGACATTCTGACATCCAATAAAGGTCTCCCATACAAGGCCCAAACACTAGACCAAGTGGAGTCTTTTGAAATACAACACTGTAAGATTATACAGAAAAATCAAATAGAGCTTCCCCTTCTGACTTAGATCCCCCTCCAACCTGGTGGCCCAATGTTAGCTCTTGCAACTGGGTGTTGAGTTTGACTATTTTTGTACTGTGTTGTTACTTAGACGAGTTCTTTTTATCCAACTCTAAGCAGAGTAATGTCTTATACTCTCAACTAGACAGGGTAAACTTTGAGGACAAGGACTAAGTTTTCTTCTAAAAAAGCAGTGATAGGGAGCTCACTACTCAACTGGGGCAACCTTTGAATGGTGCTGACTAAAAGAGCTCTTATAAAAGCTGTGATAATGACTTCTTGCCCCATGTAGTCTATGCAGGACAACCCCAGGATGGCTCTGGTGTATGTGAGGACTTCCTCTGAGTCTTCTCTTCTCCACAAGATAATGGTCTTGTTCTTCACAATGGACAAGTTCCAGGCTGCTGAGTGCCCTCTATTGATTATACTCAATATGTTGGCCTAGCCAACAGCAGGCTCTCAATAACAGTCTTTAATAATATGGTGAGCCCATTCAGAGATCTAAATCTTAAGCCTACCACAAAGTCCTGAAAGTTCACTTATTTAACAAATATTTATTGACTTCCTATGTTACAGGCTTGTTCAAGCAACATTAGAAAGCTCAACATCTCACTATAGTGTAGTGTTCAAGGGGGAGAGTGGTATGACAGGAAGCTGGAGGGGTAAGCAGTGTCTAAGTCATGTATTGCCTGGTAGGAAGGACAAGAAGTATTTACTTTTCTCTGAAGATAATGGGGGGAAGGGGCTTCCAGCAATGGTGGATTGTTTCAGATCATTCTTCCTGCTGAGAACACTAGAAAACTGAACAAAATTAAAAATACATCTATTTGAAAGTACCATCAAGGCAGTGAAAATTTATGGGAATTATGGGACCAAGATCTAGGAAAGAATGGATGTCCAGAGAGGTGGAGCTGATAGTGGATATCACTTTTTTCATGAAGGTGATTACTGACTTGAAAGCAGCATCTGAGGCACCAAGAAGCTGAGCAAAGTTTTCATCAGACTCATGATGCTTAGAGTTCAGAACCTACCAAGAAAGAGGGGTTTTTAAACATCCAAGGCTTTGGGTTGTGATCCTTAAGGGTTGCATGTTCAGAATAAAGTTGAACAAGAAATAAAACAACCCTCACATGGATTAAATCTGAGATTCAAGCCATCTCAATTCCTCACTGGATTAAGGTGATTGGGGACTTTCAGCAATCTTACTCTAGCTTCCGGCTAGAAGCAAAGGTAAGGAGAAAGATAACATCAAATTATCTCTACAATGTTTCAAACTCAGTATCCAGGTTTGTTTACAAACAAACAAACAACCCCCTTCCCCCCAAAAAACCCCAAGACTTGGCCAAATATTAGGTTAATAAAAAGCACACAAACAATAAAAACAGACCCAAAGGGATACAGATAATAAGATTATCTGACTTTAAAATAACTATGAGTATATGTTCAATGGATTAAAAGACAAGA
Organism: Macroglossus sobrinus; assembly: GCA_004027375.1. Lineage (NCBI taxonomy): Eukaryota > Metazoa > Chordata > Mammalia > Chiroptera > Pteropodidae > Macroglossus > Macroglossus sobrinus. The sequence goes on along the minus strand of PVKZ01001394.1, from coordinate 351,516 downwards.
TGGAGAATTTGGTAATGAATAAAACTCTGTAAAAGGGAATCACAAAACTAAATATACTCCAACCATATGATCCAGCAATAGTGCTCCTCGGTATTCACTCAAATGAATCGAAAACTTATATCCACACAGAAATCTGCACACAAATATTTATAGTTGCTTTATTCATAATTGTCAAAGTTTTTCATTAGGTGAATGGGTAAACTGGCACATCCAGACAATGAAATATTATTTGGTGCTAAAAAGAAATGAGTTATTAAGCAATGAAAAGACATGGAGGAACCCTAGATTCATATTACTAAAAGAAATAATCTGAAAAGGCTATATATTGCATGATTCCAACTGTATTACATTATAGAAAAGGCAAAACTATGGAGACAGTAAAAAGATCAATAGTTGCTAGCAGTTATGGTTGAGGGATGAACAAGTGGAGCATAGAGGACTTTTAGGCTAGTGAAACTATTCTGTATGATACTGTCATGATGGATACATGTTATTAAACATTTACCAAATCTCAGGCAATATATAACACCAAGAATGAACCCTAATGTAAACAATGGATTTTAGGTGATGATGATATATCAATATAAGTTCATCAATGGTAACAAATGTGCCACTTTGATGTAGGAAATAGGTTATGGGAAGGCAGGTGGCATGTGGGAAATTTCTTCATTTTCTGCTCAATTTTGCTGTGAACCTAAAAAATAAAATTTATTATTAAAAAAAGACTGGGACAAAATAAATCATTAAAAAAAATAAAAAGAAAAGTGAGGAATCAAATGGAAATTGTGGACCTGAAAAATTCAGTAACAGAAATTTAGAACTCAAAAAGATAAGTTTAATAGCTGATTAGATACAGCCAAAGAGAGATGTAAGGGATTGAAAGATAGGCCAGAGGAAAATATCCAGACTAAAGAGACGAAAGAGCATAAGAAATGTATGGGACATGCTATAACAGGTCCAACATATGTGTAAATAAAGTCCCAGAGGAGAAAGAGAAAGAAAGTATTGTGCAAAGGTAATAATTTAAGAGATAATGATGAAGAATAGTTTTAAATGAATGAAAGATATCAAGCCATGGATTTGAAAAGAACTATGAATCTTTAGCAGAATAAATACAAAGAAAACCACACCTAGGCATAGTATATAACATTACTGAAAATCAAATACAAAGAGAAAAATCTTAAAAGTAGGCAGAGAAAAAATAAGGTCAATAGGAAACCACTAGAGAATTTTCAATGAAGGACTAATGTGATCTATAATTTATGCTTTAAAAAGATCATGTGTGACTGCTGGAGGAGAATGAGTGGTAGAAGATCAGTTAATGGCTCAGCAGAGAGGTAATGATGGGTACAAGGAGAGTAATAGCAGTGGGAATGGGGGAAAAATAGCCATGTTGAGAATGTTCTGTATTTGAGGATTAGAATAGACAAACTGGTGATGGCTAAGATGTAAGACATGTGACGAAAGGAAAGAATCAAAGGTCAGATTTCTGGTTTGAGGAATTTGGTAAATGGTAGTGTCATTTGCCGAAATGGGAAAGACTGAAAGACAAAGTGGTTTTGAAAGTATTATGTTTGGTAGGTGATTTTTTCTCTTTGAGCCTCATCTTACATATTTCTAAAATGAACACACCTCATAACTTTATTAGCAACAGACATCCAAGTCAACAAATATTGATAGTTCAGGGCAAGTAGCTGGAAACAGGATCTTACCATTTCTACTCTGCAGCCCCTATGTCCTTTACCACTTTGGATCCAGAGCTAAAACAACCAGGCCAGCCCCATTGTGTGATTTAGGGGCACCAGAGCTGGTTTAGTCTCCTATACCAGAATCAACTTCCCACTTATCAGAAAAAATAGAGGAAACAAACTAACCTTCAATAGTAGCAGGAAATTAAGCTTGAATTCTGCAACACAAAACAATTTAAGCATTTTCTCCTTTTTTACCCAGAACTGTTAAATTTTGCTTCTGCATCTTGAGACTGGTTAAACTACCTTATTCCTTCTGGTCTGCTTACCACTAGGAGATTAACATTCACTCTCATTATTCTTGGAGGGAATTTTCCTGTGAGACAGGCTGCACCAGAAATTGTTTTTGTTTTGTTTTGTTTTTCCCAAGCAGGTCATTGATCTGATTCAATTTAATTCAATTCAGATTATTTCTGGAGGTTCTTCTCTGTGCCAGGCACTGAGGGAGCACACAATGGTAATTCAACAATTCATTGGCTCAGTAAACATTTTTCTCTTGCTCCCCACCTCTACCACCATGGGCCCTTTTTCCTATTTCATCGGTATGCTGAATTTTTTCACTTTCAACTACCTGCATGCCCTTCACCTAGACCTTTGCAAGTTGCCTGTCCACCTAGGTAGGTAGGCTGCCCAACCTGCCACCCACCTAAGCACTCTTGGTCCTGTCACTCCACTTTACTCCAGCTCAAACCTGTGTCTGACCTTCTGGTACCTACCTATATTGGTGTCCTCCCCTTCCCCCAAATATGGACTGTGAGCTCCATGAGTATAGGAACTTTTGCACTGCTTATGCACTGTTGTATCTTCAGCATCCTCACACATAGTAGGTGCTCAATTAATGTTTGTGGACTCAATGAGCAAACAACTCTGCTTTTGAGCACATATATTCTCTCTAAGAGGGTTGAGGATTCCTGGGCAGGAGAACATCAAGGTCAGGTAGGAGCTTGGGCCTGATGAAATTTATAACAGCCCCAGCTGTTCCAGCACCTACAAGGAAGAGCATGGGCTCTAGGGTCAGATATTATGGGAGAAAATCTCAGCTGTAATACATTCTAAATTACAGACAAAACAGTCAATCTTTCTAAGCCTTGACTTCCTTATCTGTAACAAGGGGGTTATGACAGCATTTACCTTATTCTGAGGTTGAAGTGCTTTAAAATAAAGTCTATGCTTGGCACATAGTAGATGTTCAACTAACTGTGGTCATTTATTATCTATCTAATGCTCACTCAACACACACACACACACACACACACACACACACACACACACACACACCATATCATTGTCACTGCCCCTCATCCTCTTCTTTCTCTCATTTATGCAGCAATTGTCAGCCTGGTGCCTTTCATGTGCTGGGCACAGCTCTAGGTCCCAAGGACATGGTGACATCAAGATGAAGCCTATTGCTTCCCACAGCTTACATTCTAGTGCAGAAGCAGATGATCTACTCATAAGCACATGGACAAGCTTGCTCATGCTAAGAAGAAGTTAGTGCTCAGAGGAAATCAACCAGATCAACGTGGTAGGGAGTGGCTGAGGTGAGACCTCTGGCCATGTTGGTCAGGAAGGTCTCTCTGAGAAGGTACTCTTGTAGCTGAAATTTAGTTATGCAAAAAGCCAGTGGCTGAGAATTCCTGGCAAGGGTACATGAGGTGCAGGGGCCATAAGGTGAGAATATGTCTGGCATGTCTCCCAGAATGGGTGAAGGAAAGACATGGGAAAAGCGAGCTGGGAGGCAGTGGGCTCAGGCCACATGGGACTTTGTCCAGATTTTGCTCTTGGCTTGTACTTCTCCCTACACAGATGTCTGTGAGTCAGTGGACTGTGGATGTGAGTGTTCACTGAGTCACCAACCGCTTCACCACAAGGCCTGGCCCTATCTTCTCATGAAGGACATGGTTCATTGAGTCTTATTTCTTGAATTGGTCACCTCAGCCCAGCATAATTCAAAGGAACCAAAAGTTTAAAGGTTTTGTTTGTTTTTAATTTCCAACATTCTCATTCATTCATTTATTAATTCAATAAATATTTATAAAATGTATATTGTACACTGAATACTTTGTTGGGCTTTGAGGACAAATCAGATACTTTGATGCCTTCAAGCAGAGATTTCAATGCCCAAGCTTCCTCATCTGTAAAATGGGCAGGCTGGACCTGAAGTCTGTAAGATACTTCTTTTCTAGAGTCTTACAGCAATGAAGAAGTCTGTGAACATGCCTGCCTAACATTACATATACAATAGAAGGTTTGGAGACAAGTGGGAGAGGGAGTGGGAGAGAGAGAGGGAGAGGGGAGGGGAAGGGAAGAAATAAGGGAGGGGGAGGATTCCTTTTGCACATAAATTTAAGATACCACCATTTATCCAGTCTTATAGTTTGATTTCCTACCCACTCTGGGTAAAACCAATCCTAAAACTATAAGATAGTAAGAGATCACCAACCCACCTCTCCTTTCTGAGCTGCAGTGAGAGAGAAGTACCGACAATGGCCTTTTCTGTCTCTTGATGCAGAAATCTGAGCCAGTGGGCTAGGAGCTATTTGCAAGGCTGCACTTTTGGTTAACAAACAATTTCTCTGCTCATAGCCAAGGGGTGGTACAGGAAAACTAGAACCTGACTTATTCTTTTAGTAAGAAGTTATCTTTTATTCTCTTTAGGAACTATACGGGCACATGCAAGGAGTATGGAGAGGCAGTGCTGTACAGAGAAAATGGTTTGAGCACTGGAGGCAGATTACTTACCAGCTCTGTGACCTTAAGCAAGTCATCATACCTCTCTGACCCTCAGTCTCCTCTTCAGAAAAGTAGAAACAATAATAAATTCCTGAGAGTATTAAATAAGGTTTGTAAAATGCCTGGCACACAGTAAGCCAGCAATAAGTGGTGAGTATTATTATTAATAAGACCATTATGAATTGAGAATAATTACATTCTTCATGATAGCCACCTCAGGTTAGCTAATGTAGAACATTTGGAGCTTAGCATGAGCTTCAGGGCCATCATATACCTCTAGAGAAGATGCTCAGAGCAGTGAATATTCCCATGTCTCTTGTTGTCATATTCTTTTCTTCCTGGTGAGTAAAGCTTAGGGAGCACCTCCCTCTCCCAATGGCTAAGAAACATCTGTGCACCGCTTCACTAGCAATAGTGAAATGCAAATTAAAGCAATAAGATACCATTTCTCATCTATTAGACTGCTAAAAACCCAATACTAAATGAAAAATCTGATGTTATGTTGATAAAGATGTAGAGGAATGAAAATAGTCACAGATTGCTAGTGGGAGTGAATATTAGTGTGGCCAGTTTGGCAATACCTACTGATATTGGCAAAGTGCAGACCCCACAGTTTAGAGGTCTTATTTGAGAACATCCACCCAAGAGAGAATCTCATATATTTACACAAAGAGGCATGCACAGCTCTGCCGAGAGCAGTATTGCTCATAACAGCAAAGAATCGGAAACAACGTTCTTCAGCAGAGCAGGAATGGAAAAGTGGATGTGGTACACCATGTAGCAGTTAAAAGGGATGAACCAGCTATAATATGAATTAACATGAGTAGATCTCAAACAGGAAGATGCATAATGAGATATACCTAACATTATTTATATAAAATTTAAAATAACTCATGAAAAATAGTGTTAATTACTATATTGTTCATAAATAAACACATACACTTATAAATGTATAAAGTAAGCTCAGAAGCCAGATCCATATTCATGACGGTAGTTCCTTCTGGTAAGGGGAGGAGAGGGAAGGAGATTTCAGAGATTTCACTGTAATGTTTTCTTTCTTAAAAGAAAAATTGAAGATAAATGCGCAAACCTTTTGACACATAATTCTCAGTGATAAAATATGAGTTTTGTTATATTATTCATAGTTCTTTTCTGTATATTTTTTCAAAAAAGAAAATTTTAAAAATTCTCCTTCACAGAAAACACTGGCTAAGAAATGTGAAAAGAAATGATAGGTTTAAAAAGTCATAATCTTGCAAGTGTTATACTTGTTTCAGCATAGTGCTAAAACTACCTACCCAAAGGTGATTGGAAATCAGGATGCAAAAGGTACCAAAGTATCATCTGCAGGGTGAATTTCGTGGGGACATCTGGTGTCACCACCTTCACAGGTGATCCAATTTAGCATCACTGCCTGTGGGCTAAGCTGACATCATGCACCACTTGATGAGATTCAGTAGGAAGTATATACCCCACCACCTGCAAAGTCTCCCCCAAAATGTGTAACCTGAATCTGAATGGGTAACATTCAGTTTCCAGGAATCACAGAGGGTAGAGGGACATGTTATAAACCACACCGGAAGGAAATAGTAAGAGATGCATATGTGGGACATCTTATAAGACAGAGGCTGAGTCCATGTCAAACAAAAGGGGGAAAAAAGAAGATAGAAGAAAAGAAAAGAGAGAAAAAAGGAAGGAACTACTCTAAAGGAAAAATGACTAATGAGACAGAGCAATATCAAATTCAATAATGTGACCCTCAGCTGGATTCTGATTCAAAAGCTGCAGTCAGAAAAAAACTTCTTAGGACAAACAGGGAAATTTAAATATGGATCAGACATTGGATGATGCTTCTTGTGCTCGCTTTGACAGTACATATACTAAAATGGTATCATGTTTTTTAGTTATTATTGATTTTCTTAGATGTGAATCCCATGTAAGAGAACATTCATCTTCTTAGGAGATGTCTGCAAATGCATTTAGGAGTGAAGAGGCCTGATGTTTGCAAGCACCTTCAGATGTCTCAACAGAAAGGTGAGAGTGAAAAGAGATGGATGTGGAGACTTTGAAACCAATATGAACAGTGGTTAAATATTGGTGGAGGGCCTATGGGTGTTTATTTTACTTTACTTTTAACATTTTTTCTGAGTTTTAAAATTTTTATAATAACAAGTTTTGAAGAAAAAAATCAATGGAAAAAGAAGCTAAGTCTTCCTACGAAAGGTTGGGAGCTCTTACTGTAAAGAAACTACTGTTTGCTTCTTCCAAACAGAATTTGCTAAAATAATGGTATCTAGCATTTCTGAGAAATCAGTAAAAATTGAGGGAATAGGTCTGTTAGCAAAGTAGGAGATTCAGCACATCTGGTAGTGTAAGTAAATTACAAACATGAAAATCAGGGCTTTCGCTGCAGTTCTAAGAAATGTTCTTTTTGGATGCACTTGCTTTTGTCTTATCTCTTAGACTCTCAGAGAAGGTTCAACAACACAGCCTCAGGAGGGCTAGAGTAGGATGACAGACACAGCGCATGAAGGAGTCAAGATTCCCTGCTTCAAAGAGACCACAATACCTAGAGTGGACAAGGAGACTTAAGGCCAAAATATTGCAGAAACACTTGTGTAGAGTGGAACAGTCTCATTGGAAAATACTGATCAACATGACAATGTTCTCTTTGACCAAGTAATTCCACTTAAGGAATTTGAAGTGATCCCACTTAAGGAACATGAAGAAGTTAGAATATATATTAAATGACATAGGTGAAGTGTTTAGAATAGTGCCTGGAGCATAAGTGCCACATAAATGCTTGGTTATTGATTTTATTGTCAAGGAGCATTTTAAGAGCTCATTTAAAAAAATAAGGACTATCCAATAGGAGATACTAAGTAAAAAAAGTAGCATGTCAATTTTGTGTTTAATCTGTATAAATCAGCAATTGTATAAAAAGAATGTGGAGGGGAAATGAAGCAATATCTATCATCTAGTGACACATATATGCATATAAATGTCTGGGTTCTGCGGGAAGCCTTTGTGAACAGAGGCCAGCACACTGGTGCTGCCTTTGAGAGAAACAGCAGTCTAGGGTACCTAGATGGGAAAGAAATGTACTTTTTGCTCCATTTCCTTTCACACTGTTTGAATTTGTCTTTACCATGTGCTCATTTTAATTGTTTAAGCACATATATATAAATGAATCAGCTCCAAACCCTTGAGATATACAAGGTATCTTTACTCTGGGTTCTAAAACTCTTCTGTCACTAAGACTATGGAACTTAAAATGAGAATCCTGCATCCCACTGGAGATAATTCAGAAAGTGCTGGCTTCAGAATGAGGTTTAGAAGGTTCAGAATGAGGTTCAGAAAAATCCAGCACCTGTTCTCAGGGAGCCCAGTGAGTGAGGAGGGGAATCTATTTTCATGGGTCATGAAATCTGAGCATGCCCAATAATAACAGTAATAATAATTCCTTGCAATTGTGTGACACAGGGAGAGGGTCTCAGGTGCTTTTGCCTGTGCTGTCTTGTTTGAGCTTTGTGTCCATCCATTTGACCAGGAGAAAATGAGGCCGACAAAGGTCAAACAACTTCATCCCAAAATGTCCCACAGTTTTGTTTTGTCTGGTTTAATAAAATCTAATATCAAGCAGAAGAAGCCAGAAGAAAGAAGTGGATGATCCCATTTGTATGTTCTCATTTATACAAAGTTCAGGCAATGAATCTATGGTGATAGAAGTCAGAATAGTGGCTAATCTGGGGTGGGATGTACTGCGTGGAGGTCAGAATGAGGCAGACATCGGGGGGGCTGTAAATGTTCTAAGTCTTGATGGAGGTAGTGTTGCCTGGGTATGTATGTATGTAAACATTTATTGACCTACCCACTTAAAATAAGTGTATTTCACTGCATGTAAATTATACTTTTTAATTTAAAAAAATGGAAAGGAAATAAAATCCATTTTCTGTAAATGGAGTTTGAGCAAAAGCATTAACAAGCTGTGATCAGCAATAAGATGTTAGGGAACCCTTCCATTCAATTGTCAGCCACCCCAAAAGTCAGGTTGAATTTTGTTTGTTTTTATGTCATATCCAACCTATGCTGGTTTAAAACTGAAAAAGTGCCATCTCATTGGGCAAGTCAACATGAATGGCTTCAGAGAACAGCAGTGGGTCTGTTTATGGAAAGCAGTCTGCTCAATAGACAGAAACGAGCTTTCTAACAGAGCTAACCCCTTGGGAGCCAGCTGCTGTGCAAGGTGGCGAGACCCCCTGCCCTGGGATGGGGGGCATACAAACAGAAGGTAAGGAGGAGACGAAAATAGGGTATCCAACCATGACTTTGGGCTTGCTCCATGTCAACAGGCAACAGAATCTCTGATTACCTCTGGCTCACAAATCCACCCACCAGCCCAGTTGTGGTTTTGTTACTTTTCATTGGCATAAATAATATATGATTATCTTCTCCATGTAAAAAATTAAAACAGTATGAATAGGGCTAAGGTCCTCTCTGACTATCACCCCTACTTTTGGTCCCCTTTCACCCTGCATGGAGGCAGTCATTGTCATCATTCTTATCCGTTTAGACTTCTGCATCACTTTCACATGTATGTGATCATAAACAATATAGAGATTTTGTGTGTGTCCAGTTTGTTTGTATTTTGTTTTACTAAAAGACATCTTACTATAAGTATCATGCTATAAACCACTTTTCTTCCATTCAAAGATTGTCAACAGTCTTTCCAATCTTGACAATCTTACAGATCTATCTCATTCTTTTTAACTGTTGCATAGGATCCTTGCCTGTGATATATGTACCTCGTTTATTCAGCCATCCTCTGTTGGATGGGCATTTACATTGTTCAAGTTACTCGCTATTATTAACTATGCTTCAGTGAACATTTTCATACACCCTGTGGCACATAGAGAAGAATTTCTGGGTCGTGGGTGAGGAGTATGTTCTATGTTTTAATTGACCTTGGCAGATTGCCCTCCAAAATGGTGGTACCAGCTCACTCCACCCCTAGCAGGGTATGAGTTCACATGTCCCTAGATCACCTCCAGTACCCAATATTATCAAAATGTAAGATTTTGCCAACCCAATGGATGAAAATTAGTTTTTCGTTATTGTTTAAGTTGTATTTTTTTTCGGATTATTGATGAAATTGAGCATTTTTCAAGTTTACCAACCATTTGTATTTTCTTTCTTCCCTGCTCACTATCACCCAAATTGGCCTTTTTCTTTCCTCTCTCTTGCCTTCTCTCTTTTCTCCACCTGCTTGATCCTTTCCCATCCCTCAACGTTTTCTTCCTAAACTCCTCAGGCTTTCCGTGATTTTTAAATTCGTCTCACTCCAGCCTTAAGCTGCTGGCTTCCTATCTCCACAAGGATTCAGAGGAGTTGGGAAAACAGAAATAAAATTACAATAGTGTAATAAGCCTTACAGTGCTAATCCCTGATTTATTTATGGAGAATTTACTATGTGCCAACAAGAACTTGCTTTAAGAATTTAAATGTTAACTCATTTCATCTTTATAACAAACTGTTATTATACCCACTTTGAAAAAGAGAAAATGGAGGCACAGAGAAGTTAATTAACTTGCCACCATGGCTTACTGCTGGTAAGTGGCAGAGGCAAGATTCAAACCCAGGCTATCTGGCTCTAGTGTCAGCCTTTTGAGTGCTTTGATAGGGCTATCACAGGGCTTCGGAAGCACAGAACAGGCATCTAACCTGCCCTGAGGCAAGCAAGAATGGCTTCCCAGAGCAGATGACACCTCAACTGAGCCTGAAGAAGGAACAGGAGATTATCGGGCAATAAAACAAGAAAGCATTGTTAAGGAAGCAGAAATGGCCTGAGCAATGCTTAGAGACTGGAGAGCTGGTCACCCTGGGTATACTGCAGCAGGAGATCAGGCACATCTGGGCCATACCAGAATTTAGAACTCCTCCCAAGGCCAAGCCAGGCCTTCCTCTCCTCTCTGCACCCATGTAGGCAGAGTGAGTGCAGTGGAGGCTCAGCAGACAGAACCTGATGGAACTCCTAGAGAGTCAGGCCAAGTCCATCTACCTCAGCCCCTGAGACAGTCTGCTCAGGCGCAGGGGTAGGAGTGGGTGCTGCTGATTTACATTTTACAGGTTGGGGGAAAACCCAGGAAGTGCAGGCCAGGCACTAATCAAATCTAAGGCTAATAATAAACATCCTGAGTAATGAGTGGCCTGGGCCAGAGAATGCGAGGTGGCTGGAGCCGGGCTGGCCAAGAGGAGCGGTGTGAGTAGCTGGGGAGGCAGGGAAGTGGGTGCGAGGAGGGCTTGGTGCCCTGTGTGGAATGGGTAGAGTTTGGTGGGCATGATCCCCACAGCAGGTGAGCAAGCTCAGGCAGTCCCGGGGCCTCCCCAAATCCCCATACATGCAGTACTCTGAGTCTGGGGACTTTGGGAATTTGTACTTTGCATTCCAGGAGAGGAGCCGTGAGGTTGGATGGTCTGCCACACAGGCAGGAATTCCTCTGTGATCCCTGCCCCCTACTCCAAGCTGACCCCAGGACCCAAAGCCAGATTGATCAGGACATTTTAAAAATATTTTATTTTGAATTTGACACTTATGCAAAAGTAGAAAGGAGAATTTAACATACCCTCCTGCATATATCACCCAGCTTCAACAATTATCAATATATAGCCAACCTCATAACATACATGGCCCTCATTTTTCCACTTCCAGCCCTACTGGATCATTTTAAAGCAAATGACAAACATTATATTGTTTGACCTGTAGATACATTAGAATTTATCTCTTAAAAACAAAAACTCTTCAAAAATCAAAAACCAAAAAACGAACTGTCCATTATACCATGACCACGTCTGAAAAGAATGATTCTTAGTGTTGCCACAAAGAGCCAGTGTTCAGACTTTATCATTTTTTAAATCAAAGTCTTTTCTAGTTGTTTCATTCAAATTAGGACCTGAACACAACCCACATTATACCTTTTGTTGTATGTTTTAATCTAGAATACTTCCTGCTCTGTCCTACTATATGTTTCTTTGCTCTTTAGTTCTTGAAGAAACTGGATCATTTATCCAGTAGAATTTTCATCAGGGCAGATTTTAAAGGTTTGTTCAACACATAGGTTGCTAAAGGTGATGAGAGAATCCAAGTCCGTCACCATGCAGAGGAGACCCAAGGCCAGATTTGAGGGGGTGTCAAGGCCCACAGTGGCATAGCCTGGATCTGCACACTGCTCCCTGCAGCTCTGCCCTTCATGCTTTAGTCAGGGATAATATCTTGTTTCTAATTCCCTGTTGTGACCAGCGATCACATGACTCCAGACAGGTCCCCGGCTAAAGGTTCGAATATATAAAATTTCTGGGAGAGTTGGACCAGTTTCCAGAGGTCACCTGGGACCAATAGTCAGGAAACTGATCTGGCACAACAGAATCAGCCCTGGCCAGGAGTCGGGAGTTCTAGCTCTCACTGTTCACAGACTTGCCATGTGACCTGGGAGGATTCCTTTTACCTTTCCTCAGCTGTAAAATAAGGAAGGGCCTCTATCCCACCAGATGTTCCCCCAAAACATAAAATGGCTTTGAACCTGCCAGAGGCCCTCTTGAAGAGTCACAAGCAAAGGCTCAGAGAAGGGCTGCAATTAAAGCAAAATGGTTTGACTTTCTTTAATCCAATGTTTTTCAAATTAATTTGATCACAAAAGTCTTTCTTGATATAGCATCTATTAACAAGACAAGCATGTGAGGAAGTACAGGCAGGAGGCTCCAAGAATTGTCTCTCCTGGCTGTTCTCTGATCTCAGTGTGCAGGAGAGCCCAGGCTGTGAGCCCAGTCCACAGACCAAGGCATGTTTCCCTTTTTCCCCATATGTTAATGGAGTTTCTTTATCAAGCTTCTGTTATTCCTAGCAGGTGTCAACTTTGGAGTGTTCCTGCCCCTCTTTGAGGCTGGATGATAATTCTGGAATTTTATGTAGGTCTATGTGGTGGTGGAAGAGTGGGAAGCAGGGATGGCATCCTCGGGTCAGTTGGATGTCTGCCATCCAATGAATAGGTTTTGAAAGCTCTTTATGGTTACCCTTGTTTGATCTATATACTGTATACCCAGCCATCACTTCACAGTGGTTGGAGGGGGTGGCAGCTCTCTCCCATTTCTCTGCTCAAATGAGGGAAGGGTCAGGGGTTTCTTTTTAATTTTGTTCGATCCTATGATTTTTAAAATTTACTTTTGAATAGAGAATAGTTACATGTTGGAAGACTAGAAAGTATAAATAGGTATATAATAAAAAGTCTTTCTTTCCTCCTTGTCCTCCATCTGCCCAGTTCCTGCCTCCCCTGGAATAAACGGCTTTATTTAGCTATAATTTACATTTCATAAAGTTCACCTGTTGAAAGTGTACAATTCAATTTTTAAAGAATATTTACAGAGTTGTGCAACCATCACTATAATCTAATTGTAGAACATTTTTATCATTTCTGAAAGAAAATTGTCACTTCTCATTTCTCCCCACTCCCTGACCTAGGTTACCACTAATCCACTTTCTGTCTCTATAGATTTTGGATATTTCACAAAAATGGAATAAAGTGTTTTGTGACTGGCTTCTTCTAGTTAGCATAATATTTTTGAGATTCATCCATGTTGTAGTGTATAGCAGTACTCCATTCCTTTTTATGGCAGAATAGTATTCCAAAATGAATATGCCACATTTTATTTATTCATTCATCAGTTGAGGACATTTGGGTTGTTTTTACTTTTTTGTTTTTATGAATAATTCTGCTATGAACATTCGTGTACAAGTATTTGGGCATACATGTTTTCATTTCTCTTGGGAGTGGAATTGTTAGGTCATAAGGTAAGTCTGTGTTTAACATTTTGAGGAACTGCCAATCTGTTTTCCAAAGTGGCTGCACTGTTTTATAAACCCACTTAATGTATGAGGGTTCCAATTTCTCAATATTTTTGCCAATACTTGTCATTGTCCATCTTTTTCATTACAGATATCTTAGTAGGTATTTTTGTTGGTTTTTATTTTTATTTCCCTAATGAAAAATGATATTGAGCATCAGTTCATGTGCTTAATAGCCATTCATACATCTTTTTGGAAAAATGTCTATTTAATTCCTTAACCCATTAAATTGGATTATTTGTTCTTTCATCATTCAGTTATAAAAGTTCTTTATATATTCTGGATACAAATTCTTTATCAGATATATGATTTGCAAATATTTCCTTAATGTCCGTAGATTGTCTTTTTATTTTATTGATGGTGTTTTGTAAAACATAAAAGTTTTACTTTTGATAAAGTCTAATCTTTCAATCTTTTTTTTAATCATTTGGTGTCATTGTCTAACCATGAAATTTTCTCCCTTTTTTTCTAAAAGTTGTCTAGTTTTAGCTCTTACATTTAGGTCTATATCCCCTGTGAGTTAATTTTTGTATATGGTGTGAAGTAGGGTTCCAGATTTATTCCTTTGCACATGGCTATCCAGTTGTCTCAGCAGTATTTGTTGAAAAGACTTTCTTTTCTCCCACTGTATTGTCTTGGTACTCTTGATGAAAATCAATTGACCATAAATGCTAGGCTTTATTTTTAGATTCTCAATTCTGTTCTATTGATCTATGTCATTATTATACCAGTACCACAATGTCTTATTTACTATTGCTTTGTAATTAGTTTTAAAATTGGCAAATGTGAGTCCTCCAGCTTTATTTTTTCTTTTTTAAGATTGTTTTGGCTTTTCTGGGCCTCTTGCATTTCTGTACGATTTTAGGATCAGCATGTCAAATTCTACAAAAAAGTTAGCCGGGATTTCAATTGACATTGCATTAAATCTGTAGAATAATTTGGGGAGCATTGCCATCTTAACTATTAAGTCTTTGAATCCATGAACATATAATGTTTTCCATTTATTTAGGTCTTTAATTTCTTTCAACAATGTTTTATAGTTTTCAGTGTACAACTTTTGTATTCTTCTGCTAAATTTATTCCAAAGTATTTAATTCAAAACACTGTTTTTGGTGTCTTATATTTCCTACAGTGTTTCTTTATGTATTATATATCAACACTTATAGATTTACAGATTAAAACTTCTCTTTATCACATAAAGAATGTCCCCCTTTGCAAGAGAGAAGAAAAAAGAGAAGAGAAGAGAGAGAGAGAGAGAGAGAGAGAGAGAGAGAGAGAGAGAGAGAGATGAAGAGAGAGAGGAAAAGAGAGGAAGGAAGGAAGGAAGGAAGGAAGGAAGGAAGGAAGGAAGGAAGGAAGGAAGGAAGGAAGAAAATGTAAAAAGAAAGGATGGGTGTTTATGAGCTGTTATATACATTGCTTTTTATTTTTATTTGCCACTTAATATATCTTGGCTTTTTTTTTTAATAGGAATATATGAAGAGCCTCCTCATTCGTATTTTTATAGTTGCATAATAGTCCAATGTATAAGTGTACTATAATTAACTCGGTCAATCTTCTGTTGATGGGCATTTGTGCTATTTCCAATCTTCTATTATAAACATTGCTACAATGAATTTATAATTTCACACTCTGGAACATATCCCAGAGTTTAGTCACTGTATTAATGGGTAAATACATTAGTAATTTTGACAAATGTTTCCAAACTGCTTTCCATGAAGGTTACTCTATTTCCTCTTCTTCTATAATAAACAAGAGCACTACTTTCCTGGTGACCTTGCCAATAGGTGTTAGTAAGCTTCTGGATGTTTAACAATTTATTAGGGGGAAGAGGGTATCAGCTTTTTTTTTTTGTTCCACTAGTTTTCACTGAGAACAACTAGTATAAGGTATTTTGTCATTTATGAGCACTTTCCAAGGACCTACTGTGTGCCTGGTACTGTGGAAGGCACTGGATTCAGAGATGAATGAGACAGTGCATGGAGGCAGAATGACTACAGCCTCAAATGTCAAATTACTAAAGAAGAAGAAATATCACCAGGTAGAGGGTACTCAGGACACATGATCATCCAGGAAGGCACACATGAGACAGCTCAGAGGAGAGGCAAAATGACAAGGCAGCTATGGGATAAGTGTCTTTGGAAAATTAAAATGCTTGAGTTACAAGTTGAAGATCTGAGAGCAGTTCCCAGGCCTTGAGTACTAATTTGATATAATATAAATGATTACAAATAATCTATTATATTTTATACCAGTTATATTAGAATATAACTACTATTTGGCAATTATGTCTTGGGCCAGTTGCATGCTTGTCATGTACATTTCCTTGAAAAACTTTCTATGCAAAGGAGAGCCTATAATCCCCATTTTACAGGCTCTTTTCTAAGATGATTTAGTGGTGACTCAGCTATGCTTTCCCCACCATAGGCACCCTTGCTCTCGCACACATTCTATCACTGAATTGTGGCAAATCCATTTTCTTTTTTCTTTTTAAAATATTTTTAAAAACTTTTCAATAATAGCTGACATACAATTTTATATTAGTTTTAGGTGTATGGAGTGATTAGACATTTATATATTTATAAAGTAGTTACTCCAATAGGCAAGTCTAGTGCCCATCTAACACCATATATAGTTATTACAATAATATTAACTATATTCTCTATGCTGTACTTTATATCACCTTGGCTATTTTTATAACTGGCAACTCGCACATCTTAATCCCTTCTCCTTTTTCACCCAGTCCCTAACACCCTCCCATCTGACAACCATCAGTTTGTTCTCTGTATCTACGAGTTTGTTTCTGTTTTGTCTATTCATTTATTTTGTTCTTTAGATTCCACATATAAGTGAAATCATTTGGCATTTGTCTTTCTCTGTCTTCTTTGCTCCACTCAGCACAATACTCTGTAGGTCCATTCATGTTGTTGCAGATGGCAAGATTTCATTCTTTTTTATGAATGGAAAATATTTCATTGTATATATACCACCTCCTCTTTATCCATTCATACACTGATGGATACTCAAGTTGCCTCCATATCTAGGCTGTTGTAAATAATAATGCAATGAACATGTGGATTGTTCCTTCAAATTAGGGTTTCTTCAGACAAATACCCAGATAGGGGATTACTGGTCCTTCTTTGTCTCTTGTTATAGCCTTTGTTTGAAAGTCTGTTTTGTCTGGTGTAAGTATTGCTACCCTGGCTTTTTTGTTTGTTTCCATTTTCATGAAATTTTTTTTCTATCTCTTTATTTTTAGTCTGTGTGTGTCTTTTGATCTGAAGTGTCTTTTGTAGGCAGCATATGTAAGAGTCTTCTTTTCTTATCCATTCAGCTACCCTATATCTTTTGGTTGGAACACTTAATTCATTTACATCTAAAGTAATTATTGATAGATATGTAGTTATTGCCACTTTATTATTCATATTCATATTCATGTATTTTTTTCCCTTCTCCTTCTTAAAGAAATTCCTTTAATATTTCTTGTAATACTGGTTGGTGTTGACGAACTCCTTTAACCTTTTCTTGTCTGGACAGCTATTTATCTGTCTTTTGATTCTAAATGAGAGACTTGAGGTATAATCTTTATTGTAGGTCCTTGATTTTCAGCACTTTAAATATTTCATGCCAATCTCTTCTGTCCTGCAAAGTTTCTGTTGAGAAGTCAGCTGACAGTCTTATGGAAGGTCCCTTGTAGGTAACTAACTCTTTTCTCTTGCTGCTTTTAAGATTATATTTTTGTCATTAAACTTTGGAATTTTAATTATGATGTGCTTTTGTGTGGGCCTCTTTAGATTCATTTGTTTGGGACTCTTTGCCTTCCTGGACTTGTATGTCTATGTCCTTTGCCAGGTTAGGGAAGTTTTCTTTCATTATTTCTTCAAATAAGGATTCTATTCCTTGTTCTCTCTCTTTTCTTCTGGTACCCCTATGATGCAAATGTTAGTATACTTGGTGTTGTCCCAGAAACCCCTTAAATTATTCTTATTTTTAAAAATTTTTCTTTAGGATTCTGGGAAAACATGATGGAGTGAGAAACATCCTCAGTTCTCTCCCTGTGAAACAACAAAAAGATGAACATCTAAAAACAAAAAACACCCAAACTGCACACCAGTATGTCTAAGCATGAAATTTGTGCATAAGTATTACCATAGGTCAGAACCCCAGGTGTCAGTTGGTAGACTGGGAGAAATAAAGAAGCTGTCTCTTGCAGCTGCAGGAGCTCCATGCAGGAGGAGGGGGAGGAGTGAATGTGTGGCAACTTCCCTGATCAACCCTGCCTGGAATGGTCAGGACTTTTCTATGCAGCCAGCAGCAGGGCTCAGTCATCAGGGCAGAAAGCAGAGAAGCAGGACTGACAGCAGAGGAACAACAGTTAATTTTTACCTGGGTGCAAAACCAAGGCTGAGCTGCAGTCTCCAACCCCGATCCAGAGGGCCCCTCCCCTCATACCCTCTGAAACTGATCACCACAGAGCCCCATGGGAATTTGAGCAAAAGTTGCAGATACTGAAGTTACCTCTCTCAGTTTCTGGAGCTTCCTACAGGAGCAGTAGGAGGGTAGAAGGTGCAGTGACTTCCCTGAACAGTCCTGCTTGGAAGTGCTGGGACTTTTCTATGCAGCTAGCAACAGGGGTCAATTATCATGGCAGAAAGCAGAGAAGCAGAGAGGCAGAGGCAGGACCACAGAAAAACACCAGTTGATTTCTACTGGTCCCGGCTACAAAACCGAGGATGAGCTGCAGGTCCCAACCCAGAGGGTCTTTCCCTCCACACCCTCCAAAACCAATCACCACGGAGCCCCAGGGGGATCTGAGCAAACACTACCAAAATTGTTGCTAATACTGACAGGGACTGAAACTGAGAGTAGCAAGTGTGATTAAATATCTACAAGAAAATAAAAGACATTAGGCTTTATATAAAGCAGGGATCCAAGAGGCTTCGATGCCACCTACTTGAAACCAGAAGAAAAGTGCCTTCTTTGCAGCAGGCTAAAGAGAAATCTTTAAATAATAAATTTTCTTTTAAGAAAAGCAACAGAATACACTTCCATTAATGCTCAGGTGAAAAAAAATCCTAATAAGATACTAGCAAACCGAATACAGCAACATATTAAAAAGATTATACACAATCAAATGGGCATCGTTCCAGAGGCACAGGGTTGGTTCAACATATGCAAATCGATTAATGCGGTACACCACATAAACAAATTAAAATATAAGAATCATATGATCATATCAATAGATGCAGAAAAAGCCTTTGACAAGATACAGCACCCATTTATGATCAAACTGCAGCTGGCTGCTACTAGTGCCGAGCTTGTGGCCTCTTAGTAAGAGTTACAGGCCAAGGTCAGGTGGGAACCTTGGGGGTTGGGAACCTTCGCTCCTCAAGGGCGATCTCCACAGAGAGATATTCCTCCTGGTTTTTAACTGCCACACATGGGTGTGGAACTAGCCTGTTCCATGTCTCTGCCCTTTCTATCAGCCTTGATGTGGATTCTTCTGTATATCCTTAGTTATAGGACTTTCTCATCAGCTAGACTTGAGGTGGTTCTCAATAACGGTTGTTCTGTAGTTTAGTTTTAATTCTGGTATGGTCATGGGAGGAGGCAAACACAGTGTTTATCTACTCTGCCATCTTGACCAGAGGTCTGTGGCAAAATGAGCTAGCAGGATGCAAACATTACAATGTGTAGCAATCATCTTTCTCACCTTATAAACAGAAAAGAAAGCAACTTGAGTGGTTCTCCCAGGACCTAATTTAGTTCTGATTTAGCGTAGGGATGCCTCACCACCCTGAGAATCTCTGAAAGTCAGTTTTAGAGTGGGGGTGGGGGCAGGCAGGGATAGGTCTCAGAGCTATTTTCAATATTTCAAAATAGCCTGGTGACAAATCATATATAACTACCTGAAATGAGAAGCCACCTTTTTCTCTTTCTTCTTCTCCTCCCATCTCCTTCCTCTTCCTCCTTCTTTCCCCTAGCCCTTTCTCTTTCTCATCCTCTGTTTTCTTCTTCATGACTAATAAAAGCAAGGCTGTAAATGGTCATTGTCAATTCTCCTTTGTCTCCCAGGTTTCAAGCTCTGACCTCCTCCAGGGCACACACCGCATCTCTTCACACTGAAATCTCTTCCTGCCCCTACTCCATCAGTGACAGCATGTTCACACTGTGTTTGCTCAAAGTTTGGATAAGAAATTCTTCCTGTCTGGAAAATGTTATTATCTTTTCACACTAACAGACTTTCCTGGCAAAACTGTAAAGAGCAAGAATGAGGAGCAAATGTTTTCATCCCTCCTGCTCCTTCTCATGGGGACAAGACCCCTCTCTCCACCATGGAGAAAGAGACTGAACTGGCTTAGCCCCTTGTGGCAAGAATTGGCTCTTTTATTTTTTCCTTTACCCAGGCTGGGACCTTAGCCTGCATAGCACATCACATTTCAAGGAAGGCAATATCAATAAATGCAATAGCTTAGGGGGCTATTTATTTACTAATGTGCTCGTAGAAAAGGATGTATATAATTCTCACAATGGCCTTATGAAGTAAGCAATAGCATCTCTATTTTACAGGTGAGGACAGTGGATCTCAAAACTTCTGCTGAAGGTCATACAGGTAGGAATTACAAGACCTGGGATACTTAGTCCATGGTTCCCAACCATTAATGCCTGGTGGCCTCACAAGGCTCACCCTCAAAGAGTTTCAGAATATAATATGCTTACACTGCTAGTTCTTGACTTTTCTGTTTTACATGTTATGTATTGATTCCCTGCTTTCTGGGATGATAACTCTTACATTACTATACACACAACATCCCCTTCACTCAGTGTCATTGCAGTGTTGAGTTAGATCCATGTGGTCTGTGAGCAGCTTTGATGCAGTGAATGGGGCTGATTCCATGGTGGTTGTAGTGACCCCAGGTGGAAGTGAAAGGACTACCAAACATCCAGGCAATATGGCATGTTTGCTCACACTGATGCCCTCAGGGTTTTCCAGAGACTTCATAAACAACCAAAAGTGTCGTGGATCTCCCTAGCCAACCCAGGTGCTCATAGACTGCTCTCTTTGCTGCTAATTAATCAGTTTGTCCCCAAATGTAAAACCTTCTGAAGCGTGTCCTCCCCTCTCCCTCCTCTCTCTTAGAAGTCCTGTTGTTGCCTTTGTTCGCTGACAATGGTCTAGTGCTGTCTGCCCTCACATGAGCGAATAAAATTATTCTATAGTTGATATAATTCAAAATCCCTGAGTTATTCATTGAGAATTGTTCACATATATATGATGATGTAAATTTTCTTCAAAGGTGAGCCATACATGTAATGTGATTTCCCAGAAGTTGATAACTCCTCAACTTATGCAGTTATCAACTGCATAAATCAGTAGTTTATTCTCAGCTCTTTGACAGATCCAGTCTGTCATTGAACATAGTCACTTATCAATTGTTCCCATGTTTTCATTGAAGACATTCCTCCTCTTTTCTCCCATTTTAACTGAAATGGGATTTCTTCTAGCCTACAAGCGTCTGTCCCCAGAGACTTCCTGTACCGTAATTCTGAAATTTTCTACCTTTATCTCTTTGCCAAGACAGATCCTATTTTTCTCCCCTCTTCTCATTTTTTGGTTGATTGTCTAGATTCAATGGAGCACATCCTTCTGTAGCTTAACAAGAAATGATGCGTGGATGAAAAATAACATTTTTGAGATCTTGTATGTCTCAATGTCTTTACTTGACCCCATACTTGATTGATAATATGCGCTGTTCTAGACTGAAAAGAATTTTCTATCATAAGTTTAAGGTATTCTTCAACTTTCTTTTTTTTGGTTTTTCTATTCTGTGTGGTAATTTATATAAAAATTACCATTTTAGTAATTTTTAAGTGTACAATTCAGTGATATTAAGTGCATGGTGTATGTTGTGCTACCATCACTACTATCAATATCCAAGACTTTTTCATCATTCCAAACAGAAATTCTATACCCATTAAATAATAATTCTCAATATCCTTCTCCACCTAGGTCTTGGTAACCTCTAATTTACTTTCCAACTCTATGAATTTGACTATTCTAGTTACCTCATATAAGTAGAATTATATAATATTTGTCCCTTTATGTCTGGCTTATTTCACTTAGCATAATGTCTTCAAGGTTCATCCATGTCACAGCATGTATCAGTACCTCACTCATTTTAAAAACAGAATAATATTCATATATATATGTTATATATGTTACATATATATCACATTTTATTTATTCTTTGATCTGTTGATGAACGCTTGGGTTTTCTACCTTTCAGCTATTGTGAATAATGCTGCTATGAATGTTGGTATACAAGTATCTGTTTGAATCACTGCTTTCGGTTCTTTTGCGTATATACCTAGTAGTGAAATTACTGGGTTATATGGTAGTTCTATGTTTAACATTTTGAGGAACTGCCAAATTGTTTTTTATAGTAGCTGTACCATTTCACATTCCTATGATCAATACATGAGGGTTCCAATTCCTCCAATACTTATTATTTTCCATTTTTTAAAAAATAATAGTCATCCTAATGTGTATGATGTGGTATCTCATTGTGGTTTTGATTTGAATTTTTCTAATGATTAGTGATTTTGAGCGTTTTTTGTATGTTTATTAGCCATTTGTATATCTTCTTTGGAGAAATGTTGATTCAAGTTTTTTATGCAGCTTTGACTTGAGCTGTTTTTTTTGTCATTGAGTTTTAAGAGTTCTTTGTATATTCTGAATATTAATCCATTAACAGAGATATAATTTTGCAAATATTTGCTCCCATTTCTGTGAGTTGTCATTTTACTGTCTTGATAGTATTCTTTGATGCACATAAAATTTTTATTTTAATGAAATCCAATGTATCTAGGTATCACATCCAAAGTGTCATTGCAAAATTCAATAAATGACAATTTTCTCCTGCTTTCATCTAAAAGTTTTATAGTTTTAACCCCTAAGTTTATGTCTTTCATGCATTTTAAGGTAATTTTTATATATTTTGTAAGGTCCAACTTCATTCTTATTTTCTCAGTACTAATTATTGTCCTTTCTCTGTTGGAATGTTTTGGCACTTCTGCTGAAAATCAGTTGACCATATATTCAGGAGTTTATTTCTGTGTTCTATTCTATTCTATTGCTCTGTGTGTCTGCCTGTATTCCAGTATCATACTATTTACTTTAACTTTGTAGTAAGTTTTGAAATCAGGAAGTATAAGTCCACAAACTTTGTTATTTGAAGTTTTTTTTTGGCTTGCAATCCATATGATTTTTTAGTCATCAGGATTTTGTTAGGGATTGTATTGGTTCTGTAGATCACTTTGGGCAGTATTGGCATCTTAAAAATATTAAGTCTTCTAATCCATGAACATGGGATGTATTTTATTTAGGTCTTCTCTAATTTCAGCAATATTTTGTAGTTCTCAGGATATACTTCTTCCATCACCTTGGTTAGATTTATATCCAAGTATTTTATTCTTTTTTATGTTTTTGTAAATGGAATTGTTTTCTTAGTTTCCTTTTAGGATTGTTCATTGCAAATGCATGTGTAAATGCAACTGATTTTTGTGTGTTGATTTTGTATCCTTCAATTTTTCTGAATTCTTTTATTAGTTCTAACAGTTTGTGTGTGTGCACATGTGTAATTTTTAGAGATTTTACATATAAGATTATGTTATCTCTGAACAGAGATATTCTGTTCATTTTATCTTCTCCTTTCCAATTTGGATAACTTTATATCTTTTTCTTGCTTAATTGCTCTAGCTAGTATTAAAAGCAGGCATTCTTGCCTTGTTGCTGCTCTCAGTGGAGAAGCTATCAGTCTTTCACCATTGAATATGATGTCAACTGTGGGTTTTTCACATATGGCTTTTACCACATTGAGGAAGTTCCCTTCATTTCTACTTTACTGAATGTTTTTATCATGAAAAGGTGGTGAATTTTGTCAAATGCTTTTTCTGCATCAATTGAGATAATCATGTAGTTTTTAATTCATTCTTTTAATGTGGTGTAGTACAGTAATTAATTTTTGTGTTTTGAACTATCATTTCAATTCTGGGAATAAACTCCACTTGGTTATGGTATATAATCTTTTTATTATGCTGTTGGATTTAATTTGCTAATATTTTGATGAGGATCTTTATATTTATATTCATAAGGCATATTGGTCTGTGATTTTTTTTCTTATGATATTTTACTAGGCTTTGATATCAGTATAATGTTGACCTCATAGACTGAGTTAGAAAGTGTTCTCTCCTCTTCAATTTTTTATTAATTCTTTCTTAAATGTTTGGCAGAGTTCACTAATTAAGCCATCTGGTCCTGGGCTTTTCATTAGGAAGTTTCTGATGACTGATTCAATCTCCTTACTTGTTATAGCTCTAGCAGATATTCTTTCTTCATGAATCAGTTTTTGTAGATTGTAGATTTCTAAGAATTTGTCCATTTATCTAGATTATCCTTTTGTGTGTGTGTATAATTGTTCATAGCACTTTCTTATAATCTATAAAATGGTTCCACACTTTCGTTTCTGATTTTTAGTAATTTGAGTCTCCTCTCTTTTTCTTAGTCAATCTAAAGTTTTGTCAATTTTGTTAAACTATTTAAAGAACCATCTTCCGATTTTGTTGATTTTTTTCTCTCTTATGTTTTTTTTTTAATTCTCTATTTATTTATGTCTGCTCTAATATTTATGATTTCTTTCCTTATGCTAGCTTCAGGTTTATTTTGCTCTTTTCTTTTTCTAGTTCCTCATGGTGCACAAGTACTTAGGTTATGATTTGAGAATTTCTTCTTTTTTAGTGTATGCATTTACAGCTACAAATGTCCCTCTTAGCATTAGTTTCACTGTATCCCATAATTTTCGGTATGTTGTATTTTTATTTTAATTTATCTCATAATATTTTCTAATTTTCTTTGTGATTTATTCTTTGACCCATTAAACATTTAAGAGTGTGTTGTTTAGTTTCTACATATTTGTGAATTTTCCAGTTTTCCTTCTGTTATTGACTTTTAATTCCATTCCATTTTGATCTGAAAAGATACTTTGAATGGCTTCAAACTTTTAAAACCTATTGACTTGTTTTGTGACCTAATATATTGTCTAACCTAGAGAATGTTTTGTGTACACTTGAGAAAAATGTATATTCTGCTGTTGTTGAGCGTAGTGTTCTGGATGTGTAATTGGTTTATAATGTTGGTCAAGTCCCTTCTTTTCTTATTGACTTTTTTTGTCTGATTCTGCTATTTATTACTGAAAGTGAGAAATTGAAATATTCAAATATTATTTTATTTTTCCCTTCAATGTTGTTATTTTATTTTATGCATTTTGGGGCTCTGTTGTTATGTGCATATATGTTTATAATTGTTACATCTTATTATAACAAATATTTTATCAATATATATTGTCCTTCATCTCTTATAACCTCTTTTGACTTAAAATATATTTTGAAGGACAATATATAGCCACTTCAGCTCTCTTTTGTTTATTATTTACATGGAATATATTTGTCCATTATTTTATTTTCAACCTCTTTGTGTCCTATTATCTAAAATAAGTTTCTTTTAGACAGCATATAGATGGGTACTGTTTTCTTTTTAAATCTAATCTGCCAATCTCTGCCTTTTAATAGGGGAGTTTAGTTCATTTGTAATGTGATTATTTATAAAAAATTTACTTCTGTCATTTATCTATTTTTTTCTGTATGTCTTATATGTATTTATGTTCCTCAATTCCCCGATTGCTACCATTTCTTTAATTTAGTTTATTACTTGTACTGTACCATTCAATTCCCCTTTTCTTGCCTTTTCTGTATTTTCTAAAAATTTCTTAGTCATTACCTTTGGTATTATAATTAACATCTTAAATTTGTGACAATTTAGTTTGAGTAATACTAAGTTACTTGGTAACTTAGTAACTAATACTAAGTAATACTAAGTTTGAATGATATGCAAACACTCTCTTTCTGTATCTCTGGCCCTTCCCATTTATATTGTTATTGCCATAAATTACCTTTTTATACATTTTATGTCCAGTCACATAGGTTTATAATCACTGTTTTATACATTGACCTATTAATTCATATAGGAAAAAAAGCTGTTACAAACAACACAAAAAGTACAATAATACTGGCTTTTATATTTACCTTTGTAGTTATTTTTTCTTATGGCTTTAAGGTATTGTCTAGTGTACTTCTATTTCAGCATTTCTTTAGTATTACTTGTGGCGCAGGTATACTGGTAATGAACTCCCTTGACTTTTGGTTATCTAGAATGTCTTAATTTCTCCATTTTTTGAAAACTAGTTTTTAAGGATATACAATTCTTGGTTGACAGTTTTATTATGATATGTCTCAGTGTGGGTCTCTTTGAGTGTACCCTGCTTGAAGTTCATTGAGAAACTTGAAATTGTATATTCATGACTTTCTTAAGATTTGGGAAGTTTTAGCTTTGATTTCTTAATTTTTTTGCCCCTTTCACTCTCTCTCCCCTTTCTGGAACTCTTATAAGCATATGGTGGTATGTTTGATGGGTCTGTCTGTTTTTCTCATTCTTTTTTTTATTTCTGCTTCTCAGGCAAAATAATTTTAATTGTCTTATCTTCAGGTTCGAAGTTCCTTTAATCTACCTGCTCAGATCTGTTACTGAACACTTCTGGTAAATTATTTCACTTCAGTTTTTGGACTTTTCAATTCTAGAATTTCTGTTTGTTTCCATTTTTAATAGACTATTTTTAGAGTAGTTTGGGGTTCACAGAAAAATTGAGTGGAAAGTACAGAGACTCTCATATATCCTCTATCTCCACACATTCACAGCCTCCCTCACAATCAACATCCTTCACCTTGTGGTACATTTGTTATAATAGAAGAACCTTACATAAAAACATCACCACCGCTCAAAGTCCATAGTTTACATTAGGTGTTGTATATTCTATGGAATTTGGTGATATACATTCTATGGAATTTGGCAAATGTATAATGATGTGTATCCATTGTGATAGTGTCATACAGAATAGTTTCACTGCCCCATAAAATCCCTTGTGCTCTGCCTTTATCTCTTCTTCCCCTCAGCCCACGACAATCATGGATCTTTCTACTGTTTCCATAGTTTTTCCTTTTTCAAAATATCATAAACCTGGAACCATACAGTAGCTTTTTTAGCTTGGCTTCTTAAAGTTAGTTATGTGCATTAAAGTTTCCTCCATGTCTTTCAATGGCTTGATAACTTATTTCTTTTTTATGTTAAATAAATTTTATGGTTTGGATGTACCTTAGTTTATTTATGCTTTCATATACTGAAGGAAACCTTGGTTACTTCCAACTTTTGGTTCATTTTATGCAACTTCTATTTCTGTATTCACATTCTCATTTTTTTCATACATTATTTTCTTGATTTCCTTAAGGTCTTTGCCCAGGGTTTCCTTTAGCTCATTGAACATGTATAAGACAGTGACTTAATATCTTTGACTAATATTTCCAATGTCTAGACTTTCTCAGAGATGGTTTCTGTCAAATTACTTTATCTGTAAATGTGCCATGTTTTCCAGCTTCTTTGTATATTTTGTCAGCTTTTTGGGAAGTGGACATTTTGAGTATTATGTTGTAGTCACTCTTGAAATCTAGTGCTTTCACTCCTTAGGAACTGTTGCTTGTTGAGGGTTGTAGTCCATCTGTGACTCTTTCAAACTATTTTATAAAATATGTATTCCTTTTGTGTCACCCTGAAGTTTCTGTTCCTTTATCGCTGCAGTCAGCTATTGATCTGTCACAAATTTCTTAAATATCTGGCTTCCAAAAAGTGTGTGTGTGGGGGGGGTGGTGGTGGTGGAAATATTGCCTCTTTAAATCCCCTGGATGCCACATCAGTCCTTGGGGGTTGAAACAATGGCTGGATCTTCAGTGATCAAAAGTAGCAATTGACAATCAGAATCCACAATTCCAATATTTGGAGGTTGTTATTGACCATCTGGGTTGCAGAAAGTTGCACCAGGAACATAAGCAACTGGTCACGCTGCTAACAACATGGTGACCCTTGGTTGTTGGTCCACAATTCAGATTGCAGCACTAACAACTTATTGAAAGTTCTGGGTAAATAGATAGGGTTGTTAATATAGAAGATTTGCTCTGTAGAAGATTTGCTCTCTGGTGGTGAGGTAACGACTTGGCCATTTTCTTGGGATAATCTCCCAGTCATCGCCTTCAGGTCTTTTCCTTGATCAGTTTTCCCAGAGCAGGATCTTCTGATTTCCTGCAAGTTGCAGGATAGGAAAGGAGACATTTTTAAAAACCTGGCCACCGCATTCTTTAGGTAGTGGCTGGAGGAAGAGTGAACCTTATTGCTATCCTCAGCTGTGTCCAAGGAGACTCCTAATCTTCTACCTGTGTGGATAAGGGGCCATCATCTACTAGGGGATGAGAATATAGCTGGGGATAAGCCACCCTTATATAAATACCCAACCATTTCTTTTTTCATTGCTTTGTCCTTACACCCTCCACTGTCAGAGATACTTGGTGCCTCCAGCTTCCTGGGGTTCTGTGGCCTGAATCAGCTTTCTTCCCCTTATGGGCATCAAAGTAGAGAGATCTTAAACTGAAGTCATTCACTCTGATCCATCTGCCTCTGTCTCCAAAATGTGGCTGACATCTGTTCTCTGCTGCAGTAACTTCTTTCATTCCCTTATCTTTAGGGACAAATATCTTTTCCTGTCTTCTTAGTAAGGTTTCAAGAGGGAAGGAAGATAAACCCATGTGTTAAAGCTGCCATGATAAACAAGGAGCCACTGGTCTTTTCTCAGCTTAATTTCATTAAAGAATAAATGAATGCCTTACAACAGTAGTCCCCAACCTTTTTGGCACCAGCGACCAGTGCTCCTATGAGAATCTAGTGCCTGATGATCTGAGGCAGAACTGAGGCAGTGATGCTAGTGCTGGGAAGCAGCTGCAAATACCGATGAAGCTTTGCTTGCTTGCCTGCCACTCAACTTTTGCTGTGCGGCCTGGTTCCTAATAAGCCACAGACCAGTACTGGTCCATGGTCTGGGGGTTGGGGACCCTTGCCTTACAGAATGTTTAGAGAAAGAAGTGGTTGGGGAAGCAAATGTCATGAAATCAGATGGAAAATTATGGAAGTGGTGATACATTCATATAATGAAGAACTCACCAGCACGGAACTGTTGACAGACCCTCAACAGGGAAGAATCTCGTGGAGCCAGTGAAACCAGACACAAAATTTCAAGAATGGGCAATATTAACAACCTATGGTGATAAAATTCAGAATAGAAGTTACCTCTGGAAGTGGGTATTGCATGGGAGGGGGCCCAAAGGAGCAAGAAATATTCTATACCTTGAAGTGAGTGGTAGTAACACAGGGTACAGTAAGTAGTCCCTTCTTATATGCAGTTTCACTTTCTGAAGTTTCAACTACCCCACATCAACCATGATCTGAAAATATTAAATAGAAAATTCCAGAAGTAAACAATACATAAGTTTTAAATTGTGCACTGTTCTGAGTAGCACGATGGAATCTCACACCATCCCTTTCCATCCTTCTGGGACGTGAGTCATCCCTTTGTCCATTGACTCCACATTGTATAAATCCCCTGCCCATTAGTCACTTAGCAGCCATCTCAGTTATCAGAGCAACTGTTCAAGTATCTCAGTGCTTATATTCAGGCAACCCTTATTTTACTTAATAATGGCTGCAAAGCATAAAGTTGATGCTGGTGATTTGTATATGCCAAAGAGAAGCTGTAAAGTGCATCCTTTAAGTGAAAAGGTGAGTAAAGTACAATAAGATATTTTGAGAGAGAGAGGGTGGTGGTGGGGGGAGAGAAAGAGAGAGAGAGGTAGTATTTATATAACTTTTATTATGGTGTATTATTGTAATTGTTCTGTTTATTATTAGTTATTGTTGTTAATCTCTTACTGTACCTAATTTTAAAATTAAACTTTATCATAAGTATGCATGTATAGGTATCTATAGGGTTCAGTACTCTCTGTAGTTTCAGGCATCCCTTAGAATGTCCCCAGCAGATAAAGGAGGACCTCTATATAAATATGAAAAAATTCATCAAGCTATACAGTTAATATCTCTGTACATTACACATTGTTTGTATCTCATATGTCAGTAAAAAAAGAAAAATGGAAGGAAATTACCATTTGTTGAGTGCTTGCTATATACTAGGCACTAGGTAGGTCTGTTTTTTTTTTTTATTATTATTCATTCGTCTAAAAAGCATCTACTGTATCTTAGGCACTATCTAGATTCTCAGGACCCAGCACAAACAAAAAAATTAGACAGAGCCTCTGCCTTCATGACGTTCACAGTAAATGGAAGAGATAATGTTAAATAATCACAATCATAAAGGTAAAGTGACAACTAAAGGGCGTATCGGGGTACAGAAGAAAAAGTGTCTGCTTGTCTTGATGGGGAGAGTCAGAAAGATTTCTCTGAGGAAAGATAGCTAAAACAGAGATCTAAAGGAGGAGGAGGAAACAACCAACCAAGGAGGGCAGAAAAAGACATTTTATGTAAAAGGAATAGCATGTGCAAAGATCCTGTAGTAGGAAGAGGCAAGGTACATTTAAAAAGGCAGGGAACAATGCCAAGCAGGGCACAGCCAATTCAAGGGAGGAGGCCTCAGATAGGCATTTTCGCAGATGAGGAACTAGGTTCAGAGAAGTGAAGTGGCTGCCCCAGGTCACCCAGTGACCACAGTTGTGGTTGCAAGTCCGTGTTGTTTTGTTTCCCTTCTGCACATTGAGATAGGGAGTGGGAATGTGAGCAGGAGAGGCCACCTGGGTTTTAACCTCTAGTGCGGTGCCAGTTTCCCTCATGTTCCCTGCCTCTCAGCTCCACAGGGCCTGCAAACGGGGGTGACCATGGGGAAATGTCCCGAAGAGCAATACTGGGATTCTGTGCTGAACACCTGCCTCTCCTGCAAATCTATCTGCAGCCATCAGATTCCACGCACCTGTGTAGCCTTCTGCAGTGAGTTCTGGGGCCTGAGCCCAAGGGTAGCTGAATCACCCTCTCCTTTTCTCCCAGAGGTCCCTCTGACCCCACTACATTTTGGTGCCTGAGGAGGGAGTGGTGGAAAGAGATGTACAATGTGACATACCCCTTTACCCCTTGATCTTTCTGCTCTGGCCATGCAGGCCTCATTGCACTTTCTTGAACATGTTGTATTCTTCCCTGCCTCAGGGCCTTTGCATATGTTGTACCCTCTGCATGGAAAGCACTTTCTCATTCTTCTTCCCTTGGCTCCCTCCTACCTAATCTTAAGGCTTCAGTCCAAAAGTCTGAGGTCTTTTCTGATTGCCCAATAGAAATTAGGTCCTCTTTTTCCTCTGTTCTTACTTTCTTCTGAAAATAAGATCAGTGTAATGATCAAAAGTAATGATCAAACATAAAGAAAATAACATAATAAACCCTTGCCTTTTTATTCCCAACCAATTTTTTTTGCTTGTATGCTTCAAAGCAAATCCAAGAACTCATATTATTTTACCTGTAAATACTAGATTATGAATCCCTAACACATAAGGGCCTTTAAAATATAACTTCAATATTTTATCACCCCCATCAATAATCTCTTAACATTGTCTGTACTCAGGCCATATCCAATTTTCTCTGATTATTTTGAAAAATACATTTTGCTTGTTGTTCTTTTTCATAACTTGTCTTGTCCCTAATGGAACTATCACAATTTGTGTTATGTTCTTTCATGTGTATTTGTTTCTTGTCTGTTTCTTGTTTCTTATCTGACTGAGTTCCTTTCCTTACTTGAGCTTAGCACTGTGCCTGACACGTAGTAAGTGCTTTATAAATACTGGTGGAGTGGAGCTCAGAGAAGCTGAGTGACTTGCTCAAGATCACACAGAATAATAGTGGAAAACTTAGGAAGAACTCTATGACTCCAAAACCATGATTCTGAACCACTATTAATTAATGAAGTAGAACATTCATTGTGTCATTCTTTAAATATTCATGGAACTCTCTAGCTCCTTGAAAACAGGAATCTCATATGACCCTTATCTAATGGGAGAAATGACAAAATTTCAAAGTATAAAGGTAAAGTACCATAAAATGCTACAGTTGGGAGAGAGTACCTCAAGCTGATGGGTTGAGGAGCAGGGAGGTGTTCTTGGAGGAAATGTCCCCTGAGATAGATGATTACGAGTTTGTAGATGTGGCAGTCAGATGAGGGAGAAGGGCATTCCTGGAAGAGGGACCAGTGTGGTCAAAGGCATGAACTTGGGAAAAACAATAGGGAAGATCAAGGCCAGAGGAAAGGCTTGTGAGGTTAGGTAGTGATGGCTGATAGTCTGGGGTGCTCAGAAACCAGCTGCAACAGCCACACTGTGGTTTCTTAGGAGGAGAGGAGCTCACAGAAAATCCCAGGAACACCACTGCCATCAGGTTAACTCTGCTTCATGAGTGACAGTTCAATGGTCCCACGGTCCTGGGGCTCAGCAGAACTCCAGAGCTGGGGCAGGGCCAGGGCAGGGGGAGGTCACTAGTCCTATAAGGGCTATCTGAGTCTTATCTGAGGTCCTCATTCCACCATCTTTCTGGTCTTTTACTTTACTCTGTCAAGGACATAATAGTTGTGCTTGTGCTACAAAGAGGCACAAATAAATACCCTACTTAAAGCTTCCATTAACTGAGCATTTATTTATTATGTGTCAGGCACTGTGCTGGGAACTTCAAATCCTCATAACAACCCTAAAAAATAAATATTATTCCTGTCTTGGAAATGAAGAAACTGAGGTATGGAAAAATTAAGACTCCAGGATTTGAAGCCTGTGTTAACCTCTGTCTTACATGGCCTCTGCAGTGTGCTCTTAGAATCCCATGTGTGAGTCACATTTTCATATAAATAGAATCTTATTTTAAAGACAAGGGAAAGTTTCCCTGTGAAAATATAGATTTTTGTTATGCACTCAAATTTGCTATCTTTAGGCAAGTGTGATTAGGTTTTATTTTGCTTGACTTCTGCTTCTTGTAAATCTCATTTATTATTAAGACAGAAGAAACACTAATATTTTGAGCTTTCCTGCCTTCATTATAGCTTCCTCCCTCAACTTGCCAAGGTAAATTCTGGCTTCCCCTCCCAATCCTTATGTTAACATAAAATATCTTTCTTCTTTATGAGGCTTGAAAATGCAAATAAAGAACTTAAGTAACAATAAAATAACCTAGATATCAACTTTAAAAGATAACTAGAAAATCCTTACAAGTATAAGAAAAGAAAGAATGCACTTTTAAATAATCTATAAGTCAAAGAAGAAATAATAATAAAAGTAAAACATTTTAGATATAGTAAAAAGTACTACATGTCAAAATGTATGTGATGCAGCTAAAACAGTACTTGGAGGACAATGTATAACCTTACATTTACATATTGGATTATCTCAGAATTGTTTTGGGGGAATTAGATTATAATTTAAAAAAAACTCTGATACCTTTTGAGGCCAAACCCACAGCTCCTATAGGAGCATCATTCATTTTTGTCGACAGAGTCACTCAATTACTGCAAGGAACAAGGCAGGTACTATGACCAACTCCTGAGGGACTGCATCAGCTGCGCCTCCATCTGCGGACATCACCCCAAGCAATGCACACACTTCTGTGAGAACAAGTTCAGGAGCCAAGTGAACTTCCAACCAGAGCTCAAGAGACAGCAAACAGAAACCAGGCCAGACAACTTGGGACGGTACCAGGGATCAGAGCACAGAGGCTTGGAGGCAGGTCCAGGTAAGCCACCTGTATGGTTTCTGAGTGGATGGAAAATCAGAACTAAATAAGGATCTGTAAAGAGAAAAGTCCAGGGTTAAGGTAAATAGCCAAATATCAGGGGGTTCATCATAGTATAAAAAAAGATTTAGGCAAAGTATCTAGTATCTAGTATCTAGAAGTATCTAGAAGTCTATGGGCAAGTAGAAAGCAGGCAAAGAAAAGATGTGATCATTGAGAGCCTTTTTCTAAATTAAAAAAAATTTCAATTACAGTTCATATACGTATTCAGTTAGTTTCAGGTGTACAACGTAGTGGTTAGACATTCATGTAGCTTATGAAATGATCATTCCAATAAGTCAAGTATCCGCCATACATATTACAATATTATCGACAATATTCCCCATGTTTTACATCCCTGTGACTGTTTTTATAACTAGCAATTTGTACTTTTTAACTGGCAATATTCCCCATGTTTTACATCCCCGTGACTGTTTATATCCCTGTGACTGTTTTTAAACTGGCAATTTGTACTTTTTAATCCCTTCACCTTTTTTACCCCCAACCCCTTTCCCAATCTGGCAATTATCAATATGTTCTCTGTATCTATAAGCTTGTTTATGTTTTGTCTGTTCATTTAATTTTGATTTTTAGATTCCACATGTTAGTGAAATCATGCAGCATTTGTCTTTTTTTGTCTGACTTATTTCACTTAGCATAATACCCTCTAGGTCCATTCATGTTGTTACAAATGGCAAGATTTTACTCATTTTTATGGCTAAGTAATATTCCATTGTATATATGCACCACATCTTCTTTATCCATTTGTCTATCAATGAACACCTAGGAAGCTTCCATATCTTGGCTATTGTAAACAATGCTGCAATGAACACAGTATGCATATCTTTCCGAAATAGTATTTTGGATGTTTTTGGATAAATATCCAGAAATAGAATTGCTGGGTTGTATGAAGTTCTGTTTTTAATTTTCTGAGAAAACTCCATGATGTTTTTCATAGGGACTACACCAATTTACAATTCCACCAACAGTGCACAAGGTTCCTTTTCTCCACGTCATCACTAACACTTGTTTGTTGATTTATTGATGATAACCATTCTGACAGTGTGAGGTGATATTTCATTGTGGTTTCGATCTGTAGTCCCTGATGATTAGTGTTGTTGATTTGTAGTCTCTGATGATTAGTGATGTCTATTAGCCATAAGTATGTCCTCTTTGGAGAATTATCTATTCAGGTCCTCTGGCCATTTTTAAATTGTATTATTATTATTTTTTTGGTGTTTTACTGTATACATTTCATGTATATTTTGGATATTAACCTTGACAGGTGTATCATTGGTTAATATCTTCTCCCATTCAGTATGTTGCCTTTTCATTTTGTTGATGCTTTCCTTTGTTTTGCAAAAATTTTTTAGTTTTATGTAATCCCACTTGTTTAGTATTGCTCTTGTTTTCCTTGCTTGAAGAGTCAGATCAAAAAAATATCACTAAAGGCAATATCAAAGAATATATTGTTTATGGTTTCATCTAGGAGTTTTATGATTTTGGGTCTTACATTTAAGTCTAAGTCATTTTAAGTTTATTCATGTATATGGTATAAGAAGGTGGTCCAGTTTCATTTTTTTGTATGTATCTGTCCAGTTTTCCCACTACTTATTGAAGAGACTGTCTTAACTCCATTGTATATTTTTGTCTACTTTGTCATAGATTAATTGACCATATAGGTATGGTTTTATTTCTGGGCTCTCTATTCTGTTTCATTGATCTATGTCTGTTTTTACACGTCAATGCCACGCTGTTTTAATTACTGTAGGCTTGTAGTATAGTTTGCTATCAGGTAGTGTGATACCTCCAACTTCGTTCTTCTTTCTCAAGATTGCTTTGGCTATTTAGGGTCTTCTGTGGTTCCATATAAATTTTAAGATTGTTTGTTATACTTCTGTAAAAGATGCCATTGATCTTTTGATAGAGATTGTGTTGAATCTGTAGATTGCTTTAAGTAGTATGGAAATTTTGATTATGTTAATTTTTTCTCTCCATTAGCATGAAATATCTTTCCATTTATTTGTACTTCTTCAAATTATTTCTTCTGTCTTATAGTTTTCCAAATACAGGTGTTTTACCAACTTGGTTAAATTTATTTCTAGGTATTTTATTTGTAAATTAATTGTAAATGGGATTGTTTTCTTAAAAATTTCTTTTCAATAGTTTTGTTATTCGTGTTTAAACATGCAATCAATTTCTGAATATTAATTTTGTATCCTGGCACTTTACTGAATTTATTTATTAATTCTAACAGTTTTCTGGTGAAGTAATTACAGTTCTCTCTATATAGTATCATGGAATTTGCAAATGACACCTTTACTTCTTCCTTTCCAGTTTGGATGCCTTTTATTTATTTTTCTTGCCTGTTGCTGTGGCTAGGACTTCCAATACTATGTTGAATAGAGTGGTGAAAGTGGACATTCTTGTTTTCTTCCTGATCTTAAAGAAAATGTTTTCAGCTTTTCATCTTTGAGTATGATGTTGGCTGTGATTTTGTCATTTATGGTTTTTATTATGTTGAGGTATATTCCCTCTTACCCCACTTTACTGACAATGTTTACATAAATAGATGTTGAATTTTGTCAAATGCTTTTTCTGCATCTATTGAGATGATCATATAGTTTTTTGCCTTCATTTTGTTTTATGTATCATGTTAATTGACTTGTGGCTATTGAACTAAACTTGCATCTCAGAAATAAATCCAACTTGATCATGGCATATGACTTTTTCAATGTATTACAGAATTTGGTTTGCTAATATTTTGTTTAGGATTTTTGCATCTATATTCATCAGGAATATTAGCCTATAATTTTTTTGTAGTATCTCTGTAGGATTTTTGGTATCAGGGTAATGCTGGCCTCATAAGATAAGCTTGGGAGTCTTCCCTCCACTTCGTTTTCTTTAGAATAGTTTGGGAGGGATAGATATTAATTCTTCTTTAAATGTTTCATAAAATTCACCTGCGAAGACATCTGGGCCAGGGCTTCTGTCTGTTGGGAGTTTTTTTATTACCAATTCTATTTCATTAGTAGTTATCGGTCTGTTAAGATGATCTTTTCTTCCTGATTCAACCTTGGAAGATTGTATGTTTCTAGGAAATTATTTATTTTTTCTAGGTTGTCTAATTTGTTGGAATATAATTGTTCATAGTGTTTTCTTATAATCCTTTGTATTTCTTTGGTGCCAGTTTTCACTTCTCCTCTTTTTTTTTTTATTTTATTTGGACTCTCTTTTTTTTTTCTTGAGGTGTCTGGCTAATGGTTTATCAATCTTGTTTATCTTTTTAAAGAACCAGTATTTGGTTAAATTAATCTTTTCTAATTTTTTTTAGTCTCTTTCATTTATTTCCTTTCTTATCTCTATTAGTCCTTCCTTCTATTCATTTTGGGCTCTGTTTGTTCTTTTTCCTGTTTCTTTAGGTATAAGGTTATATTGTTTATTTGAAGATTTTGTTGTTTCTTTATGTAGGCCTATATTGTTATGACTTCCCCTCTTAGAACTTCTTTGTCTATGTCCCATAAATTTGAGACATTGTGTTTTTACTTTCATTTGTATCAAGGTATCTTCTGATCTCTTCTTTGATCTTGTTAACTTATTAGCATATTATTAGAAGCATATTATTTAGCTTCCATATGTTTGTGTGTTTTTCAGTTTTCTTCTTATAATTGATTTCTTGTTTCATACTATTGTGATTAGAGAAGATGCTTGAAATGATTTAAGTTTTCTTAAATTTATGAAGACTTGTTTTGTAGACTAATATGTGGTCTTTCCTGGAAAATGTTCCATGTGCACTTGAAAAAAATACATATTCTGCTGTTTTGGGGTAAAATGTTCTAAAAATATCAATTAAATCCATCTGATCTACTGTGTCATTTAGGCCACTGTTTCCTTGATTTTCTGTCTGTCTGATCTATTCATAGATGTCAATGGGATGTTAAAGTTTCTGCCATTACTGTATTACTGTCATTCTTTCCATTTATGTCTGTCTCTATTTGCATTGTATATTTAGGTGCTTTTACACTGGGTGAATATATATTTATAAGAATTATGTCCTTTTTTTGAATTGATACCTTTATCATTATGAAATGTCCTTTTCTTTGTTTTGAAGCCTATTTTGTCTGATATAAATATCGCCACCCAGTTATCTTTTCATTTTTATTTGCATGAAATATCTTTTTCTGTATTTTTACTTTCTACCTGTATGTATCTTTCGATCTGAGCTTGGTATCCTGTAAGCAACATATATATGGGCTCTGTCTTTTTTTTTTTTTAATCTATTGAGCCACCCTGTCTTTTGTTTGGAGCATTTAGTCTATTTGCATTTAAAGTAATTATTGATAAGTAGGCAGTTTTGCCATTTTATTCATTGTTTTCCAAATGTTTTTATAGTTCTTCTCTAGTCCTTCTTATTCTCTTGTTCCTTCTCTCTCTTGTATGTTGATGAGTTTCTATAGTGCTGTATTTGGATTCTTTTCTCTTTATTTCTTTTTTGTGCTTTAGATTTTTGGTATGTTGTTACCATATGTTTCATATATATCAAGTTATATTTTTACCAGTATATTTTAAGTTGATGGTCAGTAAGTTCAAGCACATTCTAAAATCACTACATATTTACTCACCATCTCCATATTTATATTTTGGTCATCATGTTAAAATCATTTTTTGTGTGTGTTTGTGTATAACCCCTAATTCATTGTTGTAATTACATGCAATCTGCCTACTTTTGCCTTCTAACATTTGTATTAGCTTTATAGTTGGTTGATCCACTGCTTTTACTGTTTGTCTTTGTCAGTGAGAATTTTTTTCTTTCCAGTGTTTTCTTATCTTTGATCTTCTGCTTTCTTCCTAAAGAAGTTCTTTTAACATTTCTTATAATACTGGTTTAATGGTGATAAACTCCTCTAGCTTTTTTTTTTTCTGGGAAACTTTTTGTTTTTCCTTTGATTCTAAATGATAACCTTATTGGCCAGAGTAATCTTGGTTGTATGTCTTTGCATTTTACTGCTGTGAATATTTCATGTCAATTTCTTCAGACCTGCAAAGTTTCTGCTGAAAACTTATATAGCTTTATAAAACTTATCAGTTTATATAGCCTTATGGGAGCTCATTTGTACATGACTCTTTTTCTCTTGCTGCTTTTAAGATTCTCTTTGTTTTTAAACTTTGGCATTTTAATTATGATGTGTCTTAGTGTGGGCCTCTTTTGATTCATTTTGTTTGGAACTCCCTGCAATTTATCAACTTGTATATGTCTGTTTCCTTTGTCAGATTAAGAAAGTATTCAGTCATTATTTTTTCAAATAGTGTTTCAATCCTTTTATCTAGAACTCTCTTCTCCTTCTGGTAACTCTATGATACAAATGTTGGTATGCGTGCCATTTTCCAGAGGTCCTATACTCTATCCTCATTTTTCTCCCCTTCTTTAATTCTGCCCCGCAACACTTCCACCCCTGGCCTATGGATGTTGCTGTCTCACCTTAAGAACTGGATCTCTGAAGGTAGGGAGTCTCCTCCCATGTGTTTGCGGCACACACCTGGGGCCTGGCGCCCCCAGGGGGCCTAGCGCGCCCAGGGTATGGTCTGTGTCTCCACCTGGGGCATGAACCCAAGACTTCTGCATGTAAAGCAGACCTGCTAACCACTACTATGGAGCCACCTCCTTTATCCTCATTTTTTAAATTCTTTTTTCTTTTTACTGTTTCGATTGGGTGTTTCTGTTACCTCATCTTTTAGATTGTTGCTTTGTTCTTTTGCTTTATCTGATCTGTTGTTTATTCCTTCTAGTGTCTTCTTCATTTCATTACTATATTTTTCAGTTCCTACCAGTTCTTTTTTATGTTTTCTCTTTGGTGATATTCTCACTGAGTTCATCTATTCTTCCTCTAAGTTTATTGAACATCCTTATAAGCAGTCTTTTGAACTCTGAATCTGGTAGATTGCTTGCCTTCATTTTATTTAGTTCTTTTACTGGAGTTTCCACCTGTTCTTTTACTTGGTGCATGTTTCTTTGTCTCCTCATTTTGGCTACCTCCCTGTGTTTGTTTCTATGTATTTGGTAGATCTGCTATATCTCCTGGTCTTGATAGAGTGGCCTTATGTAGTAGATGTCCTATAAGGATCAGCATCACAGTCTCTCTTGTCACCTGAGCCGGGTGCTCCAAGGGTGCCCCCTGTATGGATTGCATGTGCCCTCCGGTTATAGCTGGGCTTCAACTTCTATTGGCACATCAATGGGTTAAATTGAGCTTGAGGCTGACTGACTGTGAGAGCTGACTGTGGTTATAGCAGACAAGCTGTTGTGCAGGGGTGACCCCACAGAACAGGAGTTGCTTAGCAGGGCTCTGGTGCCAGCTAAGCCCACCCTTCAGGTATGTCATTTGTGGAGCTCATTTGGTGGGGCTCTGATGTGGCCTGAAGCCCACCAGGAGGTTCTGGGGCCTCTTGGATGGGGCTCTGGTGCAGGCCAAGTTCAGCTGCCTTTTTATGCCAGGTTTGGGGATGCCTGGTGGGGGCTACATTGTAATCTTCAGTTGGTTGCTGCTTGTGCTAGGTTGGAAGCACTTGGTAGAGGCTACACTGCAAACTGAGGCCGGCTGCCACTAGTCGGGACCATTTGGTGGGCACCACAATATGAGCTGAGGTCAGCTTACACTTGTACTGGACTTGTGGTTGCTTAGTTGAAGCTATGTCCCAGGCCAAGACTGGCTGCAGCTTATGCCAGGCTTGGGGCCACCTGATAGGAGTTACTTTCTAAGTTGAGACTGGACACTGCTTGTGCGGGCTTGAAACTGCTTAGCAAGTGATACAGAGCATGCTAAGGCTAGCTGCTGCTTGTTTGGGGTTTGTGGGGGGCCTTTGAAAGGTTTTTAGGGAAGTTTGCAACATGAGCTGAGGCAAGCTGTTTATGTGAGAAAGCTTCTAGAAAAGGCTTAGGTTGGGTGCATAAGTTGGCTGCGGCAGGTTCCCGGAATCACCAGGGTGATGTGAAAAGTATTAGCCAGGTTAATGGAGAGCACAGATTTGGTGCCTGCCCGAGCCTGCTGACTAGTTGGAGAAAGCACTTCTATCCCCACAGATAGCTGTCCTGACTCCTGCCCCACCAGCCCTCACCCTGAAGGCAGTCAGTTCAGTTCCTCCCTGTA
The DNA here is from genome assembly GCA_004027375.1 of Macroglossus sobrinus. Taxonomy (NCBI): domain Eukaryota; kingdom Metazoa; phylum Chordata; class Mammalia; order Chiroptera; family Pteropodidae; genus Macroglossus; species Macroglossus sobrinus. The sequence goes on along the minus strand of PVKZ01001394.1, from coordinate 311,205 downwards.
TGTCCCTGGTGCTTTTTGAGCTGATGCCCATGTGCTAGAGGCCAGAGCAAGTTTGTGAGCAAGAAATTCTATATGAGAATCCCTCAAGAGGAATAGCTGGGACTTCATCAACCCTCTGTCTCACTCAGATGAAATTCTGCTGGTTTTCACAGCCAGGTGTTATAGGGACTCCTATTCCCAGCACTGGTGCCCTAGACTAAGGAGCCTGATCTGGAGCTGGGACTCCTCACCCCTTTGGGGGGACTTCTACAGCTAAGATATCCCTCTTAATTCTAAATTGCCATGACATGCATGTGAGACCTGCACATTCCATGTCTCTGTTTCTCCTATCAGTCTTACTGTGGCTTCTTCTTTAGAGCCTTAGTTATAGGACTTCTGTTCAGCTAGTCCTCAGGTGGTTTTCTATGATAATTGTTCTATAATTTAGTTGTAATTTTGATGTGATCATGTGAGGCAGTAAGGACAACATTTATCTGCCCCTTCATCTTAACTGGAAGTCATTGAAAGCCTTATAATAAGACTGAGTTCTTAAAACACAAGGCAGCAAGTAACCAGCAGAGCTAACCTTGTGAGCAATATCTCTAATTCTATTCAGAGGCAATGGAGACTTCCTAAGAATGAGATGGAAAAAGTATTATAAAAAAGCTTATGGTAGAGTTTGGCTACTTTGGATACAGTGAGAAGTGTCCTTTGAAAAGGGCATCTACTAAGTGCCAAGCTTTAAAAGGTTCTAGTTATCCCCCTAGAAAATACCTCTTGGCTTACCAACCCTACGCTGTGGTGTCAGAAAGGATGAAGAGGATCCATATGGATCCATAAACATTTGTTTTTTATATTGCTCTTAGTTGGTCAGTGGAGAGCCAATAGGCCTGAAGCTCCCAGGATGCTAATTGGTTTATTTATTTTACTGTGACTTTTCTCATGATAACATCATTTTCATGAGGCCAGATCCTAATGCCAAGATTCCAAAGGGCAGGCCTTCTATGCTCTGATAATTGAGGTTGCCCAGCTCCAAGTTCTACTTAGTTAGACTGTTGTCTCTTACTCTTTTGCTATCTTGTTAATGAGCTGTTGTCATTTAACAAACAGCACCAAAACTCAGTGGCTTATTATTCCTCATTAGTCTGAGGTTTGGCTGGGGTCAGCTGTGTTTAACTGGCTCCACTAAAGATAGCTCTGTTGTCTGTGTCTCTCATTCTCCTGGAACCAGTAGGCTGGCAAGGCATATCCTTCTAATGATGATGGCAGAGGTGTAAGAAGTAGAAAATACAATGCCTCTTGATGCCTAGGCTGGGGACTTGTGATATATCATTGCTTCTGTATTCTATTACTCAAATTGCAAAGCCAACCAGGTTCAAGGAGGGGCAAACAGATGCCACCTCTTGGTGGGAAGAGAGGCAAAGAATCTGTAGCCATGGTGAGTCTGTGTAGTTTTAATATCGCATAACCTCTCTCATGAGAGGAACAATTGCAGATTTATTTGCAGAAGGCATGGATACAGAGTGGGTGATAAACCGAACCACAAAGGTGTGAGGGGGGCTCACCTGTTCCTCCAGTGTCTGGTGACCTGTACAACTGCCCTGTGATCAGTGATATATTTGATTCTTTCAGCCAAACCAGAACCTTTCCTACCTCTAATGCAATAGATTCCCCTTCAGATCAATCCTACCCACTTAACAGATTGAGAAACTGAGTCTCAATACTTGGAGTGACTTGCTGAGAGTTGCATAGTGAATGCATGGCTTAGCTGGGATTCAGGCTCAGTCTATGGATTCCAAAGTTTCTCCACTCTGTAAGAGCAAAAATCCCAGAGCTGTATCCATGGGATTATCACTCCCTGAGGGTGACCTGCTGCCTGTAGGAAACACTTAACCATTCCTATTTGTGACCACCAGCCAAGCCTCATCTTTGGAGGGCACTGGGTAGAAGCTGAAAGCCTCATCTTGGCTCCAGGGATAAACCCCCGGATGAGTGGATGGCGGTGTGTAAGGGTATTTTGAGGAGCTTTCCAGGTCAGCATGACCATGCCTGACCCTGCATTAGCTGTTGTACCATAGTATGGTTAGGGAATACCATGGGCCCTTCCAGGGCTGTAGTGGTTCACTGTCTTGCTGCGCCCGGTCTCTGCCCTGTGTCTCTCCAGAGGTCTGGGGCTTAGGTCAGTTCTGCTCTCTTCTCTGACACCCAGGTATGCTGGTGGGACAGGAACCGGGCTTGGTGTAGATCGTAAACAGGAAGTATGGGGGCCACATGCCAAGGGGAGGGACCAGGTGTGGACTTATTTGAGAGCAGGGACTAGAGGATGACCATACTTCATCCACTTACACATAGTGGTGCAACTTTTTTATCCCCTGTGCCCCTTGTGGGCTTCTCAAATCCTGCTGTCCCCTCACTCAGTTCCCACCCCCTCTAGGTCCCAGCTCAATCTGACTTCAGGCCTCTCATGCATCCCTCTCAGATTGTCATTTCTTTATTTGATGCATAACTGTGGAGGGCTTGCTGTGCATGGGGAAAGCAGTATGGGGGAAGCAGCATGAGCAAGGCAGATCCTGTCTCTGACCCCATGGAAATCATAGTCTGATGGAAAGGATAAGACTCATGAAATGATAAATTAATCTCAGTGCATGATGGAACCATAACCCAGCATGGGGTGTGATGAGGGGCAATCACCAACTGTGTGATCTTGAGCAAATTACATAACGTCTCTGAGTCTTGGTTCTATGAGCCAGATCATGTGACTTCACGGACTTGTTATAAAGATTATAAGAGATGAGTCAGTCAGAATCAGTGAGAGCCCATATAGTAACTGCTCATTAAAAAGAAAACATGTTTAAGAGACAAGGTAGAGAAAGGGTATTCCAGGCAGAAAAAACAGTATGTGCAAGAAAACCCAAACCAAAACCAAAAAGACAACTCTGCCATGGAGAAGTTGGAAGGAGCTTTGTGTTGGAGACTGGGGACCTGAGGAGAAGAAGCCTAAACCCCTGCATCAGGGAGTCCCAGACTGGGCGAGTGTGGTAGCCACTCTGCAGAGGCAGAAGGGACCCCTACCCAAATTTTTGATGTCGAGATGATGGTGCCACCCACTGGCCAAGAGGATATGCAAAGGCTTGTGACTCACATAATGAGGCTTTAAGGTAGGTGCAGGGCAGCCTCCCAAGCTTGTCTGAAAATGGCTTAAGAGAGAGGGAAGGAACCCAGTCCGGGATTTCGTTGTGGTTGAGGATTCAGTGGGTGAGTGTCCCCACGTGTGGGAGCGACTTACATGGTTTGAATCTCCTGTTAGCACCAAAGGAGGGAGCACTCAGGATTTCTTGCCAGCTTTCTCAGATGTGGGGCGAAGGGGGAAGCCTCAAACATCAAAATATGAAGCCTGTTTACTCCAGGGAGACAGACAAGTAGATGATTCCAGGCCTACTGGATGAGCTCCCTGCCAGGGGTCAGGGGCATGGTAGAGGGGCCCTCTGCCTCCTCCTAAGGAGACTGCATAGGGAGGAAGACAAGGCACAGGTGATCAGAGCTGGAGGACTGGCTTGCCAGGCAGATAGCACAACGGATATTTGAGGAAAAGAAACACCACCAAGGTTAATCAGTTTGCAGGTCATCTGTGCAGGATGGGAATCGGCTGTTTTTTTTTTTTTTTTTTTTTTTCCAGGTTGCAGTCATAAAAGTCAGGGATCAATGTTGCAGGATTGATATAATGTTGCTTCTGTCCCAGGAACTGGTCAAAGTTTTCTTCCATTTGGGAACTGTTGCTGAACTGGGCATCCCTTCTTGTTGGCTTTTTGTTTATCTCAGTGTATGCAGTGTTGTCTCTCTTGCACCCCACCTCTGTTTAGCCCCCCTACTCTGACTTCAGTGTGTGATGTCACAGGGGAGGCAGCCTCATGCCCCTCTTTGTTCCCAGGCCTGAAGCCCAGGCCCTCAGGGACAGTCGCTTGATAGGACATTGGGGGCAGAAACCAGAGAGAAGAGGGTGGATAAGTGGAGGTGAAGAAAAGGCGGCAGTTTTGTCATCTGCCAGCCACAGTGGAAAACTGGCAGTTCTTCAAAAACATAGAGTTTAATATATGACTCAGTAATTCTACTCCAAGGAAGTTAAAAACCTACATCCACACAAAATTTTGTACACAGATTTCCACAGCAATATTATTCATAAGAGCCAAATGTGGAAACAACCTAAATGTCTATTGACAGATGAATGGCTAAACAAAATGTGGTATGACTGCAATGAAGTATTATCCAATCATCAAAAAGGAATGAAGTCCTGACATCCACTACATGGAAGAGCCTAGAAAACATGCTAAGTAAAAGAAGCCAGCCGCACGAGGTCACCTGTAGTCTGATTCCATTCATATAAAATGTCCAGAATAGGCAAATCCACAGGGACAGAGAGCAGAGTGGTTGTTGCGAAGGCCTAGGGAAGGGGATGGTGAGTGACTACTAGTGGGTACCTGAGAGAGAGAACTGGCCTCAAATCAGATAGTGGTGATAGCTGCACAACCTCATGAATATACAAAAAGCCACTGAGTTGTACATTTTTAAATGATAAATTTATGGCATGTGAATTATATCTCAGTTTTTTAATGGGGATAATCAATTATCCTTCCCAGAAGGAGGACTGAGGAAGACACTACAGGAAGTGCCTGCACGTAGTGAGGCCTCAGTAGGTTAACCACATCATGAGTATAGTACATATGCATATTAGCTCAGGCTCATCTGTCCTTCCATCTCAGGGATTAATGGGTACCCCAATTTCAGGGCCCAGGAAAAGCTTGGAATGGCCATTGGCTGAGTTCTCCTCTAGCATCTAAAGCAGAGGCTCAAGGCCCTGAGAAGTAAAGTAACTGAAGGCCCATTTCCCAGGGCCCTCCTGGTTTACAACTGCTGTCCCAGACTCATTAGCAAGCACACCCTACTCACTCTCAAAGTGTGTGCTCCCCCAGGAAGGCTTCTCTTTGGATCAGGCGCAGGTCAGGACAGACAGAGACACCCTCCCTGGACTATTATTCATTCATTTGTCCAAATATCTGTCCATCTGCCTGTGGCACTGTCCCATTCTACATCCCCATAGCAAGTGGAGACAGCAAAAAGAGCCATCTTGAGATGTGTCCCTGGCTACCAGCCTAGGGGAGAGGGGCCTGATTTTCTCCAGGGTCCAGAGAGCATGTCAGTCAGGCCTCAGGGTGAGGAAGGGAACCAACTTCTCTAAGAGCCAGGCAGGCTCACAACAGGAAGGAGCTTGGGGCAAGGTCCTCCAAGAGGGAGTGGGATGGCCACGTGGCTTCTTAGGGCCTAACGAGGGGGAAAGAATGATTGTAGGGCAGGGGCTCCTGGTCTAAGGGTGGGGGACTTCAGAGAAGGGTTCTGAACAGTGATAGTTCCCTCCTGAGCTCAGAGCCTCACCACTGTCTTGCAGCACCCCCAGGGCTGAAGCTGAGCGCTGATCAGGTGGCCCTAGTCTACAGCACACTGGGGCTCTGCCTTGGTGCCATCATCTGCTGCTTTCTCCTGGCCATGGCCTGCTTTCTCAAGAGAAGAGACCAGTTCTCCTGCCAGCCCTCCCAGGCACCATGTCAGACCCAGGCCAAATCCTTCAATGGTGAGCATGAAATAGGGATCCTCGCCTTCCCACTGCTTGTGGGACAAGCCACCAGCCATCCCTCTGTCCTGGTATTGCTGCTGCTGTGAATGGAGCGTTTGGCCAGATCTTCTTGGGGCAAGTCTGAGGCAAATCCTTAGGGTTTTCTTTTTTTTTTTTAAACTTGTGTTGGTGAAATCAGGTTCAAACATAAGGCAAGAAGAGATGGGGGCACTAAGGAAGAGTGGGTGTAGGATGATGGCCATTAGGTTGGCAGGAACCTGGGGCGTTTCTCAGAGCTAAACCCTGGAGGAGGTGGTCTTCCTGGGGCTTTGGGGACACAGCTGCCTGTGTCAGCCAGGGTGTGAAAGCCTGCTGCTGCACAGGCTCCCCCAAGCAGAAGGAGAGCCGCCACTGGCAGCCAGCTGGGTGGAAGAGGGCAAGCCGGGTGCAAGGCAGTCTAAGGTCTGAGGCAAGGATTGCAATCTCGCGACAACTCACCACCGTGAGGGTTGTGTCTGGGTGCAGGGCGGAGGAGGAGGGATCCGGACCAAGGTCAATGCCCTCTCCCCTTCCCTCACAGATCACTGGATGGAAGCTGGAAGCGCGGGGGGCGGGCAGCCGGAGCCCGTGGAGACCTGCAGCTTCTGCTTCCCGGAGCGCAGGGCGCCGACCCAGGAGAGCGCAGGCGCACCCCGGACCCCAGCCCCCACGCGCGCTGGGAGGTGCGGTCGCTCGGGCCCGAAGATAGCCGCGCAGACCTGCGTGGGCTCTCCAGTGGGCAGCCTCCAGATCACGTGCACGTCCACCCAGGATGGAGGCCCGGCCACATGAACCGAGGGTTGAGGGGAATGGTGAGAGAGGAAGAGACAGAGAGACAGAGGGAAAGGGAGAAAGAAGCGGAGGGAGCGGGAGAGGCGAGAGGGTGAGGGAGAGAGGGAGGGAGGGACAGTGAGAGAGATTGGTGGGGGGAGTAATGGGGAGAAAGCAAGAGAAAGAGGGAGAGAAGAGCTAGGGGAAGAGAGAGGAAGCAGAGTAGGAGGCTGTCATTACCCTATCCCAGGTCTCCACTGTACGTCCCCATCACCTAAATACATCTGCAATAAAGTCGTCAGAGCTTGCTGGACTTAGCCTCCCAGAGCCCTTCTGTAGAAATAAAATCTTCTAGGCTGCCTGCCCTTTCTGTCCCTGGTTTTGGTCGTGCTTTCCCTTGTGATGATTCTGCACAGTCTCATCTCTCACTCGGCCTCCCTTGGCTCAAGTTTCCACCATAACACAGCCACAGCCCCCTGGTTTCCCAGTACCCGTGTCCTCCAGGCTTGAGAGAGCCTGTTGACCTGTGGTGTTGAAACAGTGGGTACACTCTGGAACTCTGTTAAGAGAGAAAGCTAAAGAATGGCCCGCAGAGAGTGTATACCTGTGGCCAACACCAGGAAAACTAGGGCTGGGATTGCTTACATTTCTTTTATAAAACAATTCTTCACTGTGCCTCCTTAGGGAGGGCATGAAGTGTGTGTCTGTGTGTGTGTGCGCGCGTGCATGCACGCGTGCTCATGTATGTGCAAGCACATGTGTACACAAATGTGGTGAGGTTGTGTGCATGAATGTGTACGAATATGTGTGTTTAGCAGGGTGTGGTGTAGGCTGGAAGGGGCAGGTAGACTGAGCCCAAGAGTTCTCATTTGCACACACCTTTGGCCATATCTAGCCACCAACATGCACTATTAGTGGCTCAATATTTTTCTTTCCCTTAACTCACCTTATTTTTCTAGACCTCCTTTAATTTCATGCTAAATTTTATGGACTCTGATAACACAAAGCAATTCACAATTTTAGATGTTACCTATATCTTATATTTTTATTAGCTTGAAACCTATATTTTAGTAGCATTTAAACTTTAAAATGCATAATTATTCTTAGGAACATTTTCACAGTAAGGTAAACATATGGTTATATAAATTAAAATTTTTATCCTGTGCCACCCAAAGTTACCTTGCACACCTACATGAACCAAAGGTTCACATAACATACTAAGGGAGGTGTAGACAGGAAGCCTGATTCTCTGTTCACCCTCCACGGTGACAGGCTATTTGCTTCCTAGGGATGCTGTAGCAAAGTACCACATACTGGGTATTTTAAACAAAAGAATCTTATTGTCTCATGATTCTGGAGGTGAGACGTCTGGAATCAAGGTGTTGGCAGGGATGATTCCCTCTGAGGGTTGTGAGGGAAGGACCTGTTCCAGGCCTCCATTCTTGGCCTGTATCTTCTCCCAGTGTGTCTGTGTCCAATTGTTTCTTTTTATAAGGACACCAGTCATTTTGGATTATGCCTGCCCTAATGACTTCATTTTAACTTGGCCACCTCTGTAAAGATTGTCTCCAAATAAGGTCACATTCTGAGGTGCTGAGGGTTAAGATTTCAACATATGAACTTTAGGGGACACAGTTCAGCCTATAACACAGGCCCTCCCTGAGCCTACCTCTGCTCCATCTCTGTTTTACAGGCAAGTTGAATTCTGAAGAGTGCTGCCTGAGCAAGTAATGTCTACCATGGCGCACCGTCAGCCTCACAAGCAAATGGGGGATATGTGGGCTGCAATGTTTCCCAGCATCATGCCTAGTGCACGAAGCTTATCTCATTACAACACTGGCATTAAAACCTCATAACTGGTACAGCCAGTAGCTGGATGCTGGCAGTGCAATAGCACTTTGGGCACCATGCTGTTTGAAATGTTAAGGTTTGATTGAGAGGTGTGAAGCCTTCTATTCCTTCTGTGGCTTTCGAATTCTGCTCATTGAAACCCAAAGGCTGAGGAGGGTATTTATGGTACTGGGGGAGGAGTTAGGATACTCAGTGGCAAACTCCAGCTTCCATCAGACAAAAGTGATCTGAGTTTTCACCCATTTTTCAATTGCTTTTTTATGTTATTTTTTTTAAGACAGAAATCCTTTGCTAGAAAGACAATCTGAAACTCTAAATACCGTCTGCTTCATCCACGCTCCACATTTGTCGGTTCTCCCTCCTAAGTATATTCTGATTCTTGCCACTCCTTATAGCCTCTTGAGACTGAGCACCTGTCACTTCTCACCTGGGTGACTGTACCAGCCCCCCCCTGCCTCCCTGTTCCCTAGCCCAGGGCTCAGCAAGTTTTTCTGCAAAGGACCAGGTAGAAAATCTCTTGGGCTCTGATGACCATACAGTCCCTGCTGCAATGACCGAACTCTTAATCAAGTTGGCTGTGGTGGCACCAGTGCAGCCTTAGGTGACAAGTAAATAAGCAAATTAATATGCTTTCATAAAACTGCTTAGGAAAACAGGTAGCAGGCTGGATTTGGACTGTGGGCCATAGCTTGCCAACCCCATCTTACTTCATGGCAACAAGGATCTTCGTCTCTAGCTTTGTTGAGACATTGTTTTAGTTTAAGCTGTTGATTGGATACATGTATAAATTGTAAAATGATTACTACCAGCATTAGCTATCACCTCCATTCTGTCACATAATTACCATATCTTTCTTGTGGTGAGAACATATAAGATCTACATTCTAAACAACTTTCAAGTATAATACAGTAGTATTAGTGATAATCACCATGCTGTACAGTAGATCCCCAGAATTTGTTAATCTTATAACTGGAAGTTTGCACCCTTTGACCAATATCTCCTGATTTCCCCCACCTTCAGCCCCTGGTAACCACCACTCTCCTCTCTGTTTCTCTGAATACTGATATTTTTTATTAATACCTCTTTAAATTTTTAAAATTGTTGTTTACAATATATATCTTTAAGGGGAGTTTGGAGAAACATGGCAGAGTGAGAGACATCCCCAGATCTCTCCCCTTGAAACAAAAATAAGCTGAACATCTAAAACTCAACAAAAAACACCCAAGCTGCAAACCAGCATGTCTGAGCGTGGGATCTGCACATAAGAGCTACCACAGGTCAGAACCTGGGTGATTGGGAGAAACAAAAAGCTGTCTCTCACAGCTGGAGCTTCCTATAGGAGGAGGGGGAGGGGAGAAGGTCCTGCAAGTTCTCTGAACAACCCTGCCTGGAAGTCCTGTGAGCTCCACTAGGCTGGCAGCATGACCCATTCATTAGGGTAGAAAGTAGAGAAGCAGGGGTGGCAGAGTAGTGGGGATGGCAGAGAAAAACAGTTGATTTTTACCAGCCTCGGCTAAAAAACTGAAGTTGAGCCACAGCTACTATTCCTCAACCCAGAGGGCCCCTCCCTCATACTCTCTGAGACTCATCACTCCGCCAAGCTCCAGGAAAATCTGAACAAACACTAACAAAACTGTTGCCAAAACTGACAGGGACTGACACAGAGTGTAGCGAGCATGATTAAACATCTATAAGAAAAAAAAAAAAGAGGCATTATTAAGAAATTATATAAAGCAGGGATACAAGAGGCTTAGACACCACCTACTGGAAACCAAAAGAAAAGCACCTTCTTTGCAACAGGCTAAAAAGAGACCTTAATATAACAAATCTTTCCGGGGCAAAAAAAAAAAAAAAAAAAAGCAGAATACACTTCCATTAATGCCCAGCCAGAGAAATAGTCCATTAAATGCCACGAACAACCAAGGTGACAAGGTATCTCAGAAAGAAAGAGAAAAATCTCCAGAAAATAAGCATATAGACATAGAAACATACAACTTAAATGACAGAGAATTCAGGATAACACTTCTGAAAAAAGTCAGGAAGATTTGAAACAATTCATACCAACAATTTCAGGAAGTGAAAAACAACCAGAAGAGCAGAACAAGTTCCTTAGCAAGGAGATTGAAACTCTCAGAAAGAACAAAATAGAATTTCTGGAGATAAAAAACACACTGCAAGAGTTGAAAAATGAAATAGCAAGTTGGAAAATAGAGTCAACCAAATGGAGGAAAGAATCAGTGATATCGAAGACAGAAATATAGAAATAAATCAGAAGGAAAAAAAGGGAAACTGAAGAATGAAAAATAATGAAAGAGAAATACAAGAACTAGTTGATACCATAGGAGAGGCATTATCGAAGGTAAGGGAAAGGAGCAGAGACTAGAAAGCATTTTCAGACAAATAGTTGACGAGAATTTCCCAAATCTAAGCAATGATCTGGAGCTTGGAAATCAATAAATCAATGGTAACCACACACCATAGAGTCAAAATTGAAGTATATAACATAAAACAAGAAGAACCAGAGGGGAAACCCACAAAAGCCAACCAAAATAAAGAAAACAGAAGCACAAGGACAAGGGAGCAATGGAAACACCAAGCTACCAGAAAGCAAAAGATAAAATGGCTGTAAGAAGACCTCATATTTAAATAATCAGCCTAAATGTAAATGGACTGAACTCACCAATAAAAAAACATAGAGTTTCAGAATGGATCAAAAACAAAACAAAACAAAACAAAACAAAACAAAACCCAACCATATGCTGCCTCCAGGAGACACATCTCAGCTCCAAAGACAAAGAGAGACTCAAAAGTGAAAGAGTGGAAAATGATATTTCAAGCAAATGGCATTCAGAGAAGAGTGGGAGTAGTGGTACTAATATCAGACGTAATAGACTTCAAAATGAAAAAGGCAAAGAAAGGTACTGAGGGATACTTCATAATAACAAAGGGATTTGTGCACCAAGAAGACATAACACTTATTAATATCTATGCTACCAATCAGGGAGGCCCAAAATATGTAAAGCAACTACTAACAGAACTAAAGGGAGAAACAGGCCAAAACATTATCATAGTAGGGGACTTAAATACTGCACTGTTGGATATGGACAGGTCATCCAAACAGAAAATAAGGAAATAACACATTAGACCAACTGGACATAATTGACATTTACGGAGCCTTCCATTCCAAAACAGCTGCTTATACATTCTTCTCTAGTGCACATGGCACATTCTCAAGGAATGACCACATCCTGGGACACAGAGATAGCCTCAGCAAATATGAGGGTTGAAATCATACCAACCATATTCTCTGATCATAATGCTTTGAAACTAGAGATCAACTGCAAAAAGAAAGCAGGAAGAACCACAAATATATGGAGATTAAACAACATACTACTGAAGAATAACTGGGTCAGAGAAGAAATAAAAAGAGAGACCTGAGCAGAGAGATCAGAGTAGGAAGTATTTATGACTGGAATTAGGCATACCTTTTTTCCTGCCAGTCTGTGAATGTGAGGGGTGGAGTCAACTAGGAGTCAATGAAGTCATGAGCTGAGCTTGGTTTGGGTTTTGTTGTTGCTGTAAGTACCTCAAGGTTCTAACTCCCCTAATGTGACCATGTTCCTAGGTCAGGGCTGGTTTCCCAATATTCCAGCTCCGCCCTCAGCTTTACACTTTTCTGTGTGCCTCTGCCTCAGTGGGGTTTTCTCCACCTTTTTTTGCCTTCCTGGTGGTAGACAGCCAACACTTGATGCTTGCTTACCTGGGTAGAGACTGTCACGCTGCTGTCTCAGTCTCAGGCAGGCCCTGTGCTCCTAGGCTGGAAGATGAGGCTTTTGCAGAGGTCCTCATTCCCTTTGGGAGTAGGAGCCCACACATGGCTCAGGCCCAGGACAGCTTCCTGTCCTCAACTTCAGGGAAGGTTTTTCCTCACTGGATTTTCACCTGTATCCTGAGGCCAACAGACTTTTGCTGCTCTTTCCCTAGTAGCTTGCGGCTTTTGTTTGTTAGGGAAAAAGAGTCAGCAGAGAGTGTGTTACTTCTGGTGCCTTGGCTGCTCCTCTGCCCCAGGCCTGCATCCCTGAGGGTGGCTCCCTTTGGTTTCCCACTGTGTGCCTGGTATTTGTTTTTTTTATGAGGATCCAGTGAAAGTTTATGGAAGAACTTGCAAGTGGTGTCAACTCCCCTTGTCTGCAGTTCTCAGAAGTCCTATACACTCATGCTAACCCACATTCAGCATTTAGCAGTTCTTTAAAGCATTAGCGGGACTCCTTTATCCACTTGCATGGCCGTTTTGCCTTCTTCCCTGTGCTCAGCCACAGGTGGCCAGTGTTCACGTCCCCCTCTCCTTGGAGGCACCTGCCTTCCTTCAGGTTCACGGGCTGCCTTGCAACTTTAGTGCATGGAAGACATGATTTTGTAGATTGATTATCTAGAGAAGACATGATTATCTAGACATGATTTTGTAGATTATCTAGCTTTTTTATTTCTAGGGAAGGAGTGGGCCTCTTTCTGGCTTTCTCCTTCCTACTTGGCAGTTGGAAGCCAGAGTGATCTTTTTAAAACATCAATCACATTATGTCTTTTCACTGCTTAAAACCTTCCAGTGTGATCTTGACACAATAAAATCCAACTTCTTATAACGGGCTTTGAGCCCTGTGTGGTCTGGCCCCTGGCTTCCTCTCAATCTCAGCTCATGTCACGTTCTGGCGCCCACTGCCCTCCAGCCACACTCACCCTCATCCTCAGAGAAATTGTTTCATTTCTCACTCCTGCCCTGAGGCCTTTGCCTTTTCTGTTCTTTTTACCAGGAATACTCTTTCCTCCTTTTTGCCTGGGTCTGAGGGGGTGCTCCTGCCAAGCCTCAGTTCTAATAGGTCCTTTCTTCTATCTACAGCTTCCCTCCTCTTCCTAATTTCTTAAAATTTCAAAATTCACAGTGCATCAGATATGGTTTTGAAAACTCCTCAAAATAGATTTTTGGAACAAAGAAGATAGAGAAGGGTGAGGTTTCCTCCAGCTATGCTCTTTTGGCTCTCGAATTTTCCTCAGGCCACCTGGGCTGCTTGTTCTCAATCTCAGCCGAAAGTTAGAATCCCTGGAGGGAAAAAAATCTGTAAAAAATCCTGATGACATTACCAGACCAACTAAATCAGACTTTCAAGGGGGAAGGAGCAGGCGTCAGAAGGACTTTTGGGCTCCCAGGTGATTCCAGTGGACAATCTAGCTTGATAACCAATTGGTCTGAGCATAAAACTGGCCACGTCAGCTATTGGTCTGACATTCAGTCTCTGCTTCCAAAAGAACAGGGAAAGGTCCCAGATTGGCTTAGCAAAACACCTTGTTTTTTTCCTTCCTAATTTATTTTGACACTTTCTCATTTGTAGACTAATAAAAAGAAAAACCAAATGTATCTTAGGAAACCAACACCTGGGCTAGTAACTGCATTCCCCCTAGCTGGTTAGAGAATACACAGTAGATCCCACAGAGCCCTAGGCTTTGACACATCTCAAGTCTGGTTTTTTTTTTTTTTTTTTAAACTTTTATGTAATTCTTACTATGTGACAAGCATTTTTCTAAGCACTGTACATATAGTAACTCAATTTTTATGTGCAATAATCCTGTAAGGGAGTACTATCAGCGTCCCTATTTTATAGAAGACGAAACTGAGGCTCAGAATGTTTAAGTAGTTTACTCAAAGGTACCCAGCTCCAGATTCATGCCCAGGCAGTCCGGCTACATATTCAGTCTCTTATTCACTAGTCTATACTGCAACGAAGGTAAAAATTACAATTTAAAATTATCAGAGAAGCTGGAACTCCCATTTTAGCACATGGCAACAAGCTACTGATAGGGCAGATAAACCACATGAACACACTGGCATGGAAAGCATGAGAAATTTGGGCAAAAAACCAGAAGGAATTTCCCCACTGGCTATTCCTGAGAACCAGGCTGTGATGTTTAAAAGTCAGAGATGAAGTAGTCATACACACACACTGTCCCCCTGAACGCTTTGAGACACGGCGGTTAGAATCAGTGAAAAATCACCAGTGTGGGTGGGACTCCACAGCAGACTGGGCTGAACTTCCTTTGGCGCCCTCTCAACCTCAATTTTCTTCAAGGGCAAATGTGCCGTTCCTTATTTCTGGAATGTTCCACATCTGATAACATGAGCACCTCATGCTCAGTCTCTTATCTCATTCAGGTCTCTGCTCCAAAGTGTTCTGGTTAGAGAAATGACTCTGCCCACTCTGTGTAAGAAGCCCGTCATTGCTGTCACTCTCTCGCTCCCTTGCCTGTCTCTTCTACACAGTGCTTACCACGACCTGATGTATATTTGTCCCCCACCGTACTGTACCCTCCTTGAGAACAGGACTTTGGTCTCTCTAATCTCCCAATTCTCTCTCTTCCCACCTTACAGACAAGGGGTTAGGGGGCCTCAGAGGGGACTTGCCAGCCCCAGGAACACCACCAATGAGAGTGGAACCCTACCTAGAACACTCATTTCTGTCTCCTAAAAAGAGCTTTTCCCGCTTCATTAAACTGGTTTCTGCGGGAGCAGGGTGATCTGCTAACCGAAACAGAATGAGGGGATCCTGTGAAGCTCTAGAGTTTATATTAGTCTTCATGAATTTGTTTCATGAAGAATATTACCTCCAACTTAAATGAACTCCTCACACTGGGATAAAGTGTGTAAGATTTCAGGTGAATAACGGTCTTCCTATGAAAAAAGTGGAGTATGCCTCCTCCCTCATTTGGCAAGTGACTGATGTGTGTAAACAGGAAGCTGGGGTCCCAGAGAAAACCAGGGAGGAGACTGTCCTGCCTCATAAAATTGATCCAGGTTGGTGCTTCAGGTTTACTCCGGATTAAACTGGCCATACTGCCTATTATTGTGGGATAGACTTTTTGCCTGAGTTAGAGGTGTCACTGAATGTGATACACTCTTGTGCACCCTCAGGCCTCCCCAAAACTGACGCACTGTCCCCCTCCGGAAGAGGGCTGCTTATAGGTGGCTCACAGTTGAGTCCTTCTCTACAAACTGCTCTCTAATCAAACAGAGCCACCTAACCCATGCTCATGCTTCTTCCTGAGGATTATCTTCATCCACAACAGAGCCATTTAGCCTAATTCTGTAGGGCCAGCCAGCATCTCCATCCACCAGAGCTTCCTGCAGGGTTGGCTGAGGCCTTTGTTATGACAGCATTGCACCACAATTTCTCCTGCACTTGGTCTTGCTCCCCTCCCGCCCTCCTACTTCCCAGAAAACCTCCTGCATGCTAATTTAGATCTTAAAGTCTTTTCTAGGAAATGAATCCGTCCCATTCAGCTCAATAGAGGCTCAGATCTCGAATCCTGTCCTTTTGCCCCTGACTAGATGGGCCCCTCCCACGTTTAGATGGCTCTCCTGGAAAAACTCTGTCAGTTTGAGATTCTACCTCTTTGTAACTTCTTCCAACTGGCTCTACTTCTCAGAAGCACCTAGAACCAAGCTCTAGTCTTCCATGAGCCAGTCCTTTAATTATAGGTAGTGATACCACAATTCTTTAAGATTCAGCTCCTGTTCCTTTATCATTCCTGATGGGGCCAAGCTTGGTTTTGACTTACCATCTTGTGCTGCTGCTCTTGATGTCTTCAAGTACACAGGCCTTCAGCATTCACCAGGACCCCAGCTGCCCCTCTGCTTGAAACCACCACAACCCTGTGCTGCTCAATGTCCCTTCCTCAGCTAGGCTCCCAAGTACTCTATCAGAGTGCCAAAGTATGGCGTTATCACGTCTGCATTTCTCAGATTCTGTGAATACTCTAGCAAGGCTTCTTCCCCTTCCTGCAAGTGCCTTGGGCACAGGGCCCAGACCCCTCGTGCTCACCATTAGATTCCACTTGGAATAGTCTTTGGTTATGAGATTCACAAGCTAAGTGGGATAGTCATTTACTCAATGAATACTGTGGACCAGGCACTTTAAGTGACATGAAAATACTACATCTGGCCCCTTCCCATTTTTTGATATCATTCTTTTATTGATGCAGTCCAAGACTATAGCTTTTTTCCCTTTATTTCCCTCAACAACAAAACATGTATTTCTTGCTCACATAACATGTCTGACTGGTCACTTATAGGTTCTCCTCCATGTTATTCTCTATTTCTGACTGATGGAGCCACCCTACCTGACCATTGCCAGTTGTTATAGTTGAGAAAGGACCATTCAAAAGCATGCACTGGCTCTCAGAGGTTCTACCCAGAAATTATACAATTTCTTATTTTTAAAAACTGAGGTACATTCGATCTAGTCTGTGGTTATATCCTCAGTCCTTAGTGTATAGTGGGCATACTTGACAACTGGCTGGATCTCCGCATTACCTCATATCTATTGGAAAATGGCTACTATTGGAAAAACTATGTGGAAGCCCCTGGAACTTCACCTCACTATCAGGATAATAAATCAGAAGCAATCCTATATTCCTAGGGGGATTTCAAAGATTAATGTCCCCATCAAGACTTGAAATAAGCAGTGATTAATACCTATCACATTCCCCTTTGACACAATTGTATGACCCATGCAAAAGTCGGATAGATCCCAGAGAATGGTTAGAGACTCTGGCACACCTATAAGATATTGTGGGGTTGGTTCCAGACCACCGCAATAAAGTGAGAATCGCAATAAAGCAAGTCGTAGTCTTTTTTGCTGGTGGAGGGTCTTGCCTTCTTCAATTGTAAAAAAATGCAACACCCGTGAAGCACAATAAAGCAAAGCTATGCTTGTACTATAAACTTAATCAGGCGCTGTCAAACTGCAGCTGCTATCACTGATGTAGTATCTTCACTGGAGCAACTCAGTGTGGGCCTTGGCACCAAGTATGCTATATGCATCCTCTGACCTAACGCCTTGATCTTGTACCAGTTTTTAAAGGCCACCAAAGCAGTTTGCTTTCACTGGCAGGGCAGAGATACTTTCACGGTATAGCCTCAGAGTTATATTAATTCTGCTTTCTGGTCTAATATAATCTACAGAAATGTCGATCATCTTTATATTCCATAAAACATTACTTTAGTTCACAATATTGATAACATTTTGCTAATTATATCTGACAAACAGGAAGTATCAAATCCTATAGATGCTTTAATAAGACAAGTGAACCAAAGCATGAGAAATAAATTCCCCAAAACTCAAGGGCCCCCAACTCAATTAGGTGTCTGGGAGTTCAGTGGTCTGAAGCATATCAAGATATCCCCTTGAAGGATAAGACACACTGCTGCACCTCATACCACCTACTATGTAAAAAGAGGCACAATACTTGACAGGCTCAGATGTACCACATCTGAATGTTAATTATATCCACATAGCTCCCAGTTCAGGCTGTCATATATGCTGCACTACCACTCATATCTTATGATCCAGAAGATCCAATGGTACTCTAAGTGTCCAATAAGGAGGCTTTATGGAGACTAACAGGACCAATTGGAGAATAATGGCACAGGTTCAGGATTCCAGAGCAGAACAAATCAAATCTATACCTTCTTCATTTTTGAAATAGTTCCTACTTGCTTCCTGGACTCAGTAGAGACTGGATAACAGTTGACCATGCCAAAGTTGAGCATTCCATAAAAAAGTTAATATTGTCTGATTTGCTTAGCCTTAAGGTTAGATGTGTGTAGCAGCCATAGTGGAAATGGCACATAAAAGACTGAGTTTGGCTATGTCCAGAAGGTACAGTAAATTACAGGAGAGTAGCTCACTGTTTCAACAGATACCTGTTGCATGGCCTGCAGTGTTCCCTGTGGCCAGATTACTGAGGATGGTCCTATAGAACAGTGATGAAGGAAGCCGTGAGTGGAACTTGGAGCCATTTGGTTACCCACCTTGTCCAAGAATAAAAAGCACCAAAAATCCTCATCTGTATCGATTTATGGGGAATTGTTAACAGCTTGGCTTGATGGTCAAGGATTGGAATAGGGTTTAAAGATCAGTGACAAGATCTGGATAGGTACAGATATCTCGAAATGGGCACAGGTCAAAAGGATATTTCTATCTACGGTATGCCCATAAGAATCCCTACATGGGGAACTTTTAATCATCAAGGGGACAAAATGGCATGCCTTGTAGATATAGTCAGCTTCCTTTCTCAGCCACCATGCCTGCTTAGCAGACCCATGAACTAAATGGCCATCTAGACAGAAGCAGAGGCTAGAACAGGTTCAGTGTCATAGACCTGCCATGACAAAGGTCCATATGACTAGTTACTGCACAGTGCCTAACTGGCTAACAAGGGACTAACAAATCTCTGGGATGACAATATCCTAGGAGCAGTTAGCCACCACAAAGAAGGCTGATGGCACGGGGCCTCTTCCATCATGTTGGGGAAGAGGAGGGGAGGAATTTTGTCTTCTCTGGAATAAACCAATATTCTGGATATAGTTCGCCTGCCCTGTCAGCACTACCACGCACTACTGCAACATTCCATGAATCACTGCTTCTGATCAGGAAACCCAATTTATAGTAGCAAGATCATGCAACAAGGGGCTTGTGTCTACAGAACGGCTTACTACATCACCTACCTCCTGGAAGCAGCTGAGCTTATAATTACTGATGACTGTTATGGTGGGAAGGTTCTTCTCTCTGGGATGACTTTTATATTTTCAACCCCAAAACTATTATATGGTGCTGACTTCCCCAAAAAATACAGGTCTCAAGATCAAGAAGTGGGAGTGAGAATGACATTTTCAGCATGATTATACTTAATAACTCAATCACAAATTTTTCTTATTCTTGTTCTAGAAAACTTGGGCTTTAGTGGTTTAAAGGTCTTGGATCCCAAAGGAGTAGTTTACCCGGGGGGAAACAATTCCAATTCTACTTAATTTGAAGAGACTCCTGCGCACGGGGAGAGGAGAGCTAAGGCTGGAACCCAGAGGGATTCTCTGGTACCTCGTGGTATTTCTATGTAAGTAAAGGAACTTGCAACAATGGCATCCAAAAAAAAAAAAAAAAAAACACTTCAGAAATGATGGTCTAGGTCAACCAGGTAAAGTTCTGAGGGCGAGGGAAGCGTGCAATGTGGACTGGAAGGATGTCACAGATGTCAGGTAGTCTTGGGACCAATTACAGAATCAAGGACAGCACAAACTATGCATACCTCCTTTTTACTGATATATAATATTTTCTCGTTTGAGGAGCTTGCTGCAAATGCGTATACTTGTCTTGTAATCAAACTCTGGCAAGGACTCCCACATTTAAAGAAGCCCCTCAGGTGACTTTTATGCACATCCAAACCTGAAAGCCCATGCTGTCCTGAATCCATGATAGGTCCCCATCCTTCCCACAGAAGGAGGAGGAGTGTTAAAGCAGCAGCGGGTCAATCACAGAAAACAGGGAAATGTAGGCTGCATGAACTTCTTAACACCCAGAGCAGTCAGGTTAGCTCTGGACTCTGAACTTGGCAAGGTTTCCATCTTGGTAATGCCTTCCTGGCAGGTATCCACAGCCTGGGGCCCCTCATGCCCTGCCCCTCTCTGGCTGCTGTTAGAAAGGGGAGAGACCGCCAATTTTCAGAATAAAATGAAGCTTTATTATAACATAGGAAAGACTACAAGCCATTAAGTGAGGGGAAAGAGTCAAACAGTTCCTCAAAACAACAGGTGAAAGAGGTGTAAACATCTTGGTAATTAAATCTACAGCACGATCATTGGAATCTTTTTCTTACAATTTTTTTCAGTTATAGCAAATCCAACAGTCACTTCAATGGTCAAAAAACGGCATTTTACACAATGAAAGCATACACACACCAAGCTAAACCACAAATGCTCAGGTATATATGGTATACGGAGCTGGTTAGAAGGTAAATCCTGGGAAGGTAAACCCTACAGGAGAGGGGCTATGTGGGCCAGAGAAGGCCTGGCCACACAACCCTTAGGCTGCCCTCTCAGCCCTGGCCCTGACCCCATCTCTCAGCACTCTACACTGCTCAGAACTTGCTTCAGACACCTGAAGAGGGAAAGTTCACTGTTTCACTGTGAAGCACTTAAGTGACAGCCAACATCTCGGGTTATTTTAAATATACTGGTGGAAGTAATAATGGTCACCCAATGATTCCTTAGTGGTCAGACATACTAGGTAATGATCTTAACATCAAAACTGGGATGGTTGTTAGAAAACAAAAAACCCATTTTCCTGAATTTTACAGGTGGATTGGGAGCTTTAATATGTAATATTTTGTTCCTAACGATGTAAATTCAAATGAGCACATTAACCACAGGAGTACAGGGGGAGGACAAACACCATAGTAGCAGTTACCATGTCCATCCCAGTTCTTCTAGTTGGAGGGGCATTTCTCAGCAGCAGAGATAGAGAGGTTAGTACTTAGAATACTAATGCCAAAGGGAAAAAATAGAACTAATTTGAATACAAATGTTAAAAATGTCTACAAAAGATAAATGTGCCCCCCGCCCCCGTCTCTCCAAGTCCTCATGTTCTCAGAGAAACTGGCCCCCTAAACATGAGCAGATACAGGAAAGTGTTAGGGGAGGGTCAGATTTGGGAAGCGGGTTGGGCAGAACACAGGTAATCTGCCAGAAACCCCAAGGCCAATACATCTGCTTTATTGCATTTTGGACACTCCAGTAAAGCAAGGAGGCCACAAGGTGGCAAACCACAGCAAGAGACTTCTGCAGGCCCACACTTCAGTTCATTCCCTTTTCCATTAGATTTGTTCCTTATTAAAAGACAACACCTCTCCCCCAAAGAATTTCATAGCAGACACACACAAACTCAGAAACATGAGGCCATTTCTGAAAATGTGTACCCATCCACATTTCTATGACAATGCTTACTATTTTAAAATATGCTTTAAAACCTGTGTTTCTAAATACAGAGATATAACTGAGAATGAACTGAGCGAGTACCTAAAAAACTACCATCAGGCTATACATCTGAAACTAATATAATATTGAATGTCGACTGTAATTTAAAAAAAGATCAGTAGGGATTTTCCCATATGATTCTGCAGTATGATTGTTTTGCATATTCTATCTAGCATTTTCCACATTAAGTAATAACTACCTGGTATGACTCCCCTCCGCCCCCTGCCAACTTAACTAGCTAATGAGCTAGAACTGGTCCACTGCCTGCTTTTGTATGGCCAGTCAGCAAACAGTTTACACATTTTTAAACAGTGAAAACAAATTTGACATGTGAAAATTATATGAAATTCAAATTTCAGTGTCCATAAATAAAGTTTTATTGGAACACAACTAGGCTCATTTGTTTACATATTATCTATGGCAAGAGACCATATGGCCCAGCCCACAAAGCCTAAAATATTTACCACTTGGCTCTTTAAGAAAAAAGTTTGCAGATCCTGAAAAAGATAATTCTACTCTTCTCCAGGCATGGCTATTCCACAGATCAGATGCAGACCAGATTCCCAGGTTGTTTCACAAACTCTATTAAAGCAATTTTTCCTTTCCTATGTCTCTCGGTTCTAATTTCTCAGAAGCGAACAAACAATCTAAGTCTGGGTTTGGATACACAGACGCATGCAACATACCTTACAAAGAACAATATATATTGTTTCAGCTCATTAAGCTCTTCCCATAAGCTCAATCACAAAGTTATCTTTTCCTGCTACAATTTAAACTAAACTGAAAGTAAAACAGAGGCACTCAGCAATGTAATGCAGTCTCCATTGGATGCTACTCCAGCTTCAAATGGACACACTAGTCACCAAGTGTAACAGGGACAGCTAGCGTGGGACAAGCAGCCAAGAAAATATGAGGAATGGAAACAATGAAATCACTGAAAAATGCTTCATCTACTCAAAAGATTAATATGATAGAGGCAGTTATTAGCTGCAGCCTGATTCTCCTCTGCTGCATATTCTAGTTTTAACCAGACATAAATGCTTCTGGAGTGGGGGTGGACAACAAAACAGCACCAAAAACAAGATTAACTCTCAAGAGTAAAAGAAAAACTACCTAAATTTCAGTATAAACTCACGTTACTATCATTATATTTATGAAACTCACCATTGTGGAAAAAGAGAAGAAAATGCCTATTCCTAGCAATGAGATAGAACACCCAGGCTGATGCTCCCACATGCAGCGTGATGCGACATTACCTGCAGAACTGACATGCTTGGAAACCTCAGTTAATGTCTTCAGTTCCACGGGCTCTGGGGGGTGGAGGTGGAAGGCCTTTATATATGCTGACAAAACAGAAGCTAAGAGTTCCATACTATACATATTTAATACTAAAACTCACAAAGATACTTGTAATGTCCCCTGTCCTTGCACAATATTTTTGTCTTCTCTACTCCTTTAATGGACCCATAATTTAAAAATGGACGGGTGCCTTTTTAATCCTGCACTGTCATGCGGTGGAAGTGAAGCACCAGAGAGAGCAAGTCTACTCCATGGTGTGGGGGTGCCCCTCCCCCACATGCTGAAGGGCAGAGGAGGTTCACTAGTGGTACACATGCTCTGCCCTTTCCCATGCACAACACATCCTTCATTCCATATTTTTTCTGTTGTGCAGTTACCGGTGTTTCCTCCCACCACAGCGCTTGCCCATTCAAACCCCACCATCCTGGGTGACAACTGCTGCTGCCTCCTCCAGGCCAGGCGGCACGGGAATCTGATTCTCTGGGGGGCACTCCTGTGAGTGGTAGTATCATGATGTCGGGGAGCTCGGGGATCATTTTATGAGGTCTGCCAACTCTTGGCCTTCATTTTTCTGACCAGATGAGGATAAGGTTACTCATATTCCAGGAACTGTTTGTGATAGAACAGTAGGTACCTGAGGAGGCAAAGAGAGAAGCATGCTTATGTCCTAATTCATGAACGGTTAAGGTAAAACTAACCGCCCCCAAACAGAATCCTGTCACTGTGACCTCAGCACTCTCCATCAGTCTGACTTCTTGTATGGTTTTTGGATCTTAGATCCCTAGGAGGCTCCTTAGCTAGGTAGTGGCAGTGCTTCCACGTAATGCCCAAGCCCCTGGAGCCTGTCCTTCCATCTGTCCACCAAGAAGTCATAAGACCTATCAGTCTTACTTCCCACACAGCTCCTGAACCCAGCCTCTCCTGTCTGAGACTGCCAGTGCTTCTATATAAGGGCAATTTCTGGTAAGACTCCTGTAACAGATTCAGTCTAACTCCCTCCTCTGCTCTGGCCTCTTCCCTGCCACAAGGTTGTCCTCTCCAATACACACTCTTCTACACAAGCTCTCTCCCAAGGGGATTTCCCCACAGCTCAGAATATACAGTCCAGACGCGCCTTGCAGAGTCATGGCAGCTCATGCCTAGGGCTAGGATTCTACTGATAGTCTCAAGACTAAGCATTTAGCAAAAGCTAAAGGTGGATGATGATGCGCCAGGAAAAAATAAAATGAAAAGAGAAGAGCTGCTAAAGAACTCATGTGTCAGCTCATACCGGAACTAAAATAAATGACCACCACCATGTTCTCTGTGTTAAGGCATTAATCAAGAGTGCCCTGCTCAGAGATACTGTCTCCTATCTGTTGATCACTCAAGACTGGCATTCTGTCCAGAATAAGCCTTTTTACTTCAGCCACTGAAAGCAAACCTCCTGGAATGGTACCAAAGGCAGACACGGCTTTGGATTTGGAGGTACACGTGGGGAAACAAGCTGCTACCCCTGACGTACCCCTCACTGTCCAGCACATCTTCAATGCTGGCCTTGGTGATGATGGCATCGTCGCATTTGAACCACTGGTCCTTGTGCTGCCGGATGAAGCTGGTGTAGTGGCCACTCTCCAGGGTCCCTTGGTGGTTAACGACTGCAAACAAGGAGTATCTGATTTGGGAGAAAAAGAGTGGAGGGAGACTGAGCAGATAACTTGATTTTATCACCATCGGAAACCAGACAGTCCAAGCAGTTAGAGGCCTGCACAGTGATGGGTAGCTTGCTAATCCCAAATAGTAACACCCCAGGAATCAAAGCTGGGGAACAGACAGCACAGAGGG
Organism: Macroglossus sobrinus; assembly: GCA_004027375.1. Lineage (NCBI taxonomy): Eukaryota > Metazoa > Chordata > Mammalia > Chiroptera > Pteropodidae > Macroglossus > Macroglossus sobrinus. Next base: position 286,981 of record PVKZ01001394.1, on the reverse strand, counting down.
CACCTCCAACTCAGCTCTTGAGCTTCTTCTCTAGAACCACATTTAGTGAAAGTGATGAGAACGATTGGTATTGGGAGATACTATAACCACTCTCTCCTTTCCTCCTTTCTGCCACACCACTGGTATGAAGAAAGATGACAAAGGAAAGAGCAGAGACATAATCACAACGCCAGTGAAGGCAAAGATCAAGGGGCCCAGAATTCAGACACTGAGCTTTCATTCTAGGACTGCAGTGGCTACACTGACCCTCACTCATGTACAAAGGCCAGAAGAAAGTGGTCAGGCTCCTATGAGAGAAGGGAATGTTTGTGATAAAGGTATGAAAAGTACTTTTCTAATAGAGGGCTTAAGTATTGTCAACAATGATTAGCGGGCAGCAAGACAGAAGGCAGGCCAGTGGCCAAAAGAAATGAGCTCTGCCACTGCTACTCATAAATGCAGTCATCTCCCTGAGAAAAGCTGGTGGGGCCCTCCTTGCCAAATCCTACTGTAAGCCCCAGGTTTCCCACTCACATCTAGAGATGCCCAGGGCACACCCACAGGGCACTACTTACTTGTTATCATTATTGAGACTATCCGCTGGCTGCTGGTACTGTCCATTCATTCTGCTCTCTTTGCTATAACAAACACAGCAAAACTTAGCATCATTTAAAATAATTAACCTAAGAGACACATGGCTCAGATGATATCAACAGTATTATTGGGGGCCTACTCTGCCAGATAAAGTGCTGGATCCATTTTATGTATGCTCTCCAGTTCTTCTAACAATTCTCCTTTTAGGCAGAGATTATCCCCATGTAAAATTAAGGAAACTGAGGCCCAGGCTGGCAAAGTGTGAACTGCTGAGAGCACTCCTTTTGTAAAGGAGTGGAGCCAGTCCTGACCTACCTGGTACACCTCCTGGTAAGGAGTGGAACCTTCCCTAGGCTGCTCCAAGGAAATGCAGACCTGCCAACATCTTCTTGCTTTAAGCTACTAAATTTGTGGTAATTTGTTACAGTGTCCCTAGGAAACTAACATGTGTCCAATATATTAGTGTCATGGTTTTGGGGGAGGGTAAATTTTTATTTGGTCTATAATATCAAGATTTGAAAACAAGAGTAATGAAATGTACAACTGAAAAATTGTTTATCTGTATTTCAAAATCAGTTCCATCAGTTAAAATGCTGTCTTCTCACTGTGATCCTACCTTGATGTATTTCCAGGTCTGAAAGTTGCAAAGGTTTGCTTGAGAAAACCCAAATGTGAAATAAGACTTCTGAAGAAAAACAGCTCATTAAACTAAAATGTGTCTTGGGTTAAGATCAGGATAATAATTTGGTTTTAGCTGCTGTAGTTATATCCATGTCTACAACTGCCTCATCAGGGAGTTGGTGCCAATCACTGAACAAACAAAGCCACACCCTTTTGAAGACAGACACAACTGAACAAACCCTTTCATACCTGGATGCCATGAAGGGGGTCATGTCCAGCTCCAGGGGAAAGGACACATATGTGGTAATCTTCCGCCTCAGTTTGGCTGAGTGTTCAAATCGCTACAGAAATGGGAATGAGAGAGAAGAGGAATAAAGCTGTAATTGGCTTTCTCTGATGGTGCTTCTCTGTGCACCCCCCAAAATAGGCTTTTCATCAATTTTCTGATTCCCTTTTGGCCTATTCTGGAGCTTACAGATTCAATAACACAGTATCGATACATATAAATCTAATTTATGGAGTTCAAGTAAAATCTTAAAATGATGTGATTATTCAAAGTGATAAACATCTTACAACAGATCCAGCAAAGTGCAAAATAGAGAACAGGATGAATTATCTGTCACTTCTGGAAGCAAAACCAAACATATTGTTCCTTCCACCACGTAAAAGACATTCTTTGACAGTATCAGGGGAGACCAAATTCAGCAAGCAAACTAGAAGTAGTCTGGGTTTTTAAAGACTTGTAAAGGGTCATAAAATGAAGAATATGAAACTGAGGTCATATAGCTATGAAACCTAAAATATTTACCAACTGATCCTGTATAGAAAGAGCTTGCTGACCACTGGATAAATCACGATGCTAAGAATCTTTGTTTGTTTTTAATTAAAATAAAAACTTGGAGGATGGAAAAATTTAGGTAGGAGCAGTAAAACCTTAACAATCCCAAACCCTGGATGAGCAACTCACATCGTATTTTCATTATGCAGCAGTTACTTTTTGTTCAGTAATAGACCTCTCTCCCCAACAGAAGATAAGGAAAGAGTTATAAGTTATTACCCCCCGCTTTGTTTCTTTAGAGCATCTTACCGAGTCACTGCAATTATAAAAGGCACTCTAAATACCAAACCAACAGGCTCTAAGTTGTTCTAGAGACTAAAAATAAGAGTCTGCCTATAGAATTTGTTTTCTGGAAAACTTACTTTGAGATGAAAACAGGCTACGATGGGCAGTTTCTTCATGGTGAGCTGTTTAGTAGACTCCTGGTAGCTATGGCAACCGCTACATTTGATCTTGGCACTGCTTCCTAAGTGCTCTGGTCTGGTAAATCTACAAGGTATTTAAAAAATATATATATTTTTAAGAAAAAAGATGAGAGAGATAAGAGGGAAAACAATTATTTTATCACTTTTACTGGATTAATTTCTCTACTAAAAACATACATACAGTTAGGGGTATTTATAATTTCCCAAAGAAAAAATTAAAACTATTTCTTCCTTTACCTTTCCTCACCACTTAAAAAAAACATTTAAATCTTTTTAAATGAAGTTTGATGAAATATTAATAATTTTCCAATTACCCCAGCAATCGAATTTGTCTCAGAAAAACAAGAACTTGGGCTCACACAACAACTGTACACAAATGTTTTTAGCAGTTTTATTTTTAATAGCTAAAAATAACCCCCAAAACAAAATAAAACAAACAAACAAAAACTGTAAACAACGCAGATGTCCTTCAATAGGTACATGGTTAAACAAACCATTCACCCAATGTTCATGACACCATGGAATACTAGTCAGCAATAAAAAGGAACAAACTTGATACACACAACCTGGATGAATCACCGGCAAATTATGATGACTGAAAAAAGCCAATCCCCAAAGGTTACATGTTGTATGAGTCCATCTACAGAACATTCTTGAAATGTGGAATTTCCAGAAATGAAGAACAGATTTGCAGCTGTCAGGGGTTACGGAGACAGTGGTGGTGGGAGGGCAAGGTGGTGTGGCTATAAGGGTTCCTCTGGTGATGAAAGTGCCTTGTATCTTGTCTGCTTTGATTTCAATATATTGGTTGTACTAGGATATTGTGCTGGGAAACTACAATTATCTCAAAAAGTTTAATAAAATGATACTTTTGGGTAAATGGTAACTTTCTAATGATAAAGATATATCTTGAGATAGAAAGGTTGCACTAGGTAAGTCTGCAAGCATTTCTGGCACAGGTGGCAGTTACAAAAGATAAAAACCTATGAAATAAATGTTTTGATACAGTTTACAGCCAATTTTTAAAGTTTAAAGCTGAAAAATGACTTTTTCACACTGAGTCTGGAGATATTTCATTGTTTTTTGGAAATTCTGCCATCTTACCTCAGGCCGGATGTGGCCCCTGAGCAAAGTGAGCCTGCCTGCTCAAAAAAATGCCAGGAAGCAAAGTGCAAGAACAGTTAGATCTCATAGAGGAGGAAGGATGGAGCAAGGCATCTAAGCATGTTCACTGTTACCTGCAGGAACGAGCTCACACAGGCAATCAGCAAGGTCTGGAGTACAGGGAATTCTGTGGACATGTGACCTTCTCTTTTCCACACAAAAAGGGCAAGGAAAGAAGGGAGGAGGGGAGCTGAAGCCTGAATTTGAAAGGGACTTACGAGACCAATTAACCAAATGTAACGTGTGGACCTAGTCTGGATCCTGATTTGAACAAACTGTAAAAAATAGTTTAAAAACCAATTAGAGTAGTTTGAACACTGACTGGATGCCCGATAGCAGGAGAGAAAAATGTACCCATGTTAACAGTGAAGACTTTAAACGTACACCAGAGTTGCTACAACGTTATTTCATCATCTAATTTTCCACCTTAAAACACAGTCTGCCCCACCCCAACCACACTGCTCAGGAACCACCACTGGCCACAACTGCTTCTCTAATGTCTAAGTAAGCTTCCATGGTCAGTAGCAGTGACAACAGGAACAGTACTCATATATGTGTCCCTATTTGGCAGAGAGAACTATGCACAATTTTAGAACTGGAAGTCCAATGCCAAGCACAGTTAAAACTATGTAGAGGACTATGCAGTCCCTCAAGCATTCAGAGCTCTAGGCAGGTGACAGACGGGTGGAAGCAAGTGCTTGAGGCAACAAACTTCCCAAGCCCTGCACCTGGTTGCAAAGATGGTATCTGTCACCAAACCTGCTTCAGTACCCCCTGAAAAGTGCCAAACAAGTTCCACAATGTTAGACATAAAGACAATCTGGCTTCAAATTCAGTTATACAAAAATTATGAAAGGAAAATGGAAGGCAATTCACATGCCTTCTCAAGTATCTAGCCATTCCTCTCTCCTCCATTTGGTGAATTTCCAAATCTAGGTGGGATCAGGGCCTACCTTCTACCATGAAAGTTGACCACAAAAGCCAGTATTTCTCTTCCCAGCCCCCAACAATGAGGGCACTAACTGAGGCTTGACCAACTGCATGCTCTTCATGGGGTCTTTGCACCTAGAACAATTATTCTAAAGAGGCAGATGTGGGAAGACTTGTAATTTCAGGAGCAGCACTCTAACCCCACCAGGCAGCTAGGCAGAGTGGGCTATGTATTTCTGGATATTAGTCCCAAGGCTCCTATGGTTACCATCTGTTTGCTGAGCTGGGTTCTTAGCCTTCCCGTGGCTTCTGTGAACTACCTAATGCCCTTACCTGCTTAAGTTCACCAGAGTCAGTGTCTGCCATTTGCAACCTTGCAAGAAGTCTGATGGGGTAAAGGCAAGTAAACATTTACCAGATGCCTGTCAGCTTGCTAGTGCTGTGGGGGACACAAGTCATTCTGAGGTAGTCTCCTCCCCTGAAGGGGCTGCATTTCAATCCCAATTGAGAAAATACAACCCACAAATATAAAAGAGTCGAAATAACAATAAGGCAACAAAGAACAAAGAGTGTACCACAAGGCTGATACAAAAAGGACCATGGAAAACCTACGGAAGCAACTGGCTTCGAAGAGTTTTGCCCTGTTACTAGGAGAGCATTCATGTCCCGCTGAGTCCACCTCCTCCATGAAGGGTTCGAGGAGCAGTGTGAGCACTCATGCAGATGGTCACAGCCACTCAGCTATCCCTAAAGTTCTCATCCTCACGACACACTTGAAAACCCAGAGAGAGAAAAAAAATCACGTGAACCTTAAGTTCCTTTTAACGGCTTTGTGATCTACTCTTAAATATAACTTGAAAAGGGACCCTTTGCTGTTTAGTGTCCCTTGTTGCCTGTTTTATGGGCCAAATTTCAATTTTATTAAAATTGACTGTGAAATTTAATTTCATTATAAATACTGTCTCAAAAAAATTATGTTTTGCTTTTGATTATTTATATGCTTGCTTTCCAAATTAAAAATTTGACACCTCCTTTATAACGGGCTCTAACAGTATAATAAAGTTAATTTACTTTAAAATTCTAAACATGTACATTTGGGCCTGCTGACTAATGCAGCAAGGTAAAAACCAAGAAGCTTGTCCTTACACTCAACAAAAACTTATCTGCAGTGATCCTGAATTAATGCATGTAAAAAATAAAAGGTTGTAAAACACTAAACTCAAAATAAAATTTAGGGAAAGAGAAGTCAAAATGACATAGGTGATAAAGGCTTTGTTCATCTGTTCTTAAGACATCAAAAGTTGTGATAGAAACATGGAGCAAACAGCAAGCAGAGTTGCCTGAGGTCTATCTAGATGAACAAGCTTTACGACGGAGGAGAGAAATAAGAAATCACCCTGCAATGGTTGGAGGTAGGAGCGGACAGGGATGTGAAGCTGCTCAGTCCCTAGTGGTTGAGTGGAACAAAGGCTGAGGCAGCGGCAGCTGCAGATCCCTCTTAAAGGGGCCATGTCCGTGACTGGACTTTTGCGGTGATGGACTCACTCATTCTGAGCACCAGCGCTGGGTCAGCTGCTCTTGGGACATCAGGGACTTACAGTGAGATGCTGAGCTGTTGGGCCAGAGGCGAGGCATTCTCCCAGGCAAATGTGCTGGCAGTATCCATTGTTTCTCTGTAAAGCCCTCCCCCCTGCCAGTGTGTAGACTCAGCCATATCTGAGACATCATCAAATAGGATAACAGAGGTTGCTCTTCTCAAAGGATTCCCTGAAACTCTGCCTCCCACAACAACTTCCAGGCCCATCCAAGTCACATCCAGGTGTATCCCTGGCGAGTCAGGAGCTCCTTGCTGAGCAGCTCCGAGACCTACACTGGTAGCAGCTAACCTTGGTTTCTTGAAGCAACTATAAGTAGAGCATCTGCGGATTGCTTGCTGAATCTTAAAGGTGGCCACAGAGGGACACACAGGCTAGGGCTAAATTGGGCCCACTGCTAAATCCTTCTCAGGAGTGTGCCACTGGATACCTACTACACAAAGCCATGCTAAGAAGACCGGGAGACTTAGAAGCTTCACTTAGTATATAGAAACACACAGAAAGGCAGCCAAAATGGGAAGACAAAGAAGTAGAAACCACATGAGAGAACAGAACAGAGATCCAGGGATAACGGAGTCAAACAATCTAACAGATGCAGAGTTCAAAATATTGGTTATAAAGATGCTTAATGAAATTAAAGAAGCTTAATGAACTCAGTGAGAACTCTGAGAGAAAAACATCACAATGAAAATTATAAAAGGGAACCAGTTAGAAATGAAGAACACATTATCTGAGCTGAAGAGTGTATTAGAGTAAATTAACAGAGTGAATGAAGAAGAGGAATGAACCACTAATATAGAGGATGAAGAAGCCAAGGTCACCTAATAAGCACAGCAAAAAAAGAAAAAAAAAAGAAGCCAAGAACATAATTATTTAAGGAGTCTTTGGGACAAAATTAAGTGTTAAAAACATCCATGTAATAGGGGAACCTGAAAGAGGAGAGGGAGAAGTAGTAGTAGAAAAGCTATTTGAAGAAATAATGATGGAAAACGTCCCTGACCTGGCAAGGGAAATAGACATACAACCCTAGGAAGTTCAGAGAGTCCCAAGAAAGAGGAACCCCAAAGATGCCCACACCAAGACAACAACATAGTTAAAATGCCAAAGGTTAACTAAAGAGAGAATCTTAAAAGCAGCATGAGAAAAACAGTTAGTTACCTACAAAGGAGCATCCAAAGGTTGGTAGCTGATTTCTCAAAAGGAATTTTGCAGGACAAAAGGGCTTGGCACAAAATATTTAAAGTGATAAAAACACAGGAACTACAACCAAGAATACTTTACCCAGGAAAGCTATCATTTAAAGTCAAAGGACAGATAAAGAGCTTCCCAGACAAAAATAAGCTAAAGGAATTCATCAACACCAAGCCACTGTTACAGAAAATGTTGGAGAAACTTCTTTAAGAAGAAAAAACATGCATCAAAATCATGAATAAAAAATGATAATACATATGTATCAATGACTACCTGAAATGGAGAAGAATTAAGTGCTCCAATCAAAGGGTAGACTGGCTGAATGGATAAGAAAACAAGACCCCTACATATGCTGCCTACCAGAGACTCGCTTTAGAGTAAAAGACATACACAGATTAAGAGGAGGGGATGGAAAATATATTGCCTTGATGGACCTAGATGGAATTGTGTTAAACGAAGTCAATCAGATAAAGACAAATATGATGTGATTTCACATACATGCAGAACTAAAGAACAAAACAAACAATGGAAACAACCACATAGAAACAAACTTAAATACAGAGAATATTTTGAGGGCTACTAAACAGGAGAGAGGTTGGGGAGATGGCGAAAAAGGGCGAAGGGATTAAGAAGTACAAATAGATAAAAAAGAGTCATGGAGATATAAAGCGTAGTGTAAAGAAAAATGTCAACAATGATGTAATAAATATGTAAGGGGGGAAGAGAAAACTAGGTTTTGTGGAGTGATCACTTGAGCTCTAATCCCTATGCTATACAACTGAAACTAATATATTATTGTATGTCAAAGAACTGTACAATATAAATATGAGCAACTAATTGTCTATTATATTTCAATTAAGCTGGGGGGTTTCTGGCTTTGCTACAATTGTAATAACTCTTTATATTTTATAGCATCTGCATCCTAAATTTTATCATTTGTCTAAATCAGTGATGTAGTAGAGAGATGTAAACACAAGTGTAAGTGCAGATAGGACATCACAAACAAGTTTTCATCATCTGCAGAAAAGACCATGTGCCTTAGCAGGAGAGGCCTGCTATTTTAATGCAATCTCTGGTGGAGATTATTAATCACAAAAGGTGAGGGAGCTTCAACTTTCTCTTAATTTGCATGGGGGAATAGTAATTGTGATACATTCATGCTACAATGCAAAGGTAGGTGGACAGAATATCTAGTCATCTTGCAAAAACTTGACAAACTAGTATAAGGCATTTGGGCACCAACGGTAGCTGTCTGTAGGCTGTCAAATCTTTTCTCATGTTCTACACTGGATGTATCTAAAAAAAAAAAACTAGTGGGACTCTGGGTGGCCCTGAATTTATTAGGGCTTTACTCTGATCAACCACTACTCTGAACAGCCTCAAGGCAAGGAGAGACAACTGCCTGCAAGGAGAGGCCTTTATTTTTCTACAAAAATGCTGACAGGTTTCTCACCTTCTCAAGCAGTCCGTAAGTGTCGTGGTTCCTGATACGTGGCTTTCCCCGTTCACCACGCTGCCCTCACTCCCTGGGCTCAGGGGCCAGAATGGTGTGGAAGAGCCAGGCAGATCTAAACTGATGTCCCAAAAGGGGTCTATTGTGGTAGAGACTCCACTAGAAGGAAAATGAGATAAAAACACCCATGAGAATTAACATTCACATACAGCTTCAGAGGTACCATCTCACAGACTGTATCTTAATGTTTCATAGCTCTGCCCTTTTATCCAAATGATATCCCAGGTGAGAAAAAGGTGTGTTCACATCCAATCCATCCTGGGTTCTCAAGGCCCTAGGGAGGGACAGAGTGTGTATACCACTTAAGGCAAAGGCTGCTCCTAAAGCAATAGTTTCCAAACCTGGAAGATCAGTACAGCCATCTTGAGATTTTTTTTCTGGGACCTATGACTGGAGGTTCTGAACTGACAGTCTACCTCAGCAGCATCTGGGAACTGCTGAGCCCAGGTAATAACTTAGACCTCCAAGAACATTTTACATACAGAGTGTACACTGACCGGGCACAGCATCCCTAGCTGAACACCAGCATTTAAGGTTGTATCTAATGAAGTCAGTTCCTTCCTAGAGATTTATTTTAAAATGTACAAACAGGAGATTCACAGACTGGGAAATTCTCTACAGAAATTTAAACAGGATGTAAATCTGAGACAATTAACTGCTGATGGAGTTCAGAAGTACAGGGCCAACAAGGCAGTTATTTAAAGCTGTGAGTGTGAATAAACTGTTTAGAGTGATGGCCCATGATGATATATGGCACTTAACAGAAAACTGCATTCATAACACTTCTAGGCAAAACTGACTCTTTCCAATATCCGGTCTACCCTGTACAAACTGCAAGTGGCAATCCATTATAGGTTCCGAAATTTTAGTGGATCATGCCCAGGGTTTTTTTAAAGTTGAAATGAAATAAAAACATGGAAGCATACTGAGGGTGAATAAAAGGTTTCTTCTAACCTTACCATCAACATACTTTCCTCTGAGAAATGAAAGTTTTGAGCTTTTAGCACAGAACCGAGACCTGTAAAGAATTTAGGGACACTACATTGGAAAAAATGGAAAAGGAGGCCGTGAAATAATCCAAACTGACACACTTTAGAGCATGTATGTCAAGTATCTGCCCCAAGTGGCCTAGTACTTAAAGAGCGGGGGCTCTTTACTTGGCTTCTGGTGTCAGGGGCTCTAAGGAAAGCAGAGACATGCAGGTATCACACTCTGCTGGGTGTGGACAGTAGCAGATGGCCTTGACACAAAGCCTCGCAACCCCAGTGGGGACACTGACCAGGCAACCTGAAAATTATAATTTCTCATCTTTTCAACTGGAGTTATTTTATCCCTACACATGCCAATAGCTGTTAAAATAAAACAACTCCTGCTTCTCAACTGGTCATGCTGTAGATGTTCCACTGTTAAGTAGGTCGTGCAACAGTCTACTGACACATCATGAAGAAGGTGCGACTGGGATGGCATCAACTAAATGTTACGCTCTAAGAATCTAAAAACTTGAAGAACTTCTCAGAACACAATGGTCTGCAGAGTTAAAAAGTACCATGATGTCAATAAGCAGCACCCACTGAAACCACTCTGACAGGACCTGGGGCCACATTATGGCCTTGCTAACGTGGCCCAGACCGTGTCTGGAGTTCCAGAACACCGGTGTCCTATGGAAAGCCTCTACTTACTGGCAGACTTGGCAGGTGACATCTGACTGCAGCCCGCCCGTGAAGATCTGGTCTATGATGCAGTTGCAGTGGTTGGGGTTGTTGGCCTTCTTCCCATTGTCATCACCTGGGGAAAGACCCAAGCTCTGTGATTCATATCTTTACCACCTACTCCCCTCCCCTCAAAGTTAGCAAGTTTCTAAGAGCTGCAGATCCCACGAGATGAGGCCACTCACGCACAGAGGAATGATGAAGCCAGAGGGGTCAATACTCTCAAAAGGGCACATGAAGATACCTATCATTCAAAAGACAGACTTGGTGGGGAAAGTAAAGATGACCCACCCAGTTTGTTTTATTTTCAATTTTCTTTACTCCCTAAGAAAATAGTCTTAGCTTCTACCTTGGCACCAAAATATTTCAAATGCCCCGTAAGTGGGAAAAGGCATTAATTCTTTTTCCATTTACAGAATGACTAAAAAAATATTTTCTAGTGAGGTGGGTCAAATACCCCTAGGAAAGCCTCTACCTGCATTCCCTGGACTAGAAGTGTCCTTCAGAGAGGGTCCCTGTAGGATCCCCACCTAGTCCATCTGTCTCATCAGTTTCCACATTCTGGAACTTCAGGAACAGCTCTTTTTTCCAGTCAGTTGTATCCAGGTAAGAATAATTTCCATCCTCTCTAGTTCAATACAAGTCTTCAGCTTACCCATGAACCCCGTGATTTTGAACTGTGCAGATCCATATATATGCAGATTTTATTCAATTGCCCCTCACAGGTCAAACCCATGTTGTTCAAGTGTCAACTAACTGCTGGGAATCCGAGTACGGGGAGGGCTGAGTAAGTTATAACCAGGATTTCAACTTTTCAGGTGGTCAGTGCTCGCAAGTTGTTCTAGGGTCGACTGTATATATAATTTGTGTGTAGATCTATGAATACAAAACTGACATAGTAAAATACTGCTGCGTCCTCTTTCTACCCTACTGCATGACAAGGTCTGGAGATGGGGACAGATGCTTCAAGGAATGCATTGTCAAGAACAAGGATGTGGCATGTATTTAGGGATAACTGGTTTCTTAGGAACGATCCTATTAATAAGGAGAATTGGGTAGCACAAATTCTAATAAGTGTAGACGCTGTACAAGTGGATTTCAAAATTGGCTCTGAGAAAAACATGGTAAATTCCCCACGTATGGAATCAGCTCCAGTCACCCTGACTATTCAGAATGCATAAACCCTTTATTTGAATAATTATTAAGGAAAATTCTTTTTGACACGCCTCTTAAAAATGTTATGAATAAATTACAACAAGCTGAATTATTAGGACCAGCTTATACTCCTATTCCCATGCAGTTAGTAGAAAAATTAGTAAAAGATAAGAAATTTACTCATAAGCCTGTGCCTACTATGGAAGGGCCTCCTTTTGTGGCCTACTCGATAAATAAAAAACTAGTAGTTTTAAGTTTGATAGAAAGGCTGGTTGGGTCAGGATCTCCTTGGTGCTTAAACACAAAGGAACGAAACTTAGCTTATAAAAGCAGCTTTGTAAAACTGATTTTTAAAATGTTTTCCTCAATTAAGCACCAAGGAAACTGTCAAACAGCTATGAAAAAGTTTCAGCTTAAACTTTAGATAACAGCATAAATAAATTAGCAACTGAAAGATTTATTCAGGCAAAAAGAAGAACAATGTCTGCCCATGAGCCAATATTTGCTGTTATGAATACCTCTATCTATCACCTTTACTTAAGTCAAACTTTATCTTACATAATAAATATAAAAATTAGAAGTTTAGATTCTGTTCCAATAATTGAGAAAAAAGAATGTACTAATTAATCATGAATAATAATATACTCTATAAGATTTTCTGCTTCGCTTAACTACGGAAATTTAACTCTCTGCTACCTTAACAACAAAGTATAATCAAATGTCAAAATAGAAAGTATAAAAGTTGTACTCAAATCACAATAAAACGGAACAGTGTCACACCGCCTCTGAGCTGTGTAGTCGACCGTATCCCGTGCCAACGCCCTGCACACCTTCCGGGCCCTCTGGATCCTGTCGCAGCTGGACCGCAGCAAAATACAAATTAACATATACCCTATATACACTCTATATAACTTCCATTCAGCTAGACAATGGAGATTGAATGTGTTTCTATCTCTCTATGTATTACATATTAAAGAAGATAAATTATTACAGAAGAATAAAGGAAGGACACCATCTTCTGATAGAGTTGCCTAGAGAGATTAGGGAGAAAATGCCACTCAGAAGGATCTCAAGTTCATGGAACAAAACGTTAAGATAGGGGAAAATACACAGGAAGAGACAAAGAAAAGTAAGCCAAAAGAAACCTGAAGGTTAAAACCGCCTAAAAGACCAACACTTAACTAAACATGGGGGGCCTGGCTGTGAACTAGCAATCCTGATGAACTCAGTGTTCAGAAGAATTCTGATGACCATGTTTCTAAGGAGAAGAGCTTTACCTTTCCTCCCAGACATTTCAAAAAGGAATTATGTCAGAGAATTTTTTTTGTCACATAACAATTTAACAGCAATGCATTTTCAAACAGGAGTCTTTTAATTTCAGGTGCTTGGAATAAATTATAATCTTTCACATGGCTCTTTTCTGTTATACTTTATACTAGGAAATGAAACCTTACCTGAGCTATTAAGCAACTTTTATTTGACTCCTGTGGCAAACATTAAAACAATTGTGTATGTTTTCAGGAGAAAAATAATTTAAGTACAAAAAAAGCTGAAACCCAAAGCCATGACAGTTGATCAAAAAAAGCTGCCTTATTTCAAGTTTGGCTTGTCTCTGAGTTGTAATCTCAAACTCTACAGAGCATTTGTGAGAACAGCTCAATGACCTAACAGAATGAGATGGAGCAGCATGAAGGCCGTTCAACAAAGTGACCTGGCAAAACAGGACTTTGTTCTTAAAGGACACCAATGTAAGAGAAAACTGGTCAGTATGATATCACCTACAAATAGCTGTACCAGACTATCTAGCCACAGATAACCAGGTAACTTGTTACTTCTGCATACTTCACTTGAGTGTGTACTCTCTGAAACAGCATCATCATCTACGAACTCATTAGGAAAAAAGTCCTCTGACTTTACTCCAGACCCACTAAACAGAAAGGCCAACCATGTTCTTTAAGGAGTCCTCCAGGTGATTAGGAGCCACACACTCCTCAGCTGATACCTGTGTATTTCAGGATAGGGCCTTTAAACTGGGAACCCCACATAGGGAAGGCAGGGGGAGGAACACAATGTGTGGGCTTATCATTCAGTCCTAATATCCTGCCTTCGGCCCTAGGAGCTGCTGCCCCCTGCCCTTCCCCCAGACTATCTAAACCCACACATATCTGAGAACCCTATATTATGGGGAAAGCCAAGTCCCAATGAGATCCTAAGAGAGATTTGAAAACAAAAGGCCTTTGGTTGGAAAATTAACCTGACTTAGGGTCAGGGAAGTACTGACAAGTGTGCAGGTTTAGCTTTGAGTTCCCAGCTCTCTCTGGCTACTCTAGAACAATGATGGTCTTTTTGGAGATTCTATAAGGAGAGGGAGATGGTTTGAAGGTTAAACTGTGTTAAGAGCGCATTCAGAACCTTCTGGCCTGACACAGCCTTGATAACCCAGAGGAGCTACAGGTGAGGCCCTGACACATCAGGCCAACAGGAACACAGCAGCAGAGAACTCAAAGAAAAGGCAGAGCAATGACAAAGAGCTCACTGTTCACTGTTACAGGCTGTAGAGGACCAACAGCTATGCTGCTATAATCCCAGAAAGGTCAGAAGACAACAATTTCCTCTTCTCGTAAAAACAAACTATGAAGAACCCTTTTGAGATAATTATAATGTTTTCCTTATTGGGGAAAAAAATATGATTATAACACAAACCAAATAAAACAGTCAGCTGTACCCCATTTTGCAGGAGGGCAGACACTCAGCCTCCCCCTCCCCTGCACAGTGGCCTGAGGGCGCAGAGCAGGCCCGCACCTTTGCAATGCCGGTGTAAGACATCCAGGGCCGCGATGAGGAACTCATGGGCATCCTGCTGCTCATACCCTGCCAAGTGCCGGGCATGAGTCCACACCAAGTGCAGCAACTTGTACGGGATGTGGGGGGACCGGTGCCCGGAGTAAAACTGCTCAGAGAAAGAAGGGAAACAAAATCATTTGTCAGGAATAAATGCTACACCTTGAATATAAAGCAATGAAAATAAAAAATATTTACCAGCTGCCTAGAATTTGGACTCATTGGACTTTCTAAATCTCCATATTGTTTTCTCCCTTCCCATCTAGTTTTCTACGATAAGCCTAGGTGGTGAATTATGACGTGTTTTTCAACTGCACCTGACTTTCTATTTTATTCAGTTTGCTCACTGCTGTGACCCCAGTAGTTACTGGCAGAAATAGGTCAGGCTAGATCAGAGGCTGGCAAACTTTTTCTGAAAATACTCAGCTGGCAAATAATTCCAGCTTTGCAATCCAGGTGGTTTCTATCACAATCACTCAACTAGTTCTCACCTCGTACTCTGTAATACAAAAGCAGCCAGTGCCCAATGTGTGGGCGAGTGGGAGTGGCTGTATTGTCATCAAAAGTTATCAACAAAACAGACCAGGCTGAGTCTGCTGGTATCTGTCTGTGCTAGACACCTAAAGTATACCTAGAATACTACCTCTTAGCAACCTATGGGGCAGGCAGCAGCCCCACTCTGTAGTTGGGGTAGCTATGCTGCTTCAGCTCTGAGAGGTTTTTCTGAGGTCAACCAAGCTGAGTGCAGATGGTCCAGCCCAAGGATGCCTTAGCTCTGTCATGCTGTCAATGGTGGTTATGAACAGACATGAACAGGACAGACACATGAGTGTAGCTTACAATCCAACCAGGGAAGCAGAACTTGATGTTCAGGACCAGAGGGTCACAAAGACAGACCTGGTAAAGCATACTCAGAAGGTCCAGCAATAGAGGAGAAAAATCCATGCTCCTTTGAGAACGAAGCAGGGAAGTGGTGCAGGTACATCCACATGCCTTACTCTGAGTCCGGATGGCAGACAAGAAGGAAGGGTGAATTCCCACAGTATTCACAAACATCATCCACCACTTACGCCACTTTCTACGTGCTCTTTCTCATCCTCTAAGTCAATGCCTTGAAGGATAATGCCAATAATCTCCTAGCTAATGATTCCTTTTGGAAAAAATGTGTGCCTTCCATAACAATGCACACAGTAAATATTTATTCATTATATAAGGTTTTAGAAATTTGCCTTCCTTTATTATATTACAGTCAACCTTGTTTTATATTTTTTAAAAAGGGGGAAAAAAGTAGTTACAGAAATGTTACACTGCAAAAGTCAACAGCACTCACCTCCTGGAAAAGGGATGACATTTCACACACCAGACAGGAGCTGGGGCTCTGCATTTCACACCTGTGCCTGTCAGAGAGGAAGAAATCTCGCAGGAGTGGCGTGTGGGTGAGCGCCTGGACAATGCAGTTCATGAAGCACGTGTTTCCAAGGTTAATCAGCCCTCGCAGACCTGGGAAGGAGGAAGACAGGAGAGTAGGGGTGACCTGGGCACCGACCTACAGGTACTACTGAACCCCAGTGGTATCATAGTGGTTCCTTTACATGTTTCCATTTCCTTTTATTCATTCATTCAAGAAGAGCAAGAAAAAATATCATTTTCTATTTATATAAACCGGACTAAGGAATCATCACCCCTTCTCCAGCTCCCCCACTTCAGCCATGTTTTCATAAAATTACTCAAAGATATTCCTTAGCAACAGGCAACAAGACAGATCGGAATGCAGCCTCTCTAACACACAAACAACTTTAAAGTTTTTTAAGGACATCCAGTCAAAATGATGGAGAAGAAACGCTGTGCTTGCATCCTCTCATGACCACACTAAAATTACAACTAAACTACAGAACCAACATCACTGAGAATCGCCTGAAGACTAACTGAAGTCCTATAACTAAGGACATAGAGAAGAAGCCACCTCAAAACTGTTAGGAAGACTGGTAGGAGGGGGAGACTCCACACCCACACGTAGAAGTTAAAAATCAGAACAGCTATTTTGGCAGTAGAGGTCGCCCCCGTGGAGCAAGGGGTCCTTGCAGCACACCAGACTCCCTTAGATCAGGTTTCCAGTGCTGGGAAAAAAAGTCTCCACAACTTCTGGGACCAACAGAGATCTTAGCTGGGTGAGACGGAGGGTAGCAGCAGTTACAGGTGTTCCTCTTAAAGGACCCGTGCATGAACTTACTTGCTGCAGGACTCACTCACTTTGAGCTCCAGCACAGCAGCAACAACTTGAAAGTAGCCAGGGACATATAGGAAAAAAATGAATTGTCTGGCTTCAGGCCAAGAGATGGGAGGTCAGCTTTCTCCTAGACATAACTGCTGGCAAAAGCCATTGTTCCTTTGTTGAGCCCTCCCCATACCCAGTGTGCACTCAGATAGGTGCCATATGTGGGTCTCCATTAACCTGGCCAACATCGTTTTCTCCTCTCTGGTGATTCTTAGACTCCAACCCATCCAACTTACAGGCCCAACCAGCTTTCAATGGTTTTTACATACAATCAGCCTGTCTTGGCTCATGCTGCAGACTTTCCTAATATCTCTAAGGATTATAAAACCCAAACAAGCAGCATGTGTCCTCAACATACCCGAGACCTCTTGCTAAGTAGCCCCAAGAGCCAGGCACTAGGAGCAGCTGTCTGCAGCTTAGCCTCTCCCAGGCACCTCCAAGCCCAATACAAGTGGCAACCATCTGCAGATCACTTTGTAGCTCATACCAGAGCAGAGCACAGGCAGCGGCTGACCTTGATAGGCAACAGAGCCCCTCCCAAGAGGCCCCAGAACCAATACATCCATTGGCTGCTTCAGACCACATCAGAGCACTATGCAACTACCTCCACAAACAACACATTCAAAGGGCAAACTCAGCAGGCATCAGAGCCCTGCTAAAGCTAATCTTGCTTCTTGGGGTCAGTCCCTGCGTAACAGCTCCTCCATTGTAGTCACAGCCAGTCCTCATAGCCAATAAGCCTGAGGGTCAATTCCTTCCACAGACACACAAACAGCAACCAAATTAAGGGTCAATCCCTCCCAAAAACCACAAAAGAAGGGCACACATAATCCACACAAGGGACACAACTATGCACCCAGTGCAGGTGGCCAATAATATTGTACCATTGAGCTCCACAGGACCTCTACTACATAAGGCTACTCTATACTAAGACAGGGAGACATAGCAGACCTAATACATAGAAACAAAAACAGGGAAGGAGCCAAATTGGGAAGACAAAGAAACATGTCCCAAATGAAAGACTAGAACTCCAGAAAAAAAACTAAAAATACTGGAGACAAGCAATCTATCAGATGTTGATTATAAGGATGCTCAATGATCTCAATGAGAACTTCAACAAAAAAATAGGAAACATAAAAACGTATATAGGAAATGTAAGAAAAGAACTAGTCAGAAAAGAATAAAACAATAATTGAAATGAAGAATACATCAGAGGGAATCAGTAGTAGATTAGAAGAAGATGATCGAATTAGAGATTTGGAAGAGAAGGTAGCAGAAAACATCCAATTAGAAGAGCAACAAGAGAAAAAAAATGAGGATAGTTTAAGGGGCCTCTGGGTCAATATCAAGCATACCAATATTCACATCATAGGGGTCCCAGAAGGAGAAGAGAGAACAAAGAAGTGAAAACCTATTTGAAGAATAATGATGGAAAACTTGCACAACCTGATGAAGGTTGTGCAAGATGAACCTAAAGAGTTCCACGCAAAAGCACATCATAAAGAAAACATCAAAGGTTATAGACAGAGAACCTTAAAAGCAGGAATAGAAAAGCAGTTAGGTACCTACAAGGGAGCTCCCATAAGACTGTCAGATAATTTCTCAACAGGAACCTTACAGGCCAAAAGGGACTGGCATGAAATACTCAAAGTGATAAAAAGCAAGGACCTACAACCAAGATTACTCTACCCTAAAAGCTATAATTTAGAATCGAAGGACAGAGAAAGAGCTTCCCAGACAAGAAAAAGCTGAAGGAGTTCATCACCTCAAACCAGTATTATAAGAAATATTAAGAGGGACTTCTTGAAGAAGAAAAAAAGTTCAAAAATATAATAAAATGGAGACTACATATCTATCAACAATTACTTTTAAACGTAAGTGGATCAAAGACAGAATGAAAAAAAAAAAAGACATAGAATGGCTGAATGGATAAGAAAAAGAAGACCCTTACATATGTTGTCTAGACACAAACAGACTAAAGTAAAGTGATGGAAAAAGATACTTCATGAAAATAGAAACAAAAAAGTTGGGGTGGCAACACTTATACCAGACCAAATAGACTTTAAAATGAAGACTGTAACATGAGACAAAAACAAACCAGTATTTTCACTTCTGGGTATTTATCCAAATAAATCCAAAACACTACTTCAAAGGATGTGCATCCATAAGTTCATTGCAGCGTTATTTACAATAGCCAAGATATGGAGGCATCTTGAGTGTCCATCAATGGATGAATAGATAAAGAGGTGGTATATAAATATATATACACAATGGAATATTACTCAGCCATAAAAAAGAATGAAATCTTGCCATTTGCAACAAGGATAAACCCAAAGGTATTGTGCTGAGTGGAGTAAGTCAGAAAGAGAAAAATGCTATATGATTTCATTTACATGTGGAATCTAAAGACCAAAATAAATGAACAAACAAAACAGAAACAAACTCGTAGATACAGAAAACAAACTGATGGTTGCCAGATGGGAAGGAGGGTGGGGAAATGGGTGACAAAAGTGAAGGGATTAAGAAGTACAAATTAGTAGTTACAAAATAGTCATGGGATATAAAGTATAGCATAAGGAATATAGTCGATGGCTTTGTAATAACTATGTATGGTGTCAGAAGGGTACTGGAATTATTGGGGTGATCACTTTTGAAGTTATATAAATAAATCATCACTATGTTATACATCTGAAACTAATATATTTTATGTCAACTGTAATTGAGAAATGAAAAAAATATTAAAAGTAAAAAAGTTTTCAAAATGTATTTCTTTAAATCTTAGGAAACCCAGAGAACAGGCTCACACATACATTTCCCTCCCTGAATATTACTGCACGCAACCTCAACCTGGTGAGAATTTGAGTTTTTATACAAGTGGGCACATACAACTCACACAAGGGACACACCCATGTACCTGGCTCAGGTGACCAGTGAGATTGTGCCACTGTGCCCTATAGGACATCAGGGCCATTTCCATCCATCTCTTCACCCCAAGTCTACCACTCATCCCTGCAGTGAACATGTGCTCAAGAAGTGGCTGAGCAAATGGATGAATGACTGTTATTAAGATTTAGACTATTATGTTATGCAACCTACATTTTTACATCTATTAATCTTAAATTTTGAGAAGGAAGCCTAACTGCAAGTGAAAACAGACCACCACTCCAAGCATTGTCACCCACTTACCTATAGTGCAGTTAGAGGTGATCTTTCGCCTTTTTGGGTTGTGTTTCAGCAGTTCAAGCTCCCGTTTGGTTGGTTCCCAAGTTGAAAATTTCTCTCCAACACCTAAGGAGATGAACAATTGCAGGTGCTGTTAGCTAAATTTTCATCAAGTGTATTTATAAATAAAGTGGTAGTGATATACCATTTATCAGGTTGTACTTCAAAGAGGGACAGCTATAATAAAAGGTGTTTCCAAAATTCCTCTATGCTACAGCAGGCAAAACAGAACACTTAAAGGAGTTTCCTTTAGAGAGAATGTGCTAAAAGGAAAGCAATAACTCCAATTAAAGCTACCCTAACACTAATGCCAAGATTGCTGTTTTTTCAAAGCCTTTAATCCTCAAACCAGAAGAGACCCCTGAGAACAGGCTTACACACACATTCAGCTTCAATGGGAAGTACTTGGCAACTTAGCTGAAGGATTCTCTGGTGATTGAGTAAAACTGACAGACAGAAAAAACATTTTTTGAAATATATTTTGAAAAATATATCTTGTTGAACAGCTATACCCATTAAAGATTTAACCAAAGACAATAATGCTATAAATGCTAATAAGTACGATATTTCATCCTAATACTCACCCTATTCACTTTGAGGCACCTGTTCAATGCTACCTAAAATTTTTGCTTAATTCAATAAACTTTAAAAGAATAATATCTCACTGACAGATGGGACTGCAGAACAATTTTAGAAGAATTTGTTTTACTCTGGCACATGCACTTCTTAGTTCTGTGGTTTAGGTGTTCTGCACAAAGAAACACTATATTCAGACTCAATGGCGGTATTACTAAATTTTGGAGTGAGGAAAGAATCGAAGTTGAAGTTAAAGTGGTTGATTTCCAGAAAAGATTCGTTAAACACAAATAATTCTGGTCACTGAGAGCACCTATTAAAAAAAAAAAAAATGAGGGGGGATTGTTTTTAAAAGAGTAATTAAGGCAAAAATTTGTTAAAGAGATGCTGGGTTATATGTTCTCTTTGTAAGCAGTAACAGTTCTGCTAGTTGAGAGAAGCTCACCAGCCAAATGGGAGAAACTATACCTCTCACTGTCATGACAACATGAGCACATGCTGGAAATGAAAACTAACAAAAGGGAAAAAAAATCAGGGAAGCCAAAAAGAAATAAATGAACAATGAAAAAAATGGTTGCACAATGTTTGTGTATATTCCCTGACTACGTATCCAATGAAGATAGCAAGTGTGCAGACAGACACAACAGCGAACGAGAAACCCACAATGGTACCATGACCACCAAGGCACAGGAAAGGAGGGTCCTAAACTAGGGTACTTAAGTGGTAGATCACATTTTCCATCTGGCAAGTTTAATTCTCCATTGACAGGTTAAACATAACTCAAACAGTTAAAGAGTTTTAAAAGAGATTCGACAATAATCAGAAAAATAATCTGCCCTCCTGGAAGGAACCAGGTACATACATTTTTTTATCCCATACATTTTTAATATTACTGAGAAGAGACTGCTTTCTGGAATATTGGAGAGCTGAGAGCAAACTGTTCTTCAGAGATCAGATGTGGATGTGGCTTTGCTGGTGCTGTACCTATGAATATGCCCTTATATGGGTGAACTAAGTGTTTGTGCACATTCTTTCTCAACCCCAACAGAGCTCTTCATAGCAGCCACAGGCCCATGGGGGACCTGGAGCTGAGGATGGTTCTGGGAAGCTGTGGGAAGCAATGGGCATTTGTATCTGCACAGCCAGTCCCCTTATTTGCTGGTCCCAATCGTAGGCTGTCTCCAAGGTGAGCCTACAGGGAGAAGCAAGCAAGTGTGTGTGCGGGCTCTGCTCTTCCCATCAAATTAGCACTCTCCTACCTTCCCTTACCTCTCTACACCGACTCTCTCCTTAGATACTGATCTTTCTTTTGGTGAGTTTTGCCCTTGACAGACATGAGGGAATATAGGACTAAGAAACCAACCAGGCACGTAAATGTAGGCAAAACCAAACCTTGCATTTTCCAAGCTTTCCGTTGTTCCTCTTTGGCAATGATTTCCATGTCTTTGTCATATATGTAGTCTTGACACAAAAAGCAATAGATACCTCCGTACATAAGCTCTATAGCTAAAAAAGGCAAAGAAGGAAAGAGAAAAAAATGTAATTAAAAAAAGGTAATGCTTAAGAACACAAATTAAACATACAAGTTTTTAAGACACTAGACTGTGTATTATTTCTCTACTCTCAAATTACAGGAGGATTTCCTCTCACTTCAGACAGTTTATCCTAAGGAAATGAGGCACGTGTCTTTTCTCTGGAAGCTCACACCAAAGGCTGAGGAGTCTGAGTGACAACAAGGTGCTACATCTGTATTTTACAAAGGACCCAATAGTGAACTACCAGCGGATCCTCTGCCTTTTTTTCTGAAGAGTGACATTTAAAACAAGGGAAATTTTCACTGAGTATTATCACTCTATCAGGGTTCTTGGCCTGACATATGGTAACCATGTTTTTACTATGTCAAAAAGGAATGTAATAGTAATTTTCCTACTCTTCCTTTAAGGATAACAGTAAATTATCCTCTGACTGGATAAACTGGACTTCTTGAGCCAGAGCTGCCTGCTGCCCAACTGTGAGTGGGTCTCGCATACTTTAACTGCATCATCTATAAAATAGGATGACAGCTTGCTCCTATTTCATTATGAAGATAAATAAGATAAAGCCCTTTGAGCAATGAAGAAAGGTTCTATTTCAATCTAACAATTAAAAATATTTTTTTTTGGCTTAGAGTCATCAAGAATTACCAGCTGTTTGAGAGGCAATGTAGCATGGAGAAGCAAGCACAAATTCAGAATAACGTATTAATCCTAGCTCTGTTACTTAGTTATTATGTACCTTTGATAAATTATTCTACTTCCTCTGAGCTTGTTTCCCTTTTGGTATAATGGTGACAGTAACAGCGCTAACAGTTCATAGTTTCACGTGATAACTAAATTAATACATACACCTTAACTGCAGTATACCCTGGTAAACAGTAATGTCTTAACAAATCACAGCTTTTATCATATTTCGTATTTTAAGTTACCATAACACAGATCACTAATATTGTTTGGATCTGTAAAGTCCTCTAAAACAGATCTATTAAAACTCAAAATAGCAATTTAAGAATCCCATGCCTTACCCCTTACCCCTCTCAAAAAAAAACTGGCAAAACTCTGACAAGTCTTAGGAACAATTCAAAAGCTATTCCTAAGAGCTCCAACAGGTGCTCTTTGATACTACATATTTCTTAACGGTACAGTCCTGGCATAAGGATATCAAAAAGAGATCTAGTCAGAGACAAGCTTACAATGAGGATGAGAAAAATTTTCAGAAAAGCAAAGGCATTCAATGAAAAATATGCCAACCATATAGCCACAAGCAAAACTATCAGCCTGAGACAAGTGTGTAATTATTTCAGTGCATATTCAAGTCCTCCTAGGTTGAGTCTTTCTTTGAGGCACTTTCCACAGCAACACTTCATCACTGTATAAGATCACTGATGTCAACAGGGTTCTCAACAATGGTAAAAAGAACAATCTTTTCAACAAATGGTACTGGGATAAGTGGATATCCACATACAAAAGAATGAAGCTGGATCCTTACCTTATACCACCTACAAAAATTAACTCAAAATGGTCAGTGACCTAAATATAAGAGCTGAAATGAAATATAAAGCACTTAGAAGAAAACACGGGTCAGTCTTCACGACCTCAGATTTGGCAATGGATTCTATGTTTTAACACCAAAAGCACAAACATCAAAATAAAAAAAAAAGGTAAACTAGACTTTATAAACATTAAAAATTTTGTGCATCATAAGACATTATTAAGAAAGTGAAAAGACAACCTACAGAATGGAATAAAATACCTGCAAATCATATCTGCTAAGGAATTACTATCTAGAATATGGCATTCACTCCCACGTATATATC
Organism: Macroglossus sobrinus; assembly: GCA_004027375.1. NCBI lineage: Eukaryota > Metazoa > Chordata > Mammalia > Chiroptera > Pteropodidae > Macroglossus > Macroglossus sobrinus. The sequence continues at coordinate 263,001 of PVKZ01001394.1, read as the reverse complement.
CAAAGAAATGAAAATATATGTACACTTAGAAACCTATACACAAATGTTTATAACTGCATTATTTATAAGAACTAAAAAGTTGGCACAACCCAAATGTCTATCAACAGATGAACAAAGTGAGGTATATTTCCACAACAGAGTATTACTCAGGGATAAAATACTGAAACATGCTATGACATGGATGAATCTTGAAGACATGCTTAGAGAAAGAAGCTACACAAAAGTTCCCATGTTGTATGATTCCTTTTATATAAAATATTCAGAATATCTTCATAGAGACAAAAAGCAGATTAATGGTTGCTAGGGACTTGCAGGAGGGAAGAATTGGGAGTTAATAGATATGAGGTGATCTGAAGTAATGAATTCTGAAAGTAGAGATGGTGGTTGCACAATATCATGAATGACTAGATACCACTGAACCGTATACACTTTAAAATGGTTAACTGTATGCTATGCAAATTTCACCTCAATATAAAATTTAAAACCCCAAAGCAATCCCTACAGTCAAGGTAGTTAATTTGGAAAACATTTCACAGCCAAAATAACTATTCCAAAGACAAAGCCTTGACTGCACCAAAACAAAGTACTGAAGTACAATAATCCAGTTGCCTGGATAAGAGCAAAATGAAATGTGGAAACAGGCCCTTGTGTTGTAGGGGCTCACCTACTGATTTTGTTTTATACATTAGTTTACTTGGCAATTCCCAAGCCATCAGCTGACATAGACACCATGCATTTGACAGGTCTATTCCCTTTGGTCACAAGATAACCCTGAGAACGTAGGGAAAACATCATCAACTCAGAAATGAGCTGATACCCTGCACCCCCACCCCTCGACACTCTTTTGGGCAATTAAATCACTCCTCTAGAATGCATGGAACAAAACTAAAGGCATTACTTTTACACCGTTTGTGGCTCCTAACAGGCAAAATCCAAGTACCCTGTGACTCAACATAAAAAAAGTCTGTATGAAACTAGAAAGTATGAAATCAAATAGCTCCAAGTTTACTTACTTTACTATGTAGGCCTCACACTTACCTGGGATTCCATTATTCAGTTTAGCACAACTACCAGTACAGATGAAGTATATCAGCAAATTTGACTGACTACACCAAATTAGAATAAGTTATTTTTTCAGATGTGTGTATTTTATCACATTAGGGCAATTTTATAGGGCAGGATGGACAAAGGAAATAATAGAACTTTTCATCCGATTGCTATCAGGCCCTTCTTGTCCCACACCATACTTGCCCATCTGTCCTTCTACAAGGCCGTCCACAATGATCCCATTTGCTCCTTATATTCTATTTTAAAGGGCATCATCCCCAATATTGAGGCAAGACTCACCTTAGGCCTCCCACCAACTCTAGTTAAAAATCACTTCAGGTCCCACTATACTGTAGTACTGAATATTCTCTGGAAGATGGAAGAACTTAGCCATAAGGAAATCAAGGTTCTTTGTTCCTCCTACGTTAAGTTGCTCCATTAAATTGCCTCTGAAAATTTCGTAAACACCCTCCATAAAATGACAAAGTATAAATAGTCTATGAAGTTGCTCTGAGTATAATGGGTAGAAACAGCAGCGTGAGATGCCCACAGGAAGAGGATGAAACTGCAAGGTAATATCAGGGCATCCCATCCCCAATTCTCTTCTCTGGAAGTTTTAAGTTTTATACATCAGCTTCCTTCTCTTGCTCCCACTTCCCTCTTTCCCACCTGGACACATAAAACTAATTTCTAGCTTTGTTAACAAACACATATGAAACCTTCAATATCATGGACTCAGCAAAGAGATCTTTCTCCCATTTCATGGTTTTGTTTCTTAGAACTCACTCATTCTAGCATAAGTAAAGGCAGAGTTTATCATTCGGGTTGATAAAATGAATTAACACCATAAATTTCTAAAGTGAGTTTTATGGATGACGGCTAAGTAAGAAGATTCTTCAGACAACTTTCTTAAATGCAAATCTACTTCCAGTTTCCCCAGTTTCCCATAACCCTTTTAACCATACTGAATCACGGCATAGGTGTAATAGCAGCCTAAAGTGGCCTGGTCTGAGAATCAGACAGAGCAAGAATACTCTTTATTTATTTTATTAAAAAGCAAACATCTACTACATTAAGTAGACACCACAGAATTCTATTACATCCACATTGAACTGATCAGAATGCAAGAAGTGGTCATTTGCTCCTTTGTCCTCCCATGGGACAGGCAGTCTGCTCATCCACAGCTGATGAGCACTATCATTAGATTAGCTTTCTTCTAAAACAGCCAGTTAGTGCATCGTCACAACCTGAACCACGAATTCTAAGCCGTGTTTTGCAAATGCTTGCTCTAAGTTATCAGTTCCAAATAAGATATGTCCAACTGGACATATTCCATCTCTACTACCTAAAAAGAAAACAAAACAAACAAACAAACAAAAAAAAACAAATAAAAAACTCTTAAAATTTGAATTAAAAAACAAAGTGAACTTTGTTGTGTGAATTTTTATGCTTTAATATGAAATAGCACGTCACCTAGAAATTAAAGAAATATTTCCATTATAATTGTAGCTACTGCAAAGAACATACTGAGTTGACAGCTTCCCTGTATCTGTAATAAAACAAATGGCTCATGAACACATCATATAAAAGAGATGTTTTCCCTTAACTCATCTTTCTTCTTTAAAAAAAAAAAAAGATTAGGAAAAAAATAGACACTGCTTGTGTCCATCTCAGCTTTATCTTTTGCTGTGTATACTGCTTGCATGGAGAGCTTTAAGGGACATGGATTAATGCACTGATTTGATAAACTTGCAAGATACCATTTTCAATTAGGAATATTTAGGCTAATGTTTGCAAGAGCACACTAGATTACACAACCACAGAAAAAGGCCTAAAAATATCTCTAACGGAACTGATAGGTCCACATGAAGTATTTTCTAGGCTAGGTTCTCTGACTTGTACTTTTTGAAAGTAATTTTCATAAGGATATCCTAACAACTTCACTATCATTTAACAGAAAACTCTTATTGTGAAGGAGACAAACATTTAATGACTACACTCAGAAAACAAAATCAAGAGCAGAATTTTGCTTTATGTTAACTTTCAGACTATGAATTTAATTTGTAAGTATATAAAAGGTAAACTTATCTGATGCCACACAAACTGTTGTCAGACTTTTCATGAACCTGCATTATTCAGAACAATGAAATCTATTACTAAAAACAATGAAAAGCATCTATGTACACCCAACTCCAGGTTGAAATCAATAATTAATACTGCATTTAAGATCTTTCTTAATAAATTTTTGCCTAATCTAATTCCTAACCATGATGAGGCACTGATAGTCCATTAAAGAAAAAGTATTTTTCAAAGAAAGTTGGCTGAATATCAGAAGCCACCAGAATTTATCAACTAAGGTTACATAAAATAGTAACACCATCTTAAAAGCACCATAAGGCAAAATGAATACAATAATCCTTTTGAGTTCAGTTTATCTCTCATTTCCCCTGTGAATTTCACAAGAAGGGCACAAATTATTTTAGATAAAGGAAGTAAATTTTTGGAAGGGCAGAACTGCAAATCAAAATTCCAAAAACAGAAATTTAAGGGCAATGACTAGTCCAAATGCCCAGTAAGACATCTCAAAAGAGTACCTTACCCAGGTTGTGCCGTTTCGACTTCGCATGTTCGTGAATATGTTTCTTTGTGAAACAGCCAAAGAAGACACAATGGAGGCAAGAGTGAAGCCTATTCAGGTGGATACCACAAACATGACAGACGCACGACTTTGCCTGCAATTCAGAAAAGAGAATTAAAAATCAGCATGTGTTATGACAGGAGTTCTGAGAGACAATTCAGCCAAGTGATCCATCCACAAGGGGCACAGCTATGAGACAGAAGGAAAGCAGGGAATTACCTCTCAAAATCTTAGTATGAAAAAGATCATTCTATTAATCCTTTCAATTGCCCTGAAAGGTACTTAGTTCATTTAGCTCAACACTAGATCTATGTAACCTCAATTACCAAAACCTGTGAGCTACTTAAATGTTCACCAAATACAGCTTTAGGAGCAAAGTCTGCATTCTGTTCTTCCTACATTCCGACAGGTACCCCAAACCCCAGCTTCCATCCCCATTCAATTATATCCAAGTTCAGGCCAGTAACTCAACCTACTTGCCCTGAACTTGGATATAATTTTAAATTTGATAATTCAGATTCCTGAACCACAGCAAATTTAGAAACAATAGAGATATGAATCAGAGCAAAATATAGAAACAGAAGAATGAACAGTTTATATTGCCAAGATCTAGATCACAGAAACATTAAATTTAATCACAGCAATAACAAGCACAATGGTGAACAATTCTCATATACCCACGCCACCCAAGAATGCCAGTTTTCTAGCACAGGATGACAATCATGCTTATTTTAACTATAAATCCACTGCTGATTATCATATTGAAATTCCAACCTCTGAGATACCACCCACAGCAAGTAATTCACTTCTGTTTTAACTGGGGTGGGGAGAGGAAGATGAAGGCAGGTTAACTAGGTTATGGGGAACGAAGGGTAAAATTGAAAGGGCCTCTGAAAACATTAGCCAGCAAAACAAACATTATATACTACCTGCTGAATGCCTGCTAGACCCTGGTGCAGGGGGCTTTCGGACAATTTATCCTATTAGTCTCCACAACCACCCTATTAGGAAGATTTTAAACCCCTCTGACACATGAAGAAACTTACTTTAATGTATATGCTTAAGACCATACAGTCAGAAAGGACACAGCTAGAATGTGGACCAGGACCTGCCTAATCCACAGGGCCCACACTCTCTCACTCAGCTTAGAGGCTGGCCTTTCTAAGCTTCACTCTGCACACACAAGATCAAGGCAAGTAACCCGCCGAGCATTCACCTGTAATACAAGGTAAAGCCTGGGGACTTGTCTTAAACCTGTATTTACATAAAACACAAAGCACAGTAAACTATCCTAAGGGAAGCTGCACAGAGACAATAACTTCTGAGGCCAATAGCCGAAATGGAGGAGTCAGGTGGGGAGGGTGTGTGGAGGTCCACTACTTAAAAAGGAGGAAGCCCTAAACTGACACACTAGATCAGAAGACAAACTAGACAAAACTAGAACTGTGTACATACAATATGGACCCATTACAGATGTTCTATCAGGTTCTCAGAGCGCATGCCTAAACTGGAGTTTGTGAGAAGTGAAAATCCTCTCTAGCAACTGAGGGTTTAATAATCCCTACAGAAGATTCTGATGCTTATTCTAGAACCACAGCCTTACAAGGATCTCAGTATTCCTAGGCTCAATCATCTTTCAATCTCATGTACAATTTTATCTCTGGAAACACAAATTCAAATCTGATCATTAAATGGTATTTACTTTTTTGAACAATTTGAAGACGTTATCTCTGTGAACTCCAAAGTTTAGCCCCAGTGAGGACTTCTCAATGGCATCACAATGGACACCAGGAGCCTGATAATTCTTTGGGGGGTGGGGAGGGGGCTGTGCACTGTAGGATATTTAGCAGCATCTCTGTCCTCTACCCACTAGATCACAGTGGCTCCCTCCTCCTAGGTGAGAACATGGCTCTATGCAATGCCATAAGAGGCTGAGACTTAAAGAATTTCTAAAATGTTGTAGTAATATAAATAGTAGTTGTATCATCTATTTATTCTTCCAATGATACAGCAAAAGAATTAACTATGACTGCTTTCAATAATACTAGGGAAACTTAAAAATTACAGATACTGTTATAGTTGATGTATAAAAAATGATGTTTCCAAGTATCAGGGAAATTTTCATTCCTTTAGTTACAAAACCTGTTAGAAACAAAATCCTGAAGATTCTTATTTACAACCATAAGCTGGAATCTATTTACTGTTCACAAAACTATGGCTGTAAATAAAAAGAAAGATTAAGGCATTCTTAATTGTCATCACTTTGTGGTTAAAAAATTTTTAATTTCTATTTTTATCACTATTTTTAACCATGATTTAAAAAATTTCCGTCTATGGCCATGCTACCCTGAACAAGCCCAATCTCGTCTGATCTCGGAAGCTAAGCAGGATTGGGCCTGGTTAGTACCTGGATGGGAGACCACCTAGGAAGACCAAGTGCTGTAGGCATGAAAAATAAAATAAAATTAAATTAAATTAAAAAATAAGGGATTGTAAGCTCACAAGGTCCTTGCAATTTGTGAGGTCAACCAAGGGTTGTCTCAGCTAAAAAATAAAAAAAAAATTAAAAATTTCCTTTATAAGCTTAATAAACATATAAACCCAATCACCCCTATATATATTTATATTTATATAAGTATAAAAATGAATAATAAACTCATCATAATTCTTAGCAGTATACATATACAATTTTAACACCTAACATCATTATTTTCCCTTAAAACACACACACACACTAAAAATTGTTTTAAAAAGACTCAAATTAAACCCTGAATTTTAAATATAAAACCGTATCATCTGCTCTTTTGCAGAATTTCATGAAAGAAAAATACATCTAAAGAAAAAGTGCTTCAAGAATTTTAGCTGCATAAAAAGGAACTATAGAAATTAAACAGAGGCAGGTCAGCTACAACTAGAAATGCTGAAATTGATCATGTACTGATACTACTGGGTCAGGGAAAGAAAGCCTCAAATATAAATAAATGCCTGTACACATAGTCACCATTCATCTAAATCTTTTTCATTAAATAAAGCCCATGCTCAATAAACTGGGGCTCCCATGACATGTGGTCCCAAGCACATAAATCTCACAAATCTGTTATCCATAAACACCAGACTTACCACATACTCCACACATGGACAATTCCTGAATTATTTGGTGCTTCCTAAACAAAAGTATCAGTGGACACCTCCTATAGGCCACTGACTTCAACAATGATGGGGGTGTAAGAAAGAATGGGAATCCACTAGGTGATTCTGGCACAACTTGAGTATAAAAATGAATAATAAGAATGGATTACGATACATCAAATGAAAAAAATCCGTAAATCCATGCTGAAACTAATACTATACAAATACACACACTTATGTTTAGTCTTCTTCACAAGAGAATTCCATCTAATACATATAAAAAGACAAAAATCTTCATTTTATAATTATGATAGAAATAACTGATTTAGGCAAGATACATTAAATCATGCAGTAAAAAACAAAAACAAAACAAAACACCCCCCCAAAAAAAAAACCAAAAAACAAACCACTGGGTCATTTACAATAGTTAAAAAGTAGAAACAGCCCAAATATCCATCAACAGATAAATGGATACACAAAATGTGTTATATCCATACAACAGAATATTATTTAGCCATAAAAAGAGATGAAGTTCTAATACATGCTACAACATGGATGAACCTTGAAAATATTATACTGCGTGAGATAAGCTGGACATAAAAGGTCACATACTGTATATTTCCAATATATAAAACATTCAGAATAGCTAAATCCATAGAGACAGAATGGAGATGGGAGGTTGCCAGGAACTGCAAAAGAATGGAGAGCAGATGAAATGTTTTAAAACTTGATAGCAGTAGGGTGGTAATTGTACAATATTTGTGAATACACTGAATTGTTCACTTTATTTTTGTGTTACATGAATTTCACCTCAATAAGTAAATACACTAAATTATTTACACATACACATATGTATGTACATTAGCGCACTGGATTTTTACAGTTTCAAAGTATCAACTCAGAAACTACTTTTCTTAACTAAAAGGAACTGTAGTCCTACCACCAACAAGGCTTACCCTGAAGCTAATCATGAGGAACACTCAGACCAATCTAAACTGAGGGACTAGGTACAAAGCAAACGGCTTGAGCTCTTCAAAAATATCTATGTAATGAAAGACAGAACAGGCTAGGGAACTCTTCTAGATGAACAGACTCTAAAAAGACATGAAAATAAGTACAATGCATGATCCTGGATTGAACCCAATGTCCACCTTCATTTTTTAAAAAGTCGTGAAGAACATTACTAGGACAATTTAAGTATTTAATATGAACCATATATTAGATAATACTATTTCACCAACATTAAACTTTTTGAGTACGGTAACTGCATTGTGGTTATGCTGAAGAATGTCCTAGTTCTTAGGAGATGCACTTAGGGATAAACTATCATGTTTATAACTAACTCTCAGATGATTCACTTTTTTAAAAAAAGTACAGAGACACATAAAGCAAATCAGCAAAAATCTAATTCATGAATCCAGAAATATTATTACTTTTATTTTAGTATTCTTGCCATTTTGTAGGTTTTATATTTTCAAAAACAAACTTAAAAAACAACTATTAAATATATACCCTATAACTTCCTACTTCTAGGTTTATGCATAACAGAAACAGACACTATATACAACAAATGCATATTTAGGACATCGAGAGACATGTAAAAGAACGTCATGATAATATTATTTATAATACACCAAACCTAAAAACAAAAATGTTCATTAGTAGTCAAAAGAATATAGTCATTCAATAAAATACTACAGTGATGAAAAGGAACTCATGGTATGTATATCCAGCAGCATGGATGACCCTTACAGTGGAACACTGAGGAAGCTGGTGACAAAGAAGTACATACTACCTACCCCAGTTATATAAAGTATGAAAGCAGGAAAAGGTAACTGGTAGTTATGTAAGGCCAGATAGTGGGCAATCCTGAGGATGGAGGGCTCGCACCAGGAGGGGGCATGAGAGAACTTTTGGAATGCTGGATGCTGTCTACTCACCTCTGTACAGCAGAGACATAAGCTTGTTCACTTTATAAAAATTTCTCAAGGTGTATGCTTTCTGTAGGAGGAAGGATAAGAAGCCGCCAATACAACAGAAATACTAAATGTGGGTTAGCAAGAGAGACAAATGAAGTACTATGAAAGTTAAAAGAACAATCCTATCTAATTAAGGAGGTTTGGGGAAAATCAGAGAAGTTCGTATACAAGAGGTAGAGTTTGAGCGGAGAGCTCAAAATTCTATGGAATTCTATGGAATGTTTCTTATAAGGGGTATAATCTTAATTCATACAGAGTAAAGAAAATTAAAGCAAAGCAGAAAGCCCTGCTATCTTTAAGAAAGGAGGAAAAAATGTACTCATTAAGCATCTAATTTCTTCCTCTGGGTGTTTATGTGAGTACAGACAGGACACTCAACTACAGGTAGTTTGGCACTCACCAGTGAAGACAGTTTATTGGCTCTTGGACTGAACAGTTAAGAGACAGCTTCTGTAATTTGTGAAGCAGCCAACTAATAGGCAGTAAGCACTAAATACAGAAAACAGAAATCTTTTAAATATTCATGAGTTCTCAAGGTTGTTTTTGCATTATTTCTCTCTGTATCAGCACTGCCATAACAATGTTCTATGATGTTGGAAGTGTTCTGTATTTGCACTGTCCAGCAGGACTGCCACTAGCCACACGTGGCTATCAAGCCTGAAATGTGTTGGTTCCACCGAGAAACTGAATTTTTAATTTTATTTCATTTTAATTAAAAAATAATAGCACTTGTGGCTAGTGGCTACTATATTGGATAGCACAGTTCTAGATCTTAAAATAAGCAGTTACTAAATAACAGAAAGAGTTCTTTTCATAGTATCTGTCTCCTGAGTTCATTTACCACAGAAAACATAGAAACAAGAGCAGCAGGAATTAACCTTGGATACTGTAACATAGTATTACCATTTGTAGGCTTGAAAAAACACTCAAGATGTTTACACAAAAACAGGCGATCAGTACGACCAGGTATTAAATAATGACGTGAATGACTTATTCAGAGCCAACTGCTGACTTCTAGTTTAAGTCTTCAGAAATCCTGTATTCAGCTGTAGCCATGGTCAGTGCTGCAGATACCGTGAATCACTCAGCATCTGTTACAGGGCATGTAAAGTGGTTCAACTCGGCTACTTCCTGGCTACGCAACAATGGACAAGTTACATAATTTTTCTTTGCCTTGGTTTCCTCACCTTTAAAATATGTATGTTTCTACCTCATACAGCTTTTATGAGGACTTCCTGAATTGATGCTTTTAAAGTACTTAGAATAGTGTATATACATTAGGATTTGTAGTGGGCTGATAGTGACCCCCAAGAAAGATATGTCCACATCCTAATCTCCAGAACCTGTGAATGATACTTTATTTGGAAAAAGTATTTTTGCGCATTAATTAAGGGTTTTGAGATTATACTTGATTATCTGGATGGGCTCTAAATGCCACACGAGTGTCCTGAGAGAAGAAGAGAGAGATTAAGATACATGAGTGAAGACCATGTGAAGATGAAGGCAGAGACATGAGTGATAGGTCTCCAAGTCGTCCAGGAGCGAGAAGAGGCCAGGGAAGAGGCCAGGAAATATCCACCCATGGAGCCTCTGGAGAGAGCTATGGCCCTACCAACACCTTATTTGGGGCTTCTAGCCTCCTGAACTTGTACTAAACAATCTAGTTTGTGGTCATTTGTTATGGCAGCCATAGGAAACTAATATAGGATTCAGGTTAGCTATTATTATTCTAACTCCTTTTTAATGACACTGAAAAGATTAAGGAAACTAACTCTCCAGACACCCTGTTATCAAATGCTGCTGTCCTGAGTAGGTAGTGGGGAGAGGGGGTTTGAGGCGCGTACTTGTTTTCTGGAGCAGTTGGAGACATGGTTCCTTGCTCTCACAGCTTCCTATATTCCCTCTTGGAACATTCCATCACCTACATGAACAAAAGGAGCCATTATGCAACAAAAGACCTGGCCAAAATCAGACAATCTCCTCAGATAAATTCCCCAACCTTAGAAAGCCAGACTCAGACCTTTGCATCTCAAAGCTAAAATGTATCTTACAACCTATCCAGACCAGCACTTTTGATTTACAAAAGTGGTAACATAATTTTAATACTCTGATATAGTAAGAAACAGACATTTTGGTTTTACTCTTCTGGGCTGGTAAATGCACCCATGTGCCAGGAAGGCAGTGCACCCCAACTCCACAGGGACAAAAGCTCTTCTGCTTTGGACCCTTCCACACCGCACACCCTATATACCTCTTCATCTGGCTGTTCATCTGTATCCTTTAATAATATCCTTTAAATAGCTAGGAAACACTTCCCCGAGCTTTCTGAGTCTTTCTAGCAAATTACTGAACCTGAGGAGGGGATCAGTCAGCTGGAAGTACAAGTGACAACCTAGACTTGTGACTGTATCTGAAGAGGGGGCAGTCTTGTGGGATTAAGCCCTTAGCCTATGGGATCTCCTGCTATTTCTAGGTAGTGTCAGAATTGAGTCAAATTTGTAGGATACCTAGTTGGTGTCCACCAAAATTGGAAAATTTCTGAAACTGACAAATCATAAAAAAAAAATTAAAATCTACCTTTTAGTTAAAGTTACTGTTAGCTATTTTAGAAGTTGTGGCTGCCTTGCCTGTCACAAAGCAAACTATAGCTAAAGATTAATAAAAAAAAAAAAAAATGCAGCCATGTCCAGGAGCCTGGAGACCCGACTATAAAACATGCTTCAGGGAATATATTGCTTGAGATAAGGAAAAGATGTAGCCTGTTAAGCCCAAGATGGATAATTCTGTTTTTCAGCTCGTAAGGTAATATCAATGACTGACAATCCCAAAATGTGGTACAGAATTCTGGTTTGTCTGGCAGGAGGAAGACCTCTTGATTCCAGTATAGAAGACTCAGGACAGGATGATGCCAGAGGAAAAATAAAACAGATTAACAAAACTGTGGGAGGTAAAATCATAAGTGACCAATCAACACAGCCCAGAACTCTGAACCCCTCCTTCATGATTTTTGTTGTTAAAAAGAGTCCATTTAAAAACCATCGGGGAGAGTTCAGGTCTTTGGGGATCAGCTGCCTGTTCTCTTTTTGTGGGTACCTTTGAAATATATGCTCTTTCTTTTCTCTGCAACCCAGTTTTAGTTTATTTGGCTAAGAGCTGGGCAATGGACTCCACTTCAGGTCAACATTACTTGGTGGTGTTGGAAAACATTCCAGAATAATGTAGTGGGAGCATGAACTTTAGAGTTAGAATGACCTAATTTCAAGGGCTATGCCTGGCATTTATAATCAGTGTCCACTAAATAGGTTAGAAGACTTACCTGCCAAGCCTACCTAAAACGTTTATCATGAGTACCAAAACCAAAATGAAATTATGTATGAAAAGTGGCTTATAAAATGTTAGATGCTATGTAAAGAAAGTACTATTACCATAAATGAGACATCAGTGAACTTCAGAGAGATTCTGGGACCTGCCCAAGGTCACACCTAGGGCAAAATCTCCATGGTACTGACTACCTAGGGCTATTTATCATTCAAATTTCACATTACCTCCCAAATGTCAACTATACATGTAATGAGGGAGCAATCAGATTATCATAAAACATCATTTTAATCTGTTATTCCTACTTTATTCCCCCAAATCTTTTATCAGAGCTGCTAACAAGCAATAAGTTACTGACACATGACAGATATATGTTCTTCACTACTCTCCACTGCAGGTGCTAGCCACATAGGAGGCAAGAAAGACCTCAAATATCTATAAGGCACATCATTTCAGTCCCTGAAAACTAAGTTTACTTACTTTCTACCTAATCTTCTGAATGTCTGCTCTATACCGACTCAGTCATTTGTTGAGCATTTCACGTAACATTTCATGGTTCTCAGTCTACTACCTACCAGACCGTGTGTGCTGTCAGTCAGTCCAGGTATTCTGTCTAAGCCCGTAACAGAACTGTTATTCTCCAATGATGATTTCTACTCAAAAGATCAAACATGAGAGATTCGTTCGCATCTTAAGAGACGCATCTTGAACTCTAAAACTGAAACATTAATAAAAAGAGATGACCAGTACAGAACCCTAGAATAAATCTTTTTCTACACATGGCAAAGTGCCACTGACTCACAATAAATAATACAAGACCGTTTTTCAACTAAAATGATCTCCCTTTCCTCAGCACAACCCAAGGCCTAACATTGCCCCTCTAAAACACTGACTAAAAGCTACTGTCTTCTTAGGCAAGTATCCATAGGTTGATAATCTATACTGTCACTTTGTAAAGGTACAAAATGGAAGTTAGGGCATTACTTGTATTTGATGAATCTATACTATACTAACTTAAACTTTCATGTCTTACATTTATTTAGTTTTCTATTTCTCTTTTAGCTATCTCCTCATTCCTGTTGTTTCCTACACTAAAACTGCACTTTTAAAATGCATCTCTGCGGCCACACCACCCTGAATGGGCCTGATCTTGTCTGATCTCAGAAGTTGGGTTGGGCCTGGTTAGTACTTGGATGGGAAATCACCTAGGAATACCAGGTGCTGTAGGCATTATAAAATAAGTAAATAAAATAAAATGCATTTCAAGTCTTGTGTCAAGTAAACAATAACATTTTAACCTCTCAGCAAACCAAAACATATACTAAAATGCTCACCTAAGTTCATTCTTTTTCTAAACTGATTACCAGGATTGCCTTACAAATTTTTAAATTCTTCAAGTTGAAAGCTTGTGTTTAAAAAGGGAAATACAAAATGCTGTTACCATTCAACGGAGTACTAACTGCACAGTTGAAAAGAATAAGTGAGATCTATATGCATAAGCAACAAATGAAAAAAGAAAACATACACAGCATGTATATTTATATAAATAAAAACGAAAGAATGTAACTTTGCTTTACATGTACACACATATTTGCAATTTAAAAAAAATCTGGAAGATCCAGATAGCAAACAGATTTTTATAGTGGTTATGTAGAGCCAGGGAACACTCATCTTGTATATACTGTAAGTCTTTAAGGTATTTTATTTTTACACATTGAGAACACATATTCATATTATCATTTCTGTAATTATTTTTTAAAAAGACGTGGACTCATGAATTTTAAGCTTCCTAAGTAAAACTTACCAACATCTTGAACATCAAGAATTATCTATGTTTAGGCTAAAATTAACTTATGTGTAGGACTTTTCATTGGACATCTATGAATATTCTAAATTTTAAGGCAGATATTATCTTGCTATTATCTTGCTTGTTTAAACTGCTGTTTAACAATTATGATGTCATTTTTTCAAAACAGAAACCCAAGGGCAAGAGTTGACTGGACTGATGAAGAGAATGGGAAGTTCAAAAAAAAAAATAGAATCATCCCACTTTCTTCCAAAGGGCGCCCTTGCCACATTTCTTTAAATACTGGTGTTAAAAACACATAGAAACAGGTAAAAAAATTGCTAGAGTAAGGTATGACTTCTGGATTTTGGAGTCCTTCAGCCTCTCACTTATCATTTCCCATACAGATATTTTTCTAGCTCCTTTACAAAACAAAAAATTTCCCTAAGAATTTCTGCCCAAAGAGTTGCTTTAGGCCCCAAACTGTGTCTGGAAAGCAGTTTCCATCCTCCAGATTACTAACCAAATTAAACCAAACTCGATAATGGTCCAAAATTACTATAAGTATGATTGGCAACTCTTCTTCCCTCAGAGTAAAATACAGTTGATAAAAGTATTTACTACAGCTACAAAAAGGACTCTTTGTTTTGAGAATAAGTTGTTGTAAACTTTTAGGGTCACATAAATGGTTCAGAGAAAGAAATGATTATTTAATTATTCAGAGTGTCTGTATGTTCAAAATATAATGTGGACTATGTTAAGTCAAAATAGCCAACAAAACTAAAAATCCCTAATGTTATTGCTAGTTTCTATCTTCCCACACAAACCGTTAAGTGGCAAGATGCTTGTTATATTATATGCCAGAAATGCACAGGACAGGCCAATGTGGTAGCACCGAGTTCTAAATAATCAAGGAAACATTTTTACATTCAGTAGTGCAATTCAAGCCTAAAGTGGGCAGAAAGTTATGAAATCTGACCATGTTCTCACCCCGCCTATCAGAAGAATCAAAATTTGGATCCGAAAACCATAACCCACCTATACTTGAATTCCTGTTCACAGGGGGATCCAGTTCTGTAGTTACATTGTAGATGAATTTCAACCTCACAAGGCACCTTGGTTTGTTTACAAAGATTATAACTTGACACGTTTATAGGAAATTTATCCTTAAAAGCAAAAATGTACTAAGCTTATAGATCTGCTGAGAATCCTATGCAAATTTTAAAGCGTATTATTCAGAGCTAATCATTAAGGTTAAACTATTTCTCAAACCAACTCTTCCTTGACTAGGCCACTAGAGAGTGCTAGAAATGCAGTTACACAGGACTCAAATTGATATGAGAAAATGATTCCTTTAAAATTCAGAGACTAACAGATGAAGGACATGAGGATTCATGGTTGGTATACTACCAAAAGGTACTGCAACACTGACAGACCTGAATTTTGAAAGAAATATTTATCACTACCTCTTCTCTTTCTATACAGCTCAAGTTGTTTCTTCAACAGCTTTCAAACCAAGCAACTGTCATTAAAAGACTATCCAAGCCATACATAACCCCACCCGCTCCCCCTCCCGAAAAGTGATTTTCTTTAGGAAATTAGACAAATTTAAGGATGAGTTAGATTTAACTCTTTGTTAAAAATTACAGGGGAGGGAGTCGAAGGAGGGAAGAAGGGTGTGAAGAGAGAAGAAAAGAGCAGCTGGATTCTCGACCTTAATCCAATGTGGAGATCTTACAAAACAAAAATATTGACCGAGACTAAAGTGCAATAATGAGATTATCATCTGAAGACAATCGGTTTCAGTCAGGCAATTTCTTTTGAGGGCATACAATTCCATTAACAAGAATTTCACTTTGAGCCTAATGTAAATCTATTTCACCTGTGATTTTAGTCCATTCTAAGAGGTTATGCTTCCCAAAATCATTACCGATAAAAAAAAAAAATTAAGCTTAACATTTCCACCAAATAGGTGGATCTGTTAGTTTTGCCCCCCACACAAAAAAATACATGCTACTCAAGGTGAAAATTGCCTAACGACTCCTAAACTCACAGTTAACTGCAAAACCGCCTCATTGTAAAACCAAGGTTTAAGCAGATGAGGAAATAATACCACTATTTTCTAATTTCCAAATGATTAATAAACCTAATCGCTTAGATGGGACGTATATCCTAAAAATAATATAATACTAAATATTACTCCCTCATCGTCTCGTGGAGGCGATCAGTTTCATATTAAAAGCCTCGTACCTAAGAATCCACGTCTACTCCCACCTTTCCATCAGACTAATCTTTTCTTTGAAATCGACTCCACCGTTGCTACAAGTGCGTCTCCAAACTACATCGCTGTGCTGATAAGCAGCTTTCCTAGATACGGCTCTCCAGGGCCGCATGACTCGCTACATTTCTAACTGCCCACACCACTCCGCACCTCCAACCACTCCCAAACCTGAAATGGTTAAAAAAAAAAAAAAGGCCATCTCTCTATATTCTTGCAGACCCTGGACCCGGTGGGGTATTTTAGCCAAGCACGGCAGCAGAACTATACGCTAATAACCCCAGTACTGACACACGATTCCGATCCCTGGCCTAGGTAATCCTTAAAGGATAGTCTGGTTATAATGCATACTTAAGATGGTGGCAAGGAACTGACCCGCTGCTGACCACGAAGGGCCATGATAGTCTTTGTCCCTATATTAGTTTCTTATTTTCCTCAGTGCATCCGTCTCCAACTCCGAGCCCTCCCTCGCCTAGAGAATTATTCCGAGTGGCTTCGCGCTGGAACGTCGGAGACCTGCCTCCTCTGTACCAGGATTCCAAGGCAAATGTCCCCAGACCTGCATTCGCCCACCCCCGGCACTGGGCACACTCCCGAGACCCCGCCCCGGCTCCATTCCCACGCTCGCGCCCTCAGCCCCGAGACGGAAGCAGGCAGGGGAAGGGACGAGACGGTGGGGGAGGGGAAGGAGAAAGGGGAACCCTTGTGTCCGTCCACCCTGGGGTGCGCAGCCCGAGAAGGATCCGCGGGAAGCCAGCAAGTTCTCCCTACTCTCTCCCTTTCGCCCCCAACAGGGCCCGCCGCACCCCGCCCCGTGCATGCCAAGCTGCGCTGCAAAGGGAGGGATCTCTTCCAGCCCCCGGCCCGGCCCAGCCCGCAGTCTCGGGGGGCTGGGGGCTGGGCGCGGGAGGCGGCGGCGGGCGCACCTTCCGCTTGCGGGCCTCCGCCGTGCCGCTCCACACGAAGCACTGGTAGATGGCGCGCAGGTTCTGCTTCCAGTTGTCCACCTTAAAGCTGCTCAGGTGCGAACAACCCGGCGGCGTCACCACCAGCTCCGCATCCATGGCCTCGCTCTCGGGCTCGGGCCGGGAGACCATGGGGGGCAAGGCCCGGCCGCGGGCGGTGGGCGGCGAGGGGGACGCGGACGACGCCAGCGCGGCGCGGGGGGGCTGCTCGGCGGCGCTCCCCGGCCGGCCGAGGGATGGACGCCGGCACCGAGCGCGGGGAGAGGACAAAGACGGCGCGGCGCTGCGCAGCGCGGTGGGGTAGGCGACGGCGAGCCAGACAGCGCCCGCGCCGCGGTCCCGAGCTCCCGCAGGGCGGGGCGCGGCGCAGACGTAGCGCGCGGGGACGCCGCGGTCCCGCTCCGGCCGCGGGCGCCGCACTGCGCAGGCTCCGGCCGCGCCCAGGTCCCGCCCCGCCGTCCCTCCCCCCCCGGCGTGCGGCACGCCGGCCGCTTGACGTTCCGGGACTGCCGCAGAGAAGCGGGGAGGTGGGGCCGTGCAGCGGATTGGGCGAGACGGTGTGTCGGTCAGGACCCTGTTCCGGCGTGCGCCAGCCCGCGCTCTGCCGCAAAGGGGTGGAGCCACGAGCGGGGCTGTCCAAGTCCTTGCGGCCAGCTCAGCCTCGGTCGCCTAGGGCGGTTTTTCAGCCAAAGCAGTACTTCTGCGATTCACTGTTGATTTCGTTGACAGCAAAAGTCCTTTACCTGGGGCTCAGCAGGGCTTTTCATCTTCGAAGCTATCTCAGACATTACAGTGCCGTCAACGTGGATTGGAACTGCCACTACCTGCTTGGCGCTTCGAAGCAGGATGGGGTCCCTCCC
Organism: Macroglossus sobrinus; assembly: GCA_004027375.1. Lineage (NCBI taxonomy): Eukaryota > Metazoa > Chordata > Mammalia > Chiroptera > Pteropodidae > Macroglossus > Macroglossus sobrinus. Next base: position 245,001 of record PVKZ01001394.1, on the reverse strand, counting down.
CACCAGGAACGCGTAGCTATCCAAAGAAATAGAATGCGAGTTGCATATCTCATTTTAAATTTTCTAATAGCTGCGTTTTAAAAAATGAAAAACAAGTGAAGTTAAGTAATAAACTTTAATTCAATATAGCCAATGTATCATTTCAACATGTAAGCAATATTGCAAAATTACTAAATGAAATATTTTACAGTCTTTAGATGAAGTTTTCAAAATCTGGTGTTTACACCCAGCAGCACATCCAATTCATACTAGCCATATTGCAAGTTTTATCGGCTACCAGATTGGACAGCATAGGTCTAATCAGTATATAAATGACTGAACCCGGGAAAACTGTGAAAAGATCTTCAAAGACGAATGCAAACAATGTCTTGGGGAAGTAAAGGCCCAAAGGATCTGAGAAACTTGGAGATGTGGTGCTACTCGCCTATACGATAGCACTGCTAACTGCTTTGCTGCATTCCTGCGCAGGTTGGGAATACAATTGCTGTTCAGACCAGTCTAAAGCTATCACAAGTTAAATAGATACATAAAATAATGACGTAGTAATTAAAGCTGCAGGATTTAATGGGCTGAGAACTAGAATAAAACATCTGTAGTTAGAACAAATTGTCAAGCACACTTTTGCCTAAGGCCTTGGTTCCCTCTATCTGCAATGTGTTCCATCCGCTTTTCCATCCACTTTTCCCATGCCTTATTCTCCCTAACCACCTTAAAGGCTTTATTGGACACTGACTTCTCTGTGAAGACTTCCACGCCCCCAAATGCTCCATCCTCTAACCCTGTTTTATTGTTCTCCAAAAAATTTATTTACATGTTTGTTTTTTATTCCCTCAGTAGCAAAAATTTCCATGAGGTTAATGATTTTTGTGTGTTCTATTTACTTCTATATCCCACAGTTCCCAGAGTGACATCGGCAACATTCGGGTTCTCAAAATTACCTGTTGAATTAATTAATCCAAACAACTTCTATAGGAGAATCTAACCAGATCATTCTCAGAATTAAACACTGGTTAAATAAGGCAACCTATAGCTACGTTAGAGAAAGGAATATCAGTTTACTAAAAAGTGAAATCATAGTCAATCAGGAATTACAAGCTATATGTGATTCACCTCTCTAAATATATGTAAGAAGATTCTAATATTACTGAGCTTACAAATATGATTTGGTTTCAAGAATGTGTACTTGGAACTCAGGACACTAATATCTATAATAACTTTTTTATCAGTATGTCTTCTAATCATGGAAGATCCTTATGCTCTTATGAGGTAAAAATAATGATTTAAAAATGCTCTGTAATCAGGATAGCTTTACACATAAATAAATTAAAACAATATATTCGTCAGAAGCAATTTCTAAAACAGGCACAGACAAAGCTGTTTAGTATAGTATTATTTTGTGGGGGGGAGCTGAGAACACCTTAAATGACTATTAATAAAAAAAAATGGTTGAATAAACTATAGAATAGTCATTCTAGTGACTACTATGCAGTTGTTTTTGGAAACAAATGAAATAGATCTATAAGTATTCATATGGAAAGTTGATAAGACATAAATGAATAAAACAAATTGCAGAAAAATACAGACAGTATTCTGTCATTTAGGGAAAAATAATACTATATGTGGGTATATATTAAAGAACTAGAAAAAACAAATAGTTAACTTCTGGTAAGGGATAATGTAATCTATGTTTGAATTTTTTTATAATGAGAATCATGTTATCTTTTACTTGAATATCTTTTTTTTTTTTAGTTGAAAACTGAAAAAGAAATGACAAAATGTCATGATACAGGGGAGTATAAAGAAACTAAGGCCCAGAGGAAGGAGACTTGCTCAATTTCACACATTCACACTGTTCTGCGACATCTAGAAACCAGTCAGGGGTCCAAAAATTTCATTTATTCATCTACCTAGAAAACAAGCTAGACTGCTAAATTAGAGTCCTGGCTCCACCACTGTCTATGTAACCTTGAGCAGATTCTTTAATTTTCTCAGTCTGTTTACTGATTGTGATAACATCAGTTTTGTGCTTACTTTACAGGGCTATAGAAAGGAATAAATGAGATAAGAGCAAAGCTCTTAGCATATGGCTATCATTTATTAAAGACTCATGAAACATCAGCAATTATTAATCTGGTAATCATTGAGATGATTAAGATAATATCCCACTTTAAGAATCTCACAAGTTAGCAGAATAAACGGCAATATTAACAGGCAATTATAGTTATATGAAATTGCAGTGATAAAATAAAGCCCAGATAATATTAAAACATTCCAAGACACTTTTAACCCTAGCCTCACTCAGGCAGCCACAGTGGAGAGGATCCAGAAATATTTTCTATGTCTTACCTAAGTGCAGAAGGATGAGGAGGAGTTTCCCAGTTTTTAAAAATAAGTGACTGCCTCAAAAAGGCATTTGCCATCATTCATGACACTAATGTGGCCTAAAATGTACTCTGTATACTTACTGTTACTTTTTTTCGTTTCCAAAAAAATTTTTTTAACACCGATGAAACTACCCATTCCAAGATAGCCAAGTAATATTCTAGACCAATCCTCCCTCAGATAACAATCATAAACTCCAGACAATATAAAAACAAATCCCTGAAGGCACTGGCGACTGAAACAAAAGAGGCAGATTTGGGAGTGAGTAAACACTCAGAAGAAGGGATCTGTCCCAAAGAAGTAAACTTTTTGTCGTTCATGGCTTATAGGACAGGCTTACTTGGAGGAGCTCAGACCAGAGACTGACACTCTGATAGAAGTTCCTGGAATTGAAATACAGTGTCTACAAAGAAGGTAACCAAGTGAGCTTAAGAGCGAAATAAAAGTGACACAGGAAAAAGTCAATAAATTCATAGATCAACTGAAGTTACCCGATTGGCAGAATAGAGAAAATATTTTTTAAAAAAATGAACAGAGCCTCAGAGACCTGTAGGACAACATCAGAAGTCCTGACATATATATAATTTAAGTGTCAGAAGGAAAGGTGAGAGAATTAGAGAATGAAAACTATATTTGAAGAAATAATGGCAGATATGTTCTAAAGTTTGGTGAAAGTGTACAGATTCAAAAATGCTGTTCAATCCCAAGTAGAGTAAATGTGAAGAAAACATGCCTACACGCAGCATAGTTTAACTACTAAAAACAAATAATAAAGAGCATGTATAGATGTAGATGTGAACAAAACCAACTCCATCTGTGTCCCAGATTTCATTTCAGTTTTTTTTCCTGCTATGACCTTGAAACACTTCACTATTCTTAGCAAGCATATAAAAGCTTTCTAGTTGATGACTATCTGTATTCCTTAAAATGGAGCCATAAATATTTTTGTTAGCAATAGCCAGAAGGGCATGACAACCAAGATAAACATAAAAATGAGAAGAGTATCAATTATAAGCAATCATCTACCATAAGACCACCAAGAGATATGACCTTTGGCACTACTGCATCCTTTTTTCCATTGTCTTGTATAACTCCACCTGAGTTATACTATTAAAAATGTACTGTAATAGAGGTCTGGTAGCGGAAAATAATTTGTGCAAAACTGCTGGGCTGTCTGTCCATTCAAGTCCAATCCTGTAAGTAAATTATCCTATAATAAATTGTTATATTCTATGAAATTGCCTGCTTCGTCTTTTGGTCTGAAGATACCTTATCATTATGGTGGCCATTACACCTCTGCCCTGCTGTGGGGCAGAGCAAATCTTGATAGCAGCTAGAGAAAAGCAAGACATTATATAGAGAGAATTATATATGTAAATTTATATCATAAACGATGGAAGTCAAAGACATAGAACAATATCTTGGAAGTATAAAAACATGAAAATATCCATCAGTAACACAAGCTAAATAAATAGATTTTATATGAAAGGAATCTAAGGTAATTTTTCTCCAGCAAATCTGCACTACAAGAAATGACAAAGGAGAGACAAATCCAAGATGGCATTATAAGAAGACACTAAGCTCGCCCCTTCCCAAGAACACGTTGAATGTACACCTATATTTAGAGCAATCCCACCTGAGAGAAAACACAAAGACAATTGAACAGCTTCTGCATAACAAGAGAGAGACCGCATAGAGAAGGTTAGGGAAACTTGAGAGCTCTCTGGGAGCTGAGGAAATTATCCAGGACCAGAGGAACTGGTGAGCACCATTGTTTACATCTCCCATACAGTTGAATACCAGGCAGGAGCTCTATCCAGATTCTCTGGCTGACTTGGAGGGCTGTTGTAGCATATCCCCAGCCATACCTCCTCAAACTAGATCCAGCAAGAGCAGGAGGGTCCCTCCACCTGGAGATTGATCCAGCAGGTATGGCAGGGTGCTGTGCATGTATGCTCTCCTGGCTGGAAAGAGCACAGAGCTAGCAAAGCATTGAGGCACCCACATGCAAGGCTGCCCCCAGTGGAGTAAGCTGGGTGCTGTTTTACACCCAAGTGCTGGGCCTGGAGAGGTTGTGGAACTAGCAAAGTGTGAGTGTACACACATGCATGGCTGCCCCAAACAGTGTAGAGGTAGTAGGGCCTTCCCATGCATGCACACGGAGCAGCTCTCCACAGACCAGCTCAGGAAACAGACAATTATTTTGTCTGTTTTCAGTATGTATGGAGCAATTATGAATAAACCTGCTGTAATTATCTGTGTATAAAGTTTTAGGTAAATATAAGTCATCATTTCTTTGGGGTAAATAGGGGTGTGATTGCTGGTCATATGATAAATGTATGTTTATAAGACTGCCAAACTGTTTCCCAAAGTGTTGTCTCAGCTTTTTTTTGTTTGTTTGTTTCCATCTTTATTAAACTTTTTCCATCTCTTTACTTTCAGTATGTGTGTGTCTTTCAACCCGAAGGGAGTCTCTTATAGGCAGTATATGTAAGGGTTTTGTCTTCTTATCCATTCATCTACCCTGTATCTTTTGGTTGGTTAGAACATTTAATACATTTACTTAGAAACTAATTGTTGATAGGTATGTAGTTATTGCCATTTGTTATTCATATTTACTCTCTTCCTCCTCCTTCAATAAGAATCTCTAATGTTTCCTGTTATATTGGTTTGGTGGTGATGAACTGATTTAGCTTTTTAATTTCTGGGAAGCTCTGTATCTGTCCTTTCATTCTAAATGATAGACTTACTGTATGCTTTTCATTACTTTGAATATTTTATGACAATCTCTTTTGTCCTGCAGTTTCTGTTGAGAAATCAGCTGACAGTCTTAGGAGAGCTCCCTTGTAGTTAACTCATTGTTTTTCTCTTGCTGCTTTTAGGATTCTCTCTTTGTCTTGAACCTTTGGCATTTTAATTATGATGTATCTTTGTGTGAGTCTCTTTGGGTTCATCTTGTTTGAGACTCTCTGAGCTTCCTGGACTTGTATGTCTTATTTCCTTCACCAGGTTAGGGAAGTTTTCTATCAATATTTTTTCAAATATATTTTCATGTTTAACTCTCCTGGGACCTCTATAATGCAAATGTTGGTGAGCTTGGTATTGTCCCAGAGGCCCCTTAAACTATCCTCATTGTTTTTGGGTTCTATTCTCTTGTTGCTGTTCTGATTGGGTGTTTTCTGCTACCGTATCTTCTAAATCACTGATTCAGTCCTCTGTTTCATCTAATCTATTGTTGATTTCTCCTAAGGTAATCTTCATTTCAGTTATCACAATCTTCATTTCTGGCTGGTCCCTTTTAATGTTATCTACGTCTATTTTTATATTTTCTATATCTTTATTAAAGTTCTCACTGAGTTTATCTACTCTTTCCCTAAGTTCATTGAGCACTCAGAGTTCAAATAACCAGTGATTTCAACTCTGTATTTGATGGCTTGCTTGTCTCCATTTAGTTTACTTCTTTTCTTCTGGAATTTTGTTCTATTCTTTTATTTGGGATGTATTTCTTTGTCTCTTAATTTTTGCTGTATTCCTATGTTTGTTTCTATGTATTAGGTAAGGATGCTATGTCTCCCAATCCTAGCAGGGTGGCTTTATGTAGTATGTGTCTTGTGGGATCCTGTGGTGCAGACCTGTGCCTTGCTCTCCTTCATTTGGCATGAGCCATCAAAAAATCTACAATGGCTTCTACCTAAACTGAACTTGGAAGTGCCTCAAGAGGCCAAGTCATGGACCAAGGCTGACTGCCACTAGTGCCAGGCTGGGGCTGCTCAGTAACAGGTATATGGCACACCTACGTCAGATGTTGCTTGTTTGGGGTTTGCGAACCTTTGAGAGATTTTAGGAAAGTCCACAGTATGAGCCAAGAAAGGCCTTTTGTATGGAAAAGCCACTGGAAAGGGCTTGGGTGGGTGCACAAGTTGGGTGGGTCAGGGACTCAGGAAATCACCAGGGTGGGGTGACCAGTGTTACTCAGGTTAATGGAGACTCAGACATGGCAGCTGCCTGTGTCTGTAGGCTGGATGGGAGGAGGGCCCAACAAAGAAACAGTGGCCTCCACCACATGTTTATCTGAGAGAAAGCTGCCCCTCCTGCCCTCACCCTGAAGCCAGACAATTCACTTCCTCCCTATATGTCCCTGGTGACTTTTGAGCTGCTGCCTCAGTGCTGGAGCTCAGAATGAGTGAGTTTGTCAATGGGTAAGTCCATGAGCCAGCCCTTCAAGAGGAACATCTGAGACCCCTGCAACCTTCCTTCTCACTCACCCACAATGTCCACTGATTTTCACAGTCAGCTTTTGTGGAGACTTCTCTCCTCAGGATAGGACCCCTGGGCTGGGGAGCTTGGATTGGGACTGGGACTTCTTGCTCCTCCAGGGAGACCTCCACAGCAGAGATATCTGTCTTGGTTTTCAATGGTCATATGTGATGTGAGACCAGCCCATTCTGTGTCTCTGCCCTTCCTACCAGTCTCGAGTTTGCCCTTCCTGTTTGTCTTTAGTTGTAGGACTTTTGTTCAACTAGACTTCAGGCAAGTTTCACTGATAGTATTCTTTAGTGTAGTTGTATGTTTGATGTGGTAGTGAGAAGAGGCAAACATAGCATTTACCTACTCCACTACCTTGATCAGAAATTACACAACAGACAATTAAAACAACAGGGTGTGCAGAGCATGCACACCCGAGGCAGTCCCACCCACATTAGGCAGCCTCACCTGAATCAGAAGGGCAAGAAGCATGCATACACTAGACTTCCACACCAGAATAGACTCTTTCTGACCATGCAGCACATCAAGTACCGCAGCACCTTCCCTCATTACAACTGGCCTGCCCAAACTATCTGGCACACAGAAGCCAGCTTTTCAAGATTGGGAGAGATAGGTATTTCATCTAACTCATAGGAACAAACACAGAACATCAAACAAAATGTGAAGACAGAGAGATGCCCCAAATGATGGAACAAGAAACAAAAAATCAGAGAAAAACTAATGAAATGTAGGTAAGTAATTTGTCTGATAAATAATGGAAAGTAATATTTATAAGGGCAAAAACTCACTTGATCTTGAGTTTCAGTACTAATACAGACTGTGAAAATGGGGCCTCATGTAAAAAAATATATATGTGTGTATATATATATATATATATATATATATATATATATATATTCATAAATTCCGAGAGCACTCCAATAAAGAGTTGGAAAATGTAATAAGGAACCAATCAGAGATGAAGAGTACAATAACTGAAATGAAGAGTGCATTTGAAGAAATTGACAACAGATTAATTAGTACAAAAGAACAGATTAGTAACCTTGAAGACAAAATAGTGGAAATCACCCAATCAGAACAGTAAAATAAAAAAGAATTTTAAAAAATAGAGATAGAATAAGGACCTTAGGAATAATATCAGGCACTCTAACATTTGCTTTATAAGGATTCCAGAAGGAAAAGAGAGAGAAAGGGACAGAAAATATATTTAAAGAAATAATAGCTGAAATAATAACTAATTAATCTAGGGAAGGAAACAGAACCCTAGGTCCAAGAAACACAGAACGTTCCAAAAAAGAAGAACCCAAAGAGGCTCACACCAAGACACTGTAATTAAAATGACAAAAGTTAAGGATAAAGAGACAATATTTAAGGCAGTAACAAGAAAGCTACAAATCATATACAAGGGAAACAGCATAAAGCTGTCAATTGATTTCTCAAAAGCAATTTTAGAGGCCAGAAGGAAGTGACAGGAACTATTTAAAGCACTAAAAGAAAGGAACCTACAACATAGAATACTATTTCCCGCAAGGTTATCATTCAGAATTGAAGGAAAGATAAAGAATTTTTCAGACAGGGAAAAACATAAAGAGTGAAGGGGGGAGTAAAAATATAGTGCTTTTAAAATGTGTTTGAACTTAATGACAAACAGCTTACAATAGACTGCTATAGATTTAGATGGATATATTTGGACCTCGTGGTAACCACAAACAAAAAAACTACAAAAATATGCAAAAAATAAAGAGAAAGAACCCAATAAAAACACTAAAGAAAACCAGGAAATCAAAAGGAAAGAGAGGTCAAATGAAGAAGAAAGGAACAGAGAACAGCAAAAACCACCATAAAACAATGAACACAATGGCAATAAACACATACTTATCAACAATTACTTCAAGTGTAAATAGATTAAATGCTCCAATCAAAAGATGTATGGTGACACAATGGATTAAAAAAAAATTAGACCCATCTATATGCTGCCTACAAGAGATTCATTTTAGATCGAAGGACATACACAGACTGGAAGTGAAGGGACGCAAAAAGATATTTCATGCAAATAGAAATGAAAAGAAAGCTGAGATAGCAACGATCATATCAGATATAATAGATATTAAGACAAAAATTGTAAAAAAAGACAAAGAAGGACTTTAATTATTGATAAAGGATTAATTCAAGAAGCGTATCTATGCACCCAACATAGGAGCCCCTAAATATATAAAGCAGATGTTAATGGACAAAATGGCAGAAATTAACAGTAATACAATAATAGTTGGGCACTTTAATACTTATGTATCTCAATGGATAGAGCATCTGGACAGAAAATTAATAAGGAAATGATGGCCTTAAAAGCCACATTAGATCAGATCATTTAATAGATATTTTTAGAACACATCATCTCAACACTGAAAATTATACATTTTACTCAAGTGCATATGAAATATTTTTCAGTATGTTAGACCACAAAACAAGCTTCAATTAAGTCAAGATGATTGAAATTATATCAAATATATTTTCTCATCATAATGGCATGAAACTAGAAATCAACTACAGGAAAAAAACATAAATTCTTGGAGATCAAGCTACACTACTAAACAACTAATGGATCAAAGAAGAAATAGAACAGAAATCAACAAAAATACTATGAACAATTATATGCCAACAAATTCTATAATCTAGAAGAAATAGATAAATATCTAGAAATATACATACAACCTTCCAAGACTAAACTAGGAAGAAACAGAATCTGAACAGACTGATTACTAGTAATGAAATCAAAGCAGTAAGCAAAAAGCTCCTAACTAGCAAAAGCCCAGGACCAGGCAATTTCACAGGTAAATTCTACTAAACATTTAAAGAATTAATACCTATATATCTTGAACTATTCCAAAAAACTGAAGAGTAAGAATTGCTTTCAAACTCATTCTACAAGTACAGCACTAGCTTGACACAAAAACCAGACAAACACACTCCAAAAAAAAAAAAAAGAATTACAGGTACAGGTCAATATCCTTGATGAACATGGATGCAAAAATTCTCAACAAAATACTAGCAAATTGAATTCAACAATAAATTAAAAAAATTATACATCATGCAAAGATGGTTCTATATCCAAAACAAAAAATTAATGTGATTCATCACATCAACAAAACCAAGGATAAAAATAATATGATTATATCAATAGATGTTGAAAAAGCACTTGACAAAATTCAACATTGATTTATGATCAAAACTCTTAACAAAGTGGGTATATAAGAAACTTACCTCAACATTATAAAGGTGGCATATGACAAGGCCACAGATAACATTATACTCAATGGTTAAAAAGCTGAAAGCTTAAATCAGGAATGAGATAAGAATGACAACTTTTATCATTATCATTCAATAAAGAATTAAAAGTCCTAGTCACAGCACTTAGACAAGAAAAAGAAATAAAAGGCATCTGAATTGGAAAGAAGTAAAACTATCACTATTTGCAGATGATGTGATACTAGATATAGAAAATCCTAGAGAATCCACCAAAAAAAGAATAGAGTTAAAAAATGAATTCAGAAAAGTAACAGGATACAAAATAAATATAAAGAAATCAATCAAATTTATTTGCACTAATACAAGTGAACAGAAAGAGGAATTCAAAAAATTGTATTTACACTCTCATCAAAAAGAACAAAATATTTAGGAATAAATTTAACCAAGGAGGTGAAAGATCTTTACTCTGAAAACTATAAGATATGAAAGAAAGAAATTGAAGAGAACACAAATAAATGGAAGATTATACCGTGTTCTGGTTCAAAAAATTAATATTATTAAAATAATCATACCACCCATACTGATATGAAGATTCTCCCTATCAAAATACTAATAGCATTCCTCTCAGAACTAGAACATATAATACTAAAATTTATATGGAACCACAAAAGACCATGAATAGCCAAAGCAATCTTCTCAGAAAGAAGAAAGTTGGAGGCATCACACTCCCTGATTTTAAACTATAGTATGAAGTTATAATAATCAAAACTGTATGGTACCATCACAAAAATAGACAAATAAATCAATGGAATAGAACTGAGAACCCAGAAATAAACCCTCACTTATATGGTCAATTAAATACAGCAAAGGAGAGTTCCAGGGCCTGCATAGAGAAAGAAGTGGGAAGTGAAGGAAGGAAGGAAACTCAGGGTAGGAATGGCAGCTCAAATTCCAGTTGTGGCCACCACTGCCACCCCGAGGATAGCCTGGAACAGCAAGAAGAGACCAGTCAGTTCTTCTCACAATGGCAGCAGTGTTGGCGGATACAGTGCCAGTAGGAAGAAAAAAGCATCCACCTCTACTTTTGTGCAGGGTATCAGCATGGAAGCCATGACTGAGAATAGATGGTGCCTCAGATTTTAGCACAGGACCTGTGGGAAAAACTGCCAAACTTTTGCCATTTAAGGATTCCAACTTTGTGCACTCTGGCCATGGTGTTGCAAGGAGAATAAAACCTGGAAGAATCTGAAACAAATTCTTGCTTTTGAAAGGGCATTGCCATGGCAACTGAATGATCCCAACTACTTCAGTATTGATGCTCCTCCATCCTTCAATCCAGCTAAGAAATTTTCTGATGTTTCAAGTCTCCTTAATTCCCTGGAGCCCACCTGCCTACTATGATCCCAAATGGATCTGTTTCTCTGTTCTTCTCCCCACTCCCACAACAGTGATCCCTTTTGGGGAATATGGTTTGAAAACCAGCAGCAGAGTTGCACAAGTGAGACTTATGCAAGTAGGTGAACCACAAGAACCTCTGAGAGTCTTTTTTTTTTTTTTTCAGAATCTTGATGAAGGGTATACACATCCAGCTCACCTTCTTCATAACTATTCAGTTTGGAAGATAGGCTTTTTTTCATAACTGTAGAAATAATGAGTCACTTCACTTTTTAAAACTCACTCACATCATTTAAGTGCTTTACATTTTTATGAAATGTAACAAACTGACTAAATTATAATACACATTTTACATCGGAAGGATTTGAGTTTTTATTATATTTTTGAAAATAATATTAGTTATATGTTGAAAAAATAAATATGGCAAATGAGGCAAGAATAGACAATGAAGAAATGACAGTCTCTTCACCAAGTGTTGTTGGGAAAACTGGACAGATATATGCAAAAAAAAAAAAAAGAAAGAAAGAAAGAAAGAAAGAAACTGAATCACTCACTTATACCCTGTACAAATATAAACTCAAAATGGATTAAAGACTTAAATGTAAGACCTGAAACCATAAAACTCCTAGAAAAAAAATAAGTAGTGAATATCAGTCTTAATATTTTATAGATATATCTCCTCAAGCATGGGAAACAAAAGCAGAAATATACAGATAGGACTTCATCAACTAAAAAGCTTCTACACAATGAAGGAAACTGTCAACAATGACAAAAAAAGGTAACCTACTGAATGAGAGAATATATTTGCAAATGATATAGTCAATAAAGGGTTGATATCCAAAATATATGGGAAACACAACTCAATAACAAAAAATCAATTCATTTAAAAAAATGGGCACAGAATCTGATAAGACATTTCTCTAAAGAAGACATATAGATGGCCAACAGATATAACATATGAAAAGATGCTCAATATCACTAATTATCAGGGATATGCAAATCAAAACCACAATAAGATGTTATCTCACACCTGTCACAATGGCCAGCCTCAAAAAATCACACAAACAACAAGGTTGGTGAGGATATGCAAAAAAGGGGTCCTCGTGCACTGTTGGTGGGATTGCAAATTGGTGCAACCACTATGGAAAACAGTATGAAGGTTCCTCAAAAAAATAAGAATAGAACTACCATATAACCCAGAAATTCTGTTTCTGGCTATTTATCTGAAGAAATTCAAAACACTCATCTAAAAAGATACATGTTCACAGCAACATTATTTACTATATCCAAGATATGGAAGCAATTTAAGTGTCCATCAATAGACAGTTGGATAAAGACCTGGTAGTGCATATTTACAATGGAATATTACTTGGCCATAGAAAAGAATGAAATCACATCATTTGTGACAACATAGATGGACGTATTATGCTAAGTGAAATAAGGCAGACAGAGATAGACAAATACCATGTCATGTCACTTATATGTGGACTCTAAAAGAACCAGGTAAATGAATAAATAAAATGGAAACAAACTCATAGATACAGGGAAAAGCTGATGGTCAGATAAGAGGAGGGTTGGGGGTGGATGAAAAAGGTGAAGGCTTGAAGAAGCACAAATTGGTAATTATGAAATAAGCATGGGGATGTAAAGTGAAGCATAGAGAATATAGTCAACAATATGGTAATAATTATGTATAGTGCCAGGATACTAGACTAGTCAGCAGGATCACTTCATAAATTATATGTCTAACCACTATGCTATGCACCTGAAACTAATATAAAATAATACTGAATGCCAACTGTAATTGAAAAATTAAAAAAAATGGGGGGAAGGTGAATGGAACAAGAGATTCAAACTTCTAGGTATAAAACAAACAAGTCATGGGATGTTGTGTACAGCATAGAGAAGATAGTTAATAATACTGTGAGAGTGTTTTATGGTGTCAGATGGACTTATCATGGTGATCACTTCCTTAGGTACAAAAATGTTGAATAACTATGGTGTATACCTATAACTAATACAATATTATATCTTTGCTAAATTTTAATAAAAATCTTTTTTTAAAAAGTAATGTATATGAGTATATGTTTAGAATAATAAAATATTTAGGGAATTTTTCTGTAAGGAAAAAATATATTAATGAAGATAGAGAGTGGAGAATGATTGAGTTGAAATGATGCATAAACAGGTTGTTTAATTAATGTTTCTCTCATACAGAATCATGGAGTTTTGAATAAGGACAAAATAAAAACAAAGAGAGAAGCTCTACTGAAAAAATAAACCAAGATGGTGAATATATTTTCAATGAACTATTACTCAGCAATATTTTTAAAAAATAATGAAATCTTGCCATATGCAACAACATAGATGCACTTAGAATCATGCTAAGTGAAATAAGTCAGACAGAGAAAGACAAATACCATATGATTTCACTCACATGTGGAGTCTAAAAAAAGAAAATGAACAAAGAAAATAAAAACAGACTCATAGAAATGGAGATCAAACTGAAGGTTGTCAGAGGAGAGGGTGCTGCAGGAAAGGTTGGAAAGATGAAGGGGAATATAGTCAATAAGATTGTGATAAGTTTGCATGAAGACAGATAATTACCAAACTTAGTGTGGTGATCACATTATATGGTATAAAAATGTGAAATCATTATATTGTACACCTGAAACTAATATATTATATACCAACTATACTTAAAAAAAAAAAAGAAGAAAGAAAAGAAATGATAAGGAAGTTCTATGAGCCAAAGGGAAAAGGTACCTGATGGAAACTTGGATATTCAGAAAGAAATGAAGAGCATCAGAAATGGCAATTTTTCTGGGTAAAAGTTTATTTTTTTCTCTTAATTTTATTTAAAAATACGTGGGACTATTAATCCAAAAATTATAACATTGTCTTGAGAGGTACTACAGACTGAATATTTGTGTATCCCTCCCAAATTTATATGTTAAAACCTAATCCTAAGTATGATGGAATTTTGAAGTGAGGCCTCTAGGAAGTGATTGGGTAATGAGCACTCATAAGTTGGACAAGTGTCCTTATAAAAGGACCCCAGAGAGTTCCCTCCCCAATTCTTCCATGTGAGGACATAGTGAGAAAACTGCCTATGAATCATGAAGTGGGCTTTCACCAGACACTGAATTTGCTGCTACCGTGATCTTGGACTTCCTAGCCTCCAGAGTTGTTTTTAGCCACCCAATCTATGGTATTTTCTTATGGCAGTCCAAACAGACTAAGACAAAGAGTTTATAATATATAGAGATATAATATTAATGACAACTATTATGAAAAGGAAAGGAAGAAGGGTCAACGTACTTATAAGGTTACAATGTTTCTGTATTTTATGAGGTGATACAATATTAAATTTCAGTAGGTTATAAAAGATAAGGATTGATATCATAATCCCTAGAACAGACACTAAAAAAAGAATACAAAGGGGCATAGCTAAGAAATCAGTGGATAAATTAAAATAGGATTTAAAAAATACTCACATAATTCAAATAAGACAGGAGAGAAAAGAGGTACAAAAATCAGAGGGAAGAAACAACAATAAAAAAAAACAAAATAGCAGACCTAAATGCAACCCTAATAATTCCATTAAATGTTACTACAACAGAGGACTTCCATTCCTCCGATTATGGTGATTCAGAGACAGTTTTGCCTCTTCCTGTAAAAACAACGACAAAAAGAAAAATATATAAGAAACAGTGGTTTTCAAACACTGGAAAATGGGAAATGCAGAATGGTGATCCCTGATAGAAATAAGACAAATGCAGTGCACAAGAAAGGGAAACCCAGAGTAGGGTACCTGGGACTTTCCCAGTTTTAGCACTGAAAGGGTCCTGGGAATGCCCTCATTCCTGGGCAAACTGGGAAGGTTGGCCACTGTGCCCATCAAAGAACAATAACCTCCATGAGTTAGGGATGTAGGGATGTAAAGATGGCTAGAATTCAGAGGACAGACCACCAGCAGAAGAGAGCTGCAGACAGCATTCCAGAAATTTGCAGGTTGTTGCCCCATGTATTCAGCTTACTGGTCAGTGCAGGCATGTCAGTAAACCTGAGGCAGGGGAGATACTGCCAGAAAGGAGCAGATAAAGTAATTCTGGGAGTTTGCATAAGACTGAAAATAATTCACATTCCCAACAGCCAGAGTAGAGAAACCTTGTAATACATGGGACATTAGGGAGAGTAACCAGAAGGTTGTTATCCTTCATGGGGACAAAGTAGCCCTAGAATAAGGCTGTTCTGGTCATTTCTTACAGAGTATAAAAGTTTGAAAGGATCAAACTGCTTCCAGTAACTTAACCACGATCTAAGACAAAAGCAAAAAAAAAAAAATTAAGAAATAGAAAGATAAAAAAGAAAAAAAGAAATAAAAGAAAAGGAAAAAGCACCAAACAAGGTAAAATTCACAAGTTCTGGCATGCAATAAAAAAACTGCCAAGTATGTGAAGAAGCAGGAAAATACAACTCATAATGAAGTTGAAAATACAACTCATACTGATCTTTTCGATCAGTAATGGAAACAAATCCCCAAATAAGACACATATGACAGATTGAAAAGACAAGATTAAAAGAACTATTATGAATATATTCCATGTGTTCAAAAAGCTAGAGAAAAGATTGATTGATCATGGTAAGTAGAAATATGAAAGATATAAAAAGACAAACAAAATAGAGTGTCAATAAGCTGAGGGAGAACTTGAAAAAACTAATATATGTGTAATTGGAGGAGGGGGGAGTGGATTCACATACCCAAGTAATTCAAAACATACTTAAAAGTTTTCCAATAACTGGCATTTCTAACAAGTTCCAGGGGAGCTGGCATTGCTGGTTCTGGGACTATTGCTTTCAGGAAGAAGGGTCCCAAGGCATGGGAATCAGAACAACGTGCAATAAAATGGTCATAGGAGCTTTATTTAAATGTAGGCATCTTGTCCTAACCTTTGCAAATTCCCTTTAGGAAATCTTATATGAATCCCAGAAATAAGTGATCCAGATGGGATTTTCCAAAAATAGCTGCCCCAATGTGATGATGAGATTCTTCCATCAAAGAACCTCATAGCATTTAAAATCTCTCCTTGATGAAACATTACCTCCTCTGGAAGACTTCCTTGAAACTACAACTCAGAACATTGATCATGGTACAAAAATTTAGATTGTGGAGGAGGAAAAAAAATGGTATAGACGATAGAAGCTCTGTTCATCCCTCTGGTGACCAAATCAAAGTTGTGATGAAAACAAGGAGCAGGCATCAAGGAAAAATTGCTTGGGATCTAGATGAACAAAACAAAGAACTAGGGAGAAATCCAAAAAATCATCCTGCAACAGCAGAAGGTAGGACAAGGCAAAGACACGGGGCTGCCCAGTCTGGAATGGCTGAGTGAAATGGAGATAGCGGCAGCAGCAGTGGCAGACATCTCTTAAAGGGGCATGTTGGCGAGCTGATTTTTTGGTAATGGACATGATCGCTCTGAACACCAGTGCCAATTTGGCTGCACACAGGGGACACTATGGACTTACAGAGAGATATTGTTGGAGTGAAGGCAGAGTGGAGACTCACTCTATGCAGAAGTGCCTGCGTTATCCATTGCTCCTTGTTGAACCCTCCCCCCACCCTTGTCCCAGTGCCCAGTACCAGCGCTGTCATAGCCCTGACATCATCAAGCTGGATAACAGAGGTTGATCCACCCAGAGGATTCCCTGAAACCTCACCTCCCCCAACTCACGGCCCCACCCAAATCACATCCAGGTATATCCTCAGAGAGTCAGGTGCTCCTTGCTGAGTAGCACCTAAACTCACCATAGAAGCAGCTGGCCTCGGTTTCTGATGTGGTCTTTTGAGGCAACTATTAAACACAGCATCTGTGGATTGCTTGCTGAATCTTAACAGCTGGCCCTGGAGGGGCAAAGGCTTGGGCTAAATTTGGTCTACAGCTGAAGCCCTCTCAGGACTATGCCACTGGGCACCTACTTTACAAATCCACACGAATAAGACTGGGAGACTTAGGAGCTTTGCGTAGTACATAGAAACAGACATAGAAAGGCAGCCAAAATGGGAAGACAAAGAAGCAAAAACCATATGAGAGAAAAGAACAGAGATTCAGATATAGTGGAGTCAAGTAAACTAACAGATGCAAAGTTCAAAACACTGATTATAAAGATGCTCAATGAACTTTTGGGAAGCATAGATAAATTCAGTGAGAACTTCAACAAAGAGATAAAAAATATTAAAATGGAAATGGAAATTATAAAAAAGAATCAGTCTGAAATGGATAACACATTATCTGAGATGAGAAGTTTATTAAATGGAATAAATAAGAATAAACAAGTGAATAAAGAAAAAGATTAAATGACCTATCTAGAGGACAGGAAAGCCAAGGACACTCAATTAGAATGGCAAGAAAGAAGATGCCAAGACCATAAAAATAATTTAAGGAGCATATAGTACACTATTAAGGGTCAAAATATCCATCTGATCAGTGTACCTGAAGGAAAACAAGATGTTGAACAGCTCTTCGATGAAATGTGATGGAAAAATTCCCTAACATGGTGATGGAAATGGAAATAAAACCCCAGGAAGCTCAGAAGTTTCCAAAAACCAGGGATCCAAAGAGGCCCACACCAAGACACATTATTATTAAAATACCAGAGTTTTAAATACTAAGAAAAAATATTAAAAGTAGCAAGAGAAAAGCAGATAGTTACCTACAAGGGAGCACCCATAAAACTGGCAGCTTATTTCTCAAAAGAAACTATGCAGGACAGAAGGGCATGACACAAAATATTTGATGTGGTGAAAACCCAGGATCTACAACCAGGAATACTTTATCCAGCAAAGCTATCATTTAGAGTTGAAGGACAGATAAAGAGCTTCCTAGACAAAGTAAGCTAAAGGAATTTATCACCACCAAGTCAGTATTACAGGAAATGGAGGGACTTCTTTAAGAAGAAAAAACATATATTGAAAACAGGAATAAAGAATGGTGACAACTACATTTCTATCAATGAGTACCTCAAATGGAAAATAATTAAGTACTCCAACCAAAAGATAGAGTGGCTGAATGGATAAGAAAACAAAATTCCATGTCCTTGCCACTGTGAATAATGCTGCTATGCGGTGCACAAATACCCAGTAGAGGGATTGCTGGATCATATGGTAGATCAATTCTTAGTGTTTTGAGGAACCTCCATACTGTTTTTCATAGTGGCTGTACCAATTTGCAGTCCCATCAGCAGCATATAAGGGTTCCTTTTTCTCTGTGCCTTCTTCAACATTTGTTATTACTTGTCTTGTTGATTATAGCTATTTAACAGGTGTGAGATGGTATTTCAGCAACCAAAGTGTCCCACAATAGATGATTGGCTAAAGAAGCTGTGGTACATATATACAATGGAATATTACTCAGCTATAAGAAGAGATGAAATACTGCCATTTGCGACAACATGGATGGACCTTGAGATAATCATGCTAAGCAAAATAAGCCAGGCAGAAAAAATTGAAAATTACATGATATCATTTATATGTGGCATATAAACCTAAAAGCAACAAATGAACAGGACAAACAAACAGAAACTCATGGGCATGGACTATAGGCTAGTGGTTACTAGTGGAGTGAGGGAGGAGGGGAGAGGTAGATAGGTAAAGGGGATCAAATATAGAGTTTAGGGGGAAGGTAAAGTGGGTAAAGGGGGTCAAATATATGGTAGCTGAAGAAAACTGGACTTTGGGTGGTAAACACACAATAGAATATACAGATGTCAAATGATAATGAATACCTGAAAATTATATAATTGTATTAATCAATGTTATCCCAATAACTTAATTATAAATTAAAAAGAAAAAAGAAAACAAGACATATGCTGCCCACAAGAGATTCAGTTCAGGTTAAAAGACACACATAGATTAAAAGGAAAGGGATAGAAAAGATATTGCCTTGATGGACATAGACGGTATTGCACTGAATGAAATGAGTTGGACAGAGAAAGACAAATATCTCATGATTTCATGTACATGTGGAATCTAAAGAACAAAATAATAACAACATCAAAATGGAAATAAACTCATAGATACAGAGAATATTTTGAGGGCTACTAGATAGGAGGGGGTGTTGGGGTATAGCAAAAAAAGGCAAAGGGATTAAGAAGTACAAATGGATAGTTGTAAAATAGACATGGAGATGTAGAGTGTAGCATGGGGAAGATGGATAATAATGTTGTAATAAATATGTAAGGGGGAAGAGGAGTACTAGGTTTAGTGGGGTGATCGTTTTCTGAGTTACATGGATCTCTGATCACTATGCTGTGCACCTGAAACTGTTATATTGTTATATGCCAACTATAATTGAAAAAAAAGCTAATTGAATTGTACAGTGTAAATACGAGCAACTAATTGTCTATCATATTTCAATAGGGCCGGGGGTGAGGGGCACTGAAGGAGTTCATCACCTTCAAAAAAAGTATTACAGGAAATGTTAACAGACTTCTTTAAAAAGAAGAAAAAAATAAAAAAATATGAATAATAAAAGGTCAATAATTACCTTAAATGTAAGTGAATGGTCTTTAACAATGTTCACTTTTGAAAGACTGGTCATTTACAGATAACCATTGTTTTACTCAAATGCTTTTACAAAATTTTTCCTGCAAAATTGCTCAATCTTCAAGGAGACTCATGGAAATGACTGGTAAATACAGGTTTCTTATAACTTTAAGACCATACAAGTGAAATAGAACAAAGACTGCCCTTGAATCTCTTTGGAAAGAACTTTATCAGGTCATCCTTAATATCCTCAATACTCTCATGACCACTGACACTAGTGTGAAACAGGTGGACAGTCAACCTTGGGTACACATCTCACAGCTGAAGAAGGCTTCATCTGACACTGGATACTGCACATCAGCTGGAGACCTTGAGAGCACATTGACTAGGAAGAGAAGGAGCTGACTTCAATGTAGACTGCTTCCACACACAATGTCCTACTTTAGCTAAACACTAAATCCTTCTGTCTTTTCTTTTTCTCTTTTATTCTGGCATTGGCCTGGAAAGATAATGCCATCACTTGTATCACCAGGCCATTGCTAAAGTAGCCTCTGGGATTTCAAACAACTTCGATTTCAGGCTAGGACACCTAACTGACCCCTGGCTTGAATGGGTAAATGCAACAATCTCTACAAATGAATCTGTTAACAGTGCCACCTTAGTGGAAGTGGTTTTGGCCCAACAGAACTTATCCTTGTCTATGGTGGTTATCATTGTCCTTGGGCCTATGAATGTCTACATAGCTAGTGTATAATCGAACAACACCTTTAGGTTATCTAACTATGCCTTTTATTGTTCTAGGGAGAACCTAACCTACTATGAGGTGTTCCCTATTTTTCTTTATAGGAATGAGTTTAAATGAGGCTATAATTAGGAACCTCTCCTTAGATTGAAAACATTGCAACAATCTGCTGTTAAAGCAATAGCTGACAAATAAAAATCTTTAGACTCTGGTCAAAGTTGTTCTAGATAATAGGATAACCCTTGATTATCTTTTAGCTAAGCAAGGAGGTATCTGTGCTCTGACAAAAACCAACTGTTGCACCTGGTTTAACACTTATGGGGAAACTGGAACTCAGTTACATAAGATCACTGAGAAAGCCACTTGACTTAAAAGGGTGACTCCTTCAACAGAGTCTTTCTTTGGTTGGTTTAGGTCTTGGAGATTATAGCTCCAAATTTCACACCAAACATTAGAAATTATCCTGCTTATAGTTAATATAATTATCTCACTGGTATGTTGTATTCTTTCAAAGCTTTAAATTCCAGTTCCCAGTCAATAATCACCAAGTAAATGATCTCCTAAGACTGGAACATCAGAAAAGAAGTAAAGCAAACAACTGACTTAAAGTTGTGAACCTGAAGCTATGAATCATGAGTATCACAGGAATTAAACAAAAATATCATGAGCTTTGAATATCACACAGAGAATCAACAGAAGCTGCAAGAACTACAGAGCAGTAGCTGAGAATGGCATTAATGTTTGTATCCAACGGTAAGGCTGAGGGTTTGATCAAAAGGAGGGAATAACTGTTAAAAAGATACAACAGGCCCAAAATGAAGTCACTTGTGCTAAGTCCTATCAAGACTTAACATCTAATGGGATTGGAGTTTCAGTCTTTCCCAGGAGTGAATCTTAAACCAATCAGCCAGAAATTTTCTAGGGA
This sequence comes from Macroglossus sobrinus, assembly GCA_004027375.1. Classification (NCBI taxonomy): domain Eukaryota; kingdom Metazoa; phylum Chordata; class Mammalia; order Chiroptera; family Pteropodidae; genus Macroglossus; species Macroglossus sobrinus. The sequence continues at coordinate 223,500 of PVKZ01001394.1, read as the reverse complement.
GATAATATGCTTTATAAGGCCCCCTGCCATCCCCTCTTTCTGCCTATAAAAACCTTCCATTTTGTACACTTCTTCAGAGCGCCTTTCTATTTACTACATGGGATGTTGCCCAACTCATGAGTTGCTTGATAAAGTCAATTAGATCTTTAAATTTACCTGGTTGAATTTTTGTTCTTTAACAAGTACTTATCTATAAAGTGAATCTGAATGATACATAGAGTTATTTTGAGGTTGTAAAGTGCTATGGGATTTAAATGTCAACTAATGCATTAGTGAATGCAAACAGACGGTGGCAAGACTCTTAACTGGGGAACAGGATGATTCATGCTGCTAGAAATTAATTTACATTCTGGTTTTCTTTCCTTGCTCTAGGTTTCCGGCTCTGTGTGAAATGGATCAGGTCCCCCTGGTAATTGTTGGGGAATCATGTCACATTTTGATCCTGTTGAGTTAACTCACTTCCTCCTTTTTCACCCAAAATTGAAAGAAAAGATATACAAATTCTGCTTGTACCACAAGTGGCAGCTCCTCCTGAAAGCCAGCTGGTCTGGTAATAGTGTCTCTAAAATTGCCTTTTGGAAGTGCATTGCAGGAGACAAATGGTGGTTTGGTTTCGGCCAGGGTAGTATTTTCCCCCTGGATCCACTCCCAAGGAGTTGTATGTAGTCTCCTTTCCTTTACCCACTTTATACATGTACATGCATTAGCCCACTCTTTAGTTGGCCAGTCCCTCAGTCCAGAGATTGGTAGGGCTGTCAATCAAGAGGCCTTCATCAAGGGGTGGGCATATGTTGCATCTAGGCCATTTAGTCTCTGTCTCTAGGTCTTTTTCCAGAGACATTTTAAAAGAAAAAAAGAAAAATAGAAAGGAGGTGGGGTAAGAGTAATTGGCTGATATTTTCTAGCATCTGTCTTGTGAAGCTGCCCATTAGTTCCTGTTCCCTGAATTCTTACTCTTTCTTTCCTATAAATCTTTTTTTTTGTCATAGTAACAGGAATAAATATTGATCCTCTCAATCAACATTGGTGTAAAAGTACCGTGATTTTTAGGTCACTTTTCCACCAACATCCCAGCATCCTTTGCAGACTGGAAGAGCCATAGAGATGTCAATAAGTAAAAATTCTTTAAACTGTACACTAGATTAGTGCATTTTATTATATCTGTTACAACTATGCATATATTATACCTCAAAAAAAGTGAAGGATATAATGCTTTATATCTGAGTCAGTATTTCACATAGAATCCCAAACCAGGCCAGAATATTTTAGTAGAAATTCTCTACTTTTGTTTTAATCAAATTTATTTCCTAATAAATCACTCCCTATCATTTTCAGGCTGAGGTGCAAACTCCTTAGTAACTTTGTTGAGGAAGAATCCCACTCAGGTTTATTATGCTTGGCCCCAGAGGAGCTAGTGTTCTGAAGATCTGGGCAGTGGGATCAGTTACAACATTGCTTATATACCAGAATTTTTACACGAGCTAATTGGTCAGTTTGGACTCAAACCCTTAAAAATGGCAGGAGTTGTTATGGAGACTATAAGTAGTACCATTGGTAAGGCGGGCGTTGTCATGGGTTGCCAACAGATACAAATCATTACAGAAAGCCAGAGCTGCTAGGGGTACAAACAGTATAAACAGTTACATTTGTTGAGCAGAAGACAAGTAGGACAAGGTGCAAAAGAGCTCTGCAGTGAGCTCTTCTATGTAGCAAGCACAATTTACAGAAGCAGAACAAATAAACTGATTTTAATGAAAATCCTGAAATTTCTTCTTCATTCCCCCCTTTTGATACCCATTTAGATTCTTCATAGGGCATCAATCTTATGATCTCCCCCTTGATCTCTCAGTGTCAGGGACCGGTAATTCCACTGTGCAAAGATCTTTGCTGTAGTCTCTTTCCACTATAGTCTCTATAAGGGAGGTGATTGACTAGACAACAAGAGACAATAGGCAAGGCAGAAGGAGGCAGGTAGGAGGAGTTCTACTCCAACTAAGATTGTAAAGCCCCCGAAGGTAGAGAACCAACGTCCCAAGAGGCCATCAGGGTCCCATCCATGCCCTACTTGCACAGGCACATGTGCCAGTTTTGTCATCTGCTTGATAAGATCTTCAACTGCCTGGCCCTGGTCATCTATACAACAGTTGGTGAGACTGAATCTCCCACATATGCCTCCTGCTGCCAATAGATAATCTAGTGCCAACCTGTTCTGGTAGATGGCATTTCTCATCTGAGTCTGTTGATGTGCAAGGAGAGTCAGGGCTTTCTCAGTCTCATTAGTAATGATTTCTAAAACTGCCGACAGTGAGATAATTCAGTTTAACATGTAAATGGGAGTACGGTATCCCCATGATCCATCTTTTGCCTAAGTGGCAGGACCATTGTATTGGATTATTCATTCTGGGGGCCACTTATCATACTTCCAGTTCTCTATGTGGAATTCTCTTTTAACCCTTTGCAGAGGTTGAGGGACCAGGTGATCAAGCTATTCCTCTGTTTTCAGAGGTAAGAAAAAAAGGATGGTTTTATCATGCCTATCACATAGCTTCCTTCCCAGCTGGTGGAAAGGTGAATATAGGCTGTGCTTCCACAAATCCAGTAAAGCCCATGTGGGGTTGTATGGTTTCAGGCCCTGCCTGGGTTATGCCAGGCTTTAGCTAACCCTAGGAATCTGGCCAACAAATTTTTCTCTTCTGTTTCTCAGCCACACACTTCGTCTGGAGGAGGCATTATAATATTGTTGATCTGAGAAAATTAAGTTTCTGGCTGAGTATTTGAGATTTCCTCCACCTTTGGCCAGGCAATATTGTCCAATAATAGTATGTTCTAAAATTCATTGACCATCGTTTGAGGTATGTGGGGCCATTATATGTGGCATTTCCTGGTTGGGAAAAAATTCAGTAGCTTTCCATGGCCATCTATCTCCCACTAGAGTTCCTCCACATACATAACAGGAAGTGGTATTCAGGGAGTGAGCCATTCCTTCAGCCATTCTGAGAAATAAGTTTTTGAGTGATTGTGACAATGGGACTAGGGGTTCAGTTACTCCCTTGTAGAAGGACTTATAAACCTGATAGGTTTGGGCTGAATGGGCTAGTACTTGACCTCTAATATGAGTACAAATTTGAACATAGGGATTTAACCCCATCCCATCAATGCCAAGTGTTAGGGCTTCTCCAGAACTCCAGCGGGGGTTCAAGGGGTTGGTTATGATTAACTCTAATGGATTGCACATATATGTGGTGCAAATTTAATCCTTAAATATATCTTTTTCTTGCTGGTGGTGTCTTTCTCCTGAGTAGCCCATAGGACACATGACAAATAGGCACAACCTGTTCCACATGAGAAACTGTGGGGACATGTGTACTTTTCTTCTGCCCTGTACCTTTCTCCCCAGTTGAGAGATCTGCAGGATCTCCCTTCCTCTCTTTGGCCCTAACTCATAGCAGCACCAGCATCAAACTTTGGGAATATCTGATTAGTATCTTCTTTCATTTTAGTCTGGGCCAACATGGGTCCATTTGTCCATCTTCACCTGTGTCCCCTCAGAGCTACCCTTATTTCAAAAACTATTTCAGTAGGAGAGTTATTTGGGTTGTAACATACATAAGGTTGATTACTTCCTGGGTCACATTTTGAATATTGAGTCTGGTTATAGGTACAGGTCCCTTTCTGAGTTCCTTGACATTCATAATAATTATAGAAAATTAAGGTAATCTTACCTCTTTCAGTGATATGAATACATGACTCACAGTCTTCTGCCCTAATTTTCTTCCCTCCCCAATATACAATTATAAGGAGTCCCATGATGAAATTCCTCAAGCTTCAGTCGTGTGTAGACCAGCCAGCTTCTGGTTTGTGGCTGGAGCAGGGCATGACGATCTCAGGTGGACTTCTGCTGCCTCCTGAACGTAACTCGGAGCGGTTGGTCAGGAAGAGGCTCTGCAGTCCAAGTCTCCTAGCTTTTGAGAGGTGCTGCTCTCTTTACCCAGGTGTGGTAACTTTAATAGCAGTGGGAGTTTCTAATATAACAGTGTGAGGACCTGTCCTGCACAGCTGGAGCATCTCCTTTTTCTGATCTTTAACCCATACTTCATACTCTGGCTGAAAAGGGTAGACCCAATTCCCCAAGGGGATAGGGGCTCTCTCTCTCTCTCTCTCTCACTCTCTCTCTCTCTCTCTCTCTCTCTCTCTCTCTCTCAAGTTTCTTGAGTGATGCTGTGGAGGATTTTCCCTAAAGCCTCAAGGTGTTGTGACATTAACCTATTAACCTAGGGTCTCCTTTCAACTTCCCTACCAGTGGGAGAGGTCTCCCATAAAGAATTTCAAAAGGGGAATAGTCTGAAGGCCTTGGGTGCATTGCATTCAGAGTAGATCTAGAGGCAGTACATCTATCCAAGGTAGCTGGGTTTCCTGACAAAACTTAGCTAGAGTAGTTTTTAAGGTCCAGTTCATACATTCGACTTTCCCTGAACTTTGCAGCCTATAGACTGTGTGGAGTTTCCATTTGGAATCTAGAGCTTTGGACAAGGTCTGGACTATTTCAGATACAAAGGCAGGTCCATTGTCTGATCCTATAGGGAGCGGTTGTCTGTATCTTGGAACAATTTACCTCAATAAGGCACTGGCTATTTCTTGTGTCTGTTCAGTGAGCGTAAAAAAGGCTTCACCCCATTCAGAGTAGGTGCAAACCAACACAAGCAAGTATTGGTGGCGCCTGCAGGGCTTGACTTCAGTAAAATCCACTTCTAGGTCTTTGAAAGGCATAGTTCCAATTGTTTGCACCCCTGGATTAGGCCTTGGCCTTTGGCGAGCATTATTTCATGCACAAGTCACACATCTAGCACTGATCTGGGTGCACAGGGTTGGAAATTTGGGTGTGAAATAGTAGCAGCCTAACAAGTTTTCTAAAGAAGTCTTCTCCAGGTGAGTTAATTCATGGTGTTATTTTACTAGCTGAACTGCTAGTGCAGTGGGAACAGAGTCTCTGGTCTGGAAGTTCCCACGAGCCTTCCTGCCTCCTGGTTCCCCTTTCACTTGAAGCCTCTTGTTCTTCTTCCTTAGTGTATTTTGGGGATAGAGGTAGTTCTGATGCCAAGACAACCTTGGACCTGTTGCGGCACTTAGTTGATGGGCAGCTTCCTTTGCTGCTTGGTCCGTTAGTCAGTTTCCCCTGCTGACAGGGTCGGTTTCTCTCTGGTGACCCTTGCATTGAATGACTGCCACTTTTGAAGGCTTCCAAACTGCCTCTAGCAGTGGGAGGATTTCTTCTCTGTTCTTTATTCCCACTGCCACCACCCTCCCCCCCACACTTAAGTAATCCTCTTTCTTTATAAGTGGGCCCCCGTACGTGCAAGGTAGCAAAGGCATACCTTGAGTCTGTGTAGATATTAGCCCATTTTCCTTCAGCCTGTCGCAGTTCCTGGATGAGTGCCCATAGTTCATCCCATTGTTCTGACCAGCCTTATGGCAGGGCCTCAGCCCTAATTACCTCAACTGGTGATTGTTATTGTGTAGCTGGCTCTGCACTGTCCTTCATGGATGAAGCTGCTCCCATCTGTGAACAAAACTAATTCTGGGTCCTGAAGAGGAACATATGTCAGGTCTGGCCTGCAAGAGTAAACTTCATTCGTGACCTCCTCATAATCGTGGCCGGAAGGCCCCTCCTCAGTGAGCAGAAACATAGCAGGGTTCGATGTTTGTATAGTTTTGAGATGGACTTGTGGATTTTCACAAACCAGTCCCTGATAATGAGTTATTTTGGCATTGGTCAGCCATTTATGTGCTTGATTATTCATTAATGCAGTTAACCATGGGGGACCTTTACCTTTATATTTTGTCCTAGCATAAGCTTGTCCACTTCTCTGGCCAGGAGTACCGTGGCAGCTAAGGCCCAAAGGTGCAGCAGCCATCCCGCAGCCACCAGATCTATCTGTTTGGACAAATTTGCAATTGGGGATTGCCATGGCCTGACTGTTTGTGTGAGGACCCCCAGTGCAGTGTGATTCTTCTCGTGTATGAAAAGGTTAAAGTCCCATGTCACACCCTGTAGTCCTAATGCTGGGGTGCTGGTTAGGAGTCTATTTCTCTGAAAGTTTTTTCTTGTTTAGAAACCCAGACTAGGGGTTCTTTACCAGACCCAGCTGTGGCCTCAAACAGTGACTTAGAAATCTCAAAGAAACCTGGTATCCAGATTCGACAGAGCCCAGCTGCCCCTAGGAATTCACGGACCTGTTTTTTTGGTGTTTGGACAGGATATTGAGCAGATGGCCAGTTTCCTTTCATGTCCAAGTGTCTGAAGTCCTTCCAAGATGATGAACCCAAGGTACCTGACCTCTTATTTGCAGATCTGAGCCTTTTTCCATGACACCTTGTACCCCGTGGTAGAAAATAGGGCCAGTAAGGTTTTAGTGCCTTTCCAGCAGTCTCTTTGGGTGGAGCTAGCCAGCAGCTGGTTATATACATACTGAGCGCAGCTCAGAGTCTCTCCAGGGAAGGCAGCCAGATCAGCAGCCAATGCTTCACCAAACAGAGTAGGAGAGTTCTTAAAGCCTCGTGGTAGTCGAGTCCAGGTCAGCTGTGCTTTTCTCCCAGTGTGTGGGTCTTCCCATTCAAAGGCAAATAAAGGTTGGTTCACCGGTGATAACCAGAGACCAAAGAAGGTGTCTTTAAGGTCGAGGCATGTGAACCAGCTCGCTTAAGCAGGTAGAAGACTCAGAAGGGTGTATGGGTTTGGGACCACTGGCTGGATAGCGATCACTGCATTGTTGATGGCATGGAGGTCTTGGACAGGGTGGTAGTCGTTCCCTCCAGGCTTCTTGACTGGCAAGAGTGGAGTGTTCCAAGGCAACTGACACTCAACTGGAATTTTGGCATCACACAAACGCTGGATGTGGTCCTGAATTCCCAGGCACGCTTCCCATGACACTGGATATTACCTTTGTGTGACAGGAATGGCCCCTGTCTTCAAATCTACCACAATGGGCACATGATTTTTGGCTAGACCTGGGCCCCCCTTTTCTGCCCATACAGTAGGGAACTCTTCTAGCAGACTGGCTGGATTTTTTTTTGTTTTTTCCCCTGAAGAATAAAGATGCCATTTGTTCTCCCTGGACACAGTCACAACCATCGTTAAAGCAGGCTGGCCCCTAAGTGTGAGTTGGGTGGGCTTTCTTAAGGTAAAGGTGATTTGTGCTCCAAGTTTTGTCAGCAAGTCTCTTCCCAAAAGGGAAATGGAGCACTCTGGTAGGTACAAGAACTCATGAGTTACTAAGTGGCCCCCTAGCTTGCATGAGCGGGCTTTACAGAATGAGTGGGTGACTCGGTCCCCAGTGGCCCCAACAATGGTTGCCGAATGATCCGCGAAGGGAGCCATAGGCTTAGTTACCACAGAGTATTTAGCTCCAGTGTCCACCGTAAAAATCATTGATTGGCCCCTTACTTCTGTTGAGACCGTAGGCTCCTGGGGGGCCAGGATCAGGGAGCCCAGTCACCCTTAGTCTGACTATTCTTCAGCCAGGCCAATAAGCTCTTGGACAGCCGGCTCTGGCTGGAATTTTCCTTTGTGAGGTTGATTAAACTTCTTTAGTTCTTCAGGTATTCTCCCATGGTGGGGGCACTCATTCTTCTGGTGTTCAGTCTCTTTGCAGTAGGCACACTGGTTGCGGCATAGTGGAAGTCTCCTTTTGGCTTCTCTCTTCCGCAGGGAGCAATAGTGTGTCACACCGGGTCTGGGTTCCCTAATGCAGCTGCCAGCAGGGATACCTTTAGTCTCATCCATTGGTCAGCTACCTTTTGGGCCTCCTGGTTGCAGTTTACAAACACCTTGTTTGTGACCTCTAGCAGCTGCGTGGTGTTCATTCCAGCAAGGCCCTCCAATTTTTGAAGCTTGCGGCGATGTCAGTGAAGGACTGGGCCACAAATGCTGTGTTGACCATGTGCTAGTTTTCTTGTGCTTTAGGGTAAAAAGGAGTATATACCTGGAACGCCTCGCATAGTTTCTCATAGAACTCTGTGGGTGACTCCTCTGGCCTCTGGAGTACCTTTCCCATTTTGACATATTTGTTTGCTTCTTAGCCCCAACTTTCACCCCTTGCAGTAAGGCCTACCGATACCTGTTGAGAGACTCTCTTCCATGTGGTAGATTAAAGTCCAAATTGGGCCTGGTGTCTGGCGCAGACTCTGAGGCCCATGCTACAGGGTCTAGTACATCTAGAAGCCATCCTCATGCTTTTGACAGAATCCAACGCTGTTCTTCGGTGTTAAAGAGAAGAGGAGTTGATGGCAGTCATCCCAGGTAGGCTGATGCATGTGGAAGATGGACTCATGCAGATCAATCATTGCCTGAGGTTTCTCCAAATAGGACGGGGTGTGCTGCTTCCAGTTGAGGAGGTCAGTTGTGCTGAATGGCTGATAGTAGAAGACAGGGTGGCCTGGCATTTTCTGCTGGAAATGCTGGAGTGTGCATTTTCTCCAATCTCAAAGGGACCTCATATCTATCAGAGGGGCATCTGAAGGGTCACAGATTGCTGAACTGGCTATGTGGCCAAGCAGACACGCTATGGACTCTGGCTTGGTGGTTGTTTGGGCTGTTGGGGTGGCGAAAGCACGGATAGTGGAGGGCTGTCTGGCAATTGTGGGTAGAGTGGCTGTGCGGGGGCTAGTCAAGCTACTGAGATGTACAGTGGTGGGAAGATAGGTTCTTCCTCGGGGTCTCCTTGGTGAATTAATTTTGCTGGCTCCTCTTTGTTCTTTTTCCAAGCTGGTTGGGCCACTAGTACTTTGCTCTCTTTCTACTTATTTACACAAAACTGGACCCAAGCGGGTACTACAGTAGCGATCTGCAGCCGTATGTTTATGTAAGGCAACTGGTTTGGATGCCCAGGCGTCCCTGTCACTACCTGATATACTGCCTTCACTGTGGGGAGTTTTAGGGTCCCTTCCATGATCCATCCTACCCGAAGTCAGGCCATTCAAGTTCACAAAGAGTACTAACCTTTCCCAGGGTTAGTTTGACCCCGTACTCCTCTGAGAAACCCTTCTTAAAATTTTCAACATATAATTTAAGACAGTTGGCCTAGAAGAACTCTTCCCCCACCCCCATATTTGCAGAGAGCTTTCTTTGAAAATTGAGCGCAGAGGCCAGTGATAGTATATTCTCTAAAATTCTAAAAACCTGGTTAAGGCAGCACAAAACATTGAAATTAATTTTGATGAAATACAGAATCCCAATTTTCTACTCAGAAAACCTTTTTAAAACATTAGTGTTAGACCAATAGTCTAAGAAACATTAAACACAATTCTACTTTTGCATCAGCTTACTTTTGACACTTAAATTTCCATCCTTATACCAACTTTATTTCACACAAAATTTTCTCTCAGGATTTTTCCCTTCACAAACCTTCTTTCACAGTTTCTTTATTCTCTCACATTGCCTCTCTTCATTCCATAACCAACTCTGAGACACATACCTTTCCTTCAGTTTCCTTCAGAATGAATCTACAGACTTTATACCTTCTGTTACCAAGACACTTTCCTATTTTCCTTTTCACCATATATTCAGGAGCCCCTCCCATACCTCCCGTGACAGACAACTATCACACCACAAGGGGGTTGCAAGGAAAGGTTGGGGAAATTTGGAGGGGATGCCACTTACTTCACCTGTCTCTGGCTACTTCCCTCGTGGCAATTTCAGGTGCTTCTTAGCACTGGTGGGTCAGTATAAACTCCAACCTGAATCACTGGAGTAGACTCTTGACAGAGATCCAGTGACACCACCTTAAGCCATATGAGGCTCGCCTACAGAACCACGGATTGGGGCTCAACTCTTGCTTTGTAGCAAGGCCATGTTTTGGTCACTTAGCATTCACTCTCTTTCATACAACCTCTCACCATTCCTTAACATGTTTGCTAACTTGTGGAGGGTGCTTGGTTGCCCTCCGGAGGGTGATGGAGCTCTTGCTTTTCTTAGTGTTGACCAAACTCTTCCCACCCTGCAACAGTGATACAAAGACAAACAAGGGTGGGTGCCCGCTCCAAAGAGGAAACCATTCAGGTGCTCATCCAGCCGTGTCACCAGCTTACATGATGCCTAGCTGTAATGGACTCAGCTTTGTGACTTATGATCAAACACTAGTCCGATGCCACCTTGGATGATATGCTGTTCACCATGGACCTGCAGAGTGAGCTCAGATGAGCTTTGTGGCCATTAGGGGACCTTATGGGTGCCCAGTTGTGGAACTGCAAACTCATACCAGACTAATCAAAGTGGTCAAGCTGCTCATTCACTCACACAGTCATACATCAGGTTAAAACATTGCCTACCCCCACCAGTACAACCCGATCACACAACACATTCCCAACTAGAGGGTGCATGCCTCAACCTGACACCTCGCCCACTGGGGAGACTCCTGTCTCTGCTTCTGTAGAGACTCCTGTTGAACCTGGATCACATGACAGTTTCCCTGGCCCATATCTGCTTACTGAAGACTAAGACACTGAGTCCAATTTCTTTCCCCTCTGACAGAGGGGACCTGAATGGGGGCTGTCCCAGAACCCTACTCAGCTAGTTTACTCCCTTTGATCTTACCTTGGTACCTCCTCCTTCTGCAGCCATTTCTGGTGAGTTGGTCCTTTTCTCCTATGAGTCCGGTTGGTGACTCAGCCTCACCAGGAGTAGGGGCACTGATCTGAAAGAGAACCTGGAATACTCATCAGGTGGCATGTCTCCTCAGTCATCTTTACTCCCCACCACCTCAGCCAGGTCGAGCCATCAGTCTGGTGGCTCAAGGGGCTGGTGTGGTTGGAATCTGGCTGGGACCTCCAAAAATATTGTGGAAAAATCCCAAACTAGTCCAATGAAACACCAAGCAATAACTCAGAGAGAAAGGACAACTCAGGTTCTCATGATCCCAGAGGAGCCAGTGCTCTGAAGATCTGGGCAGTGGGCTCAGTTACAACATTGCTTATATATCAAAATTTTTATACAAGTTAAACTCAAACCATTATAAATGGAGGGAGTTGCTATGGAGACTAGAAGTAGTAACATTGATAAGGCTGGGAATTGTCCCAAGAAAAATAAAAGCCCATAATCCAGATAGCTCAGGACATGCTCTTTGAGTTCATTCACACTCCTCTCTTAAGTGTGTACTTTTGTTTTAATAAAACTCGTGTTTTCCTGCTTGCTGTTTGTTGTGTCCCTGAAGTCTTTCTTGCAGCGTAAGACAAGAACCTAGTCTCTGGAGCTCTAACTCAGGGTCCCTCTTTGGACTCCCACCTTACAGAGCCCTTCAGCATCAAAATGGGGCCATGTCACCTCCAAGTCAAGGTTATATCACTTCCTCTAGGCTCCTTTGAGATGCTCACTTTTGCAATCCAGCTGGGGAAGCCCAGGCCATCTGAAGAGGCAACAACCTAATGAAGAATTTCAACAGCCCAGCTGTAGTGACAGCCATCTCTTTGTCTGTAACTGTGTGAGAGATCCTGAGAGAAAACTATACTAATCAACTTCCATAACTATGAGAGAATATAATAAAAAGATTTTTGCTGTTTTAAGTCACAAAGTTTTGGGGTGATTTGTTATACAATAGATAACTGGAACAGTTTTAATAAGACAATCCTTCCTTTTTTCTCTTTCCCCATCTGGATATTATTTGTTTTTTAAGACCTGGTTCCAGTATCCTACCTCTGGAAAGCCTTCTCTGACTTCTGAGGCCAGGTGAGGTACCCTTTATCTGGACTTTCACAGACCTCTGTGTACCTGTTCTGCAGGTTTGGGGTACCGACACTTGGGGTGCAGGGTTCTGGCAGCTGGAAGAATATGTGAGGAGCCGTGGGCAGATGTGACTTAGCTTTATTCAGGCATAGCAGGACACAACAAGGCACAGGCACAGCTCCAGCTCCTCTGAGCCTGCACGAGGGGCTGTTTTTATAACAAAGTGCATAACAGTGGCTTAAGGCCAGGCAGGTACTATAATCAATCACAATCTACAGGTTGTATAGGACACTGTATCTAGGGCTACATAGGACACAGTATCTCAGGTCACTTGGGACGCTGTATCTAGGGCTGCCTGGAAACCACATGGCTTGCTGGGAGGGAGCCTGACTGTATCCATTTTGTTTGTCAGTCCCCTCATTCAACAGCATCCTTCTATCATGTCCCTGGCATGCTCTATAATTACTGTCTAATTGTTTGATGTTTCCACTTAAAGCTTGAAACCCCTGTGGGCAGTGACTGCATTTTTTATCCTCTGTATTGCCACTGGCTAAAAAAAAAAGTAGATTCTAGCAAATTATGTGGAACAAACAACTTCTTCAGTCATGCAAAAGCTTATAAGTCATGTGACAGCTGGAATATGACAAAAAAAGTCAGAGCAGGCTTAGGAGACAGATTGCCTCGTTCCCTATCCCAGCCAGGTTACTTCAGACAAACTATAGAACTTTTTGGTATGAGATTCTGGAACATGGTGATGATGATGGTGCTGTCAAAGAAAAACTCTCATGTACAAGTTTTGAGCACTGAGTGAAGTTTTTACTTCCCACATAAAACATACAAAGAACTCTGGCTTTTAAGACAACTGACTAGTGTATAAAAAGAGAGGGTGCCTTCAGTTCAGATATACAAGATGTCAGTTCCGACTGAATAATGTATTCTTTTTTATGAAAAACAGAAGTTTCTGTCTTCTATTAATAATGAAAACATGGTTTATCTAAAGATTATGAGCTCTTGGTGTTTGTACTTAAGTCTCTCTGGAAGCCTATCTCAGAATGCAAGGTTTTTAGAAGTATGTAAACCATTTTATTTTTTGAAGTATAAACATTTTCTGGGCTTAAGGATCTGATGTATCAGTGTGAGATAGAGATAATTTCAGTAACTAATTAATTGGGCTGTTATGAGGATTAAGCTATACTAATCATGGAACAGTGCTTGGTACATAGTAAGTACTCAATAAATATTAGTTGTTGTTATTATTATTGATATCACCACTATAATCAAAGCCTGACAAAGCCAGACTTCCAATCCTCATTCTGCCACTAAAGCTGTGCTAAAGCTGTGTGAGTTTGGGCCTCTGAGCCTCAGGTCATTGGTGAGCAAACTGGAAATCAATGTTTGCTTCACAGGGCTGTTGTGACAATTTGCTTGCACAGATTACATAGGAAAGTGGTTGTTTTAAGAAGTGTGAGAGATTATTAATATCTTGAATGTTTTTCCAAAGAAAGCTAAATACAGAATAGCCTAATTAGTTTCAAAGAAGAAAATGTCCATACATTCTTCATTTTAATTTCTCTGTTATTAAGTGAAATTTCTGTTCAGTCTTTTCTCCATTTCTTCCAGTGAAAAGCACTCTGCAGATCTTTTCTTTGCATATGATGCTGAGTAGTGCCATTTCATAACCAGGCCTTAAACACTGAAAGTCTTAATAATTAACAAAGGGAGTCTCAGAAAGAAGTGAAGGTGTTCCGTATCATAAATTATTTAAAATAACCTATTTTAAATTATATAAACTATTTAAACAATCTATTATAATCATAAACAATTTAAAATAATCTGATTTGATAAGATAGTAAGTTGAGAGTGGCCACAAGATCCCACCCTCTGCTGCAAACTTGAGAGGGGTAGGGTGACTATTTATAACACTCACCAACTTGTTTTGTTTGTGATTAAAACAAAAATTTTCTTACAAGTGTTATTTGAACACAGAAGCTTTAGAAATTATTGCCATGGTCTGAGAAAAGATGTACAAAAAGGACATTATCTCTACATGGTTATCTTAGTTAATTGTTGCTCAGGAGGATAATCTTGTAATTAATGGCTCTCTATTCTTACTAGATGTTTTTAAGATTTATGTGTTAAATCTTTGAACCCTGAGATAAAAGATACCTCCCAAGAAGGACTTCTGGTCGCCAACTGGGCTCATATTTAAAAGCAGAGCCTAGCAGCTATTTCTAAACAGGGACCTCTCATACAAACTGTACTTCTGGGAGAAGCCTGCACTAAGCTGCCTGCCTGCTGTACTACAGTATGCCTGTACTGTGTTCCCACCATCTGAGGCAGTCCTTATAAAGGAATTCCTGGAATTGTTTTTCAACCAATAGGACTAAGACTTTCTCTATCCAGGTGGAGCTACACAATTATACCCACATTAGCATCTTCACCAACCAATCAGAGCAACTCCATTTGACCAATCAGGACCGTGCTTTTTGGATCAGTTAAACTACAAGGATTTGGAGTCCTCATTGGCATGAGGATGGACCAATCAAGGACCAGAAGCAGGGACTTCTGTCTATATAAGACAGCTCCCCCCTGGATCAGGGAGTGAATGGTTCTCTTGCCACCAAAGACTGAAGATTGCATTTCTCCACCTAGAGCTGAAACATCAAAGACATCTCACTGGAGCCGGGAGGAGCGGGCCAGCACAGAGCAGAGTGGACTGGAGCAGGTGGAGCGGAGCAGGTGGAGTGGAGCAGGTGGAGCGGAGTGGTCTTGTAGGAGAGGGGCCTCATTTCAGGGCTGACTCACATAGAGAGCAAGAGCTGAGCAGGACCTGTGGTGGAAGCATTGACAAAGCCATACTTGACTGTGTTATAATCTGCCAAGGACAGAGAAGCAAAACAGTGACCAGACAGCTGCTTGTACTTTAGCATGATAAACTGGGTACAGACAGGCCTTGGGAGATTATTGTTGCCAGTAAGTTCCAAGTCCTGAGAAGACTCTCACCAACCCCACCCTTGAACTTCAACAGTATATAATAAACTCGCTGAGCTTGCCTCGAGGTCACTGTATCTCCATGCAAGTGCATGTCCCACCTGGCCCCAGCTTTTGTATATACTGTCTTTGTTTTTCTCAATCCTCCCTAGCCCCCTATCAGATTAACCCTCCAGTCGTGCAGGTCACAGTAGCCTCTCCCCAGAGCCTCCTCATAGTTGTGCTGTTTCACAGCTGTGCTGCTTCATAATTCAGCTTTAACATATATTGAGCTGTTCACAGCCATGCTGTATCACAACTAAACTCTTTGCACTGAATAAAGTTTCCTTTTCACTGAACCCCAACTGGGGATTCCTGTTGGCATCGAATTGGTGCCAATGACCATTGGTTGATGTGTCAAAGAGAATAATCACTCCTTTTTTCTTTTCCCACATGCATGATGAAAAATATCTCATGCTCTTGGGTTTATTGAGTTTATTGGGTTTACAAGTTTACATTAGAATTTCGATGATTGGGTAAAGAAGAGGTGGCATGTATGTACAATGGACTACTACTTGGCCATAAAAAGAATGAAATCTTTCCATTGAGACAATATCGATGAGCCTAGAAGATAGTATCCTAAGTGAAATAAGTCAGGCAGAGAAAGACACATACTATATGGTTTTACTTATGTGTGGAATCTAAAAAAGAGAATAAACAAAGAAACTCAGAGATAGAAGGAACAAAGTGGTGGTTACCTGATGAGAGCGGGGTTGGTGATCTGGGTGAAAATTTGAAGGGATTAAGAAGTACAAATAGCCACTTATATGCAGGTATGGGAATGTAAAGTGCAGCATAGGGAATATAGTCAATAATATTATAATAACTATATATGGTGTAAGCTGGGTACTAGACTTACCCAGGGGATTATGTCATAAATTATATAAATGTCTAACTACTATGCTGTACACTTGAAACTAATATTATATTGAATGCCAACTGTAATTTTAAAAATTTAAAAAAAAATAAGAGTTTGATTTTCAAAAAATAAATTACTCAGTCTGCTGAACTCAAATTAGAAATCAAATAGAACCCCCAGGGACCAATGGATAATATTAAAAAGTCTACTGTAAATGCAATTTGAATCTAAGAAGGACAGGAGTGGAAGAGAGATGGAGAGAGGGAAGCAGGGAGGAAGAAAGGCAGGGGAGAGAGAGAGAGGAAAAAAAACAGAGACAGAGACAGAGAGACAGAGACAGAATCAGAGAATATTGATAAATTAATAGCTTAAAAATCATTAATAATACAATAAACAACCCCAATTTGAAAATGAGCAACAAAATTTACCTTACAGAAAAGATACCATAATCAAAAAGGTGTCAAAGCTCATCCATGTCCAACTCCTGCAATTTCCCCAGAGCTAGTAGGGAACTATTTTCAAGCTCTCCTCTGGGGGAAAAAATGGACAAAAGACCTGACAGATATCTCACCAAAGATGATATGTAGCTGGAAAATAAGCCAAGTTATTCACAAGAAAAGTTAGAAAGTTAGAAAAGAACTGAAAAGAACTGAAACGTTAGAAAAGTTAGTGAACTGAATGACAACAAAAATAAAATATATCACATTTGCTGGGCTAGAGCTAAGGCAATACTTAGAGGGAAATTTAGAATTTTAAATGCTTTTACTAGAAATGGAGAAATGTCAAAAGTCATCCATCAAGAGTTGGATTAAGAAGATGTAGTATATATACACAATATAATATTACTCAGCCATAAAGAAGAATAAAATTTTACCATTTGTGAAAAATGTGGATGGACCTACAGGGTATTATGCTAAGTGAAAAAAGTTAGACAAATATCAGAGGATCTCACTTATATGTGGAAGCTAAAGAACAAAATAAATGAACAAACAAAACAGAAGCAGCTTTATAGATATGTATGTAGAACAAACTAACATTTGCCAAATGGGAGGGTGGTTGGGGTTGAGTGAAAAAGGTGAAGGAATTAAGAAGTACAAATTGACAGGTATAAAATAGTCATGGGGACATAAAGTATAGTATTGGGAATAGTCAATACTATTGTAATGACTACGTATAGTGCCAGGTGGGTACTAGACAAATTGGGGGATTTCTTCATAAATTATATAAATGTTTAACCACTATGCTAAACATCTGAAATTAATATACAATGATATTAAATGCCAACTCTAATTGAAAAATAATAAAAATAAAATGAAGTCAATTAACCTGAGGATATACTTTAAGCCAAGAAATGAAGAGCATAGTAAACCTCAAAATAAACAGAAAAAAGAAATAATAAAATTACGTCTAGAAATCAATAAGACAGAAAACAAGTAGTAAGACCAAAACAAGTAACAAGACCAAAAAAGTAGTTCTTTATAAAGATCAACAAAATTGATATTCCTTAGCTTGAGTAATTAAGTAAAAACAGAAAAAACCCAAGTTAGCAATATTAGGAATGAAAGAGGAGCTTTTGCAACAGAACCTAACAGCATTAAAAGAATTCTAAGAGAGTTTTATGAACCATGTCAGACCTACAGATTCAATAAGTTAGAAGAAAGGAACATATTCCTTGAAAAATACAACTTTCCAAAACTGACACAAGATGATAAAATAGAAAACATAAATAAAATTGTATCTATCAAAGAAATTAAATTTATTTTAAAAAATCTTTCACAAAAAAACTCTAGGTTCACATAATTTCCCTGGTAAATTCTACAAAATATTTACAAATAAATAACGCCAATCTTACACAAATTCTTCCAAAAAAGGAGGATAGAACACTTTTCAAGTCATTTTATGAATTCAGTAAGACTCTAACTCCAAAACTTGAAAAATACATTTAAAAAATTATAGTCCAATGGTCTTCATTAACATAAAAAATATTAGCAAATTCAAACTAGCAGTAGATAAAAAGAATAATACATTAGGACCAACTAGGATTTATCTCAGCGATGCAAAATGGGTTTAGTATTAGCGTAATAAAGGAGAAACATTTCAATAAATTCAGGAAAATAATTTTATAAAACAACACTCATTTATGATAAAAACTCTCAGTAAACTAGGAATAATACAAAAATTTCTCAATCTGATAAAATCTGTTTTAAAAAAACCTACCCTTAATACCCTGTTTAATGGTATTCCATAAGGTTGGGAACTGAGTAAAATCAAGTCTATTCAACATTGTACTGGAGGTTCTAGCTACCACAAAAGGGCAAGAAAAGGCAATAAAGGGCATGAATTCTGGAAGAAAGAATTAAAATAAACTCTCTTTTTTGATGTTTGTTTAGAAAAAATTTTTATGATATCTGCAACTACTAGAACCTGAAAGTAATTTAACAATTTTACAAGATACAAATTACTATACAAATTTAATTGTATTTTATATACTAAGAGCAAATAATTAGAAATAAAATCTCAAAAAATTTACATTTATAGTAATGTCACCCCAAACCATAAAATTACCAGCAATAATTTAACAAAAGACGTGCAAATTTTCTACACTGAAAACTACAAAACACTGCTGAGAGAAATTAGAGAAAATCTGAATAAACAGAGCAAAATATACTCATGAACTGGAAGACTCACTATTCTTAAAATATCAATTCCCTCTGACATTGATCTATAGCAAAAAATGGCATACTTTTTCTTAAAGAGTTGGAGTAAATATTTTAATTTATATGCCATACAGTCTCTGTTGCAACTACAAATGACCTTTGAACAACACAGGTTTGAAATGCATGGGTCCACTTATACACAGATTTTTCCATTAGCAAATTCAAACTAGCAGTAGATAAAAAGAATAATACATTAGGACCAACTAGGATTTATCTCAGCAATGCAAAATGGGTTTAGTATTAGCATAATAAAGGAGAAACATTTCAATATATTCAGGAAAATAATTTTATAAAACTTAACACTCATTTATGATAAAAACTCTCAGTAAACTAGGAATAATACAAAACTGTGATCAGCACAGTTCAAATCTGTTTTGTTTATGTCATTTTTGAGGCTAGGAATCTGCACATGTGGAGGGCCGACTCTAATTATAAGCAGATTTTCAACTGCGTGGGAGGTTGGTGGCCCTAACCCCTGCTTTTTACAAGGGTCAATTGGACTTCACTCTGCCACTGTAGAGTGAAAGGAAGCATAGACAATAAACAAGAGAGTAAGTGGGGCTGTGCTCCCATAAAATTATTTACAAAATAGGTGACTAGCTGCTACAGGCCAGAGATTACCAACCTCAAATTTGTAAATTGAACACAATACCAATTGAAATACCAGCAGAGTTTTTGTGGAAATCCACAGTCTGATTCTAAAATTTATTTGAAAATTTAAAAAACCTGGAATGTTTAAAGCAATCTTGAAAATGAAAAACAAAGAAGATGTACATTATCTTACTTTGAGACCAACTAAAAACCACAGTAATCAAGATAGTGTGGTACTGGCAAAAGGATTGACAGATCAATAGAATAGAATAGAAAGCCCAGAAATAAACCCATATCTACACAGTTACTTGATTTTAATAAGGCACTCAGGCAATCCAATGAAGAAATGGATCTGGAATAACCATATGTTATTATGGGAAAAAAATGAACCTCAATTCCTATCTCATACCTTGCAAAACTCAAAATTAATTCAAGATGAATCATAAATATAAACATAAAAGTTAAAGATTTTAGAAGAAAACAGGAATGTACGTTAGGATTTGAGAGCTAGACAAAAGTTTCTTAGGTCACATAAAATAACAATAAAATAAAAATTGATAAATGAGACTGTATTAAATAAAAGCTCCTGCTCATCATCAGCTTCATAAAAAAAAGTAAATAGGCAAGCCACACTGTGAGAACATATTCACAAAACAAATATCTGAAAAAGGACTAGTATCCAGAATATTTTCATTTCTACAATCAAAAATACGAAGACCAAAAACCTAATTTTAAAATATGCAAAGGAGTAGAACTTTACTAAAGGCCCTTCACTGAAGGAAATGTATAAATAGTGAATAAATACATGAAAAATATTTAATATCTCAAATAAACAATCTAACACTGCACCTAAAGAAATTAGAAAAAGAAGAACAAACAAAACCCAAAGTAAACAGGAGGACAGAAATAGTTAAGATCAAAGTGAACATAAACAAAAATAGAAATTTAAAAACAGTAGAAAAGGTCAATAAAACTAATAAATGGTTCTATGAATAGATAAAGATAATAGATTAACCTTTAGCCAAACTCATTAAGAATGAAGGACAGAGCCCGAATAAATAAAGTATATGAAAGAGAAAATATAACCGACACCACAAATACAAAGAATCATTAAAGAATACTATGAACAATTATATGCTAACAAATTCAAAAATCTAAAAAATGAATAAATTTCTAGGAGTACATAACCTTCCAAGACTGAACCAGGAAGAAATACAAAATCTAAACAGACAAATTACTAGCAATGAAATTGAAGCAGTATTTGTTAACCAATGTTACCATAATAAAAATTAATAATAATAATGATAATAATAATAATAAAGAAACTGAAGCAGTAATCAAAACACTCTCAACATATAAAAGTCCAGGACCAGATGGCTTCACAGGTGAATTCTACCAAACATTCAAAGAAGAATGAATACCTATTCTTCTTAAATAATTTCAAATTTGAAGAGAAAGGAATGCTTTCAAACTAATTTTATGAAGCCAGCATTACCCTGATACCCAAACCAAAGACATTAAAAAAAAGAAAATTACAGGCCAATATCTGTGATGAATATAGATGTAAAAATTCTTAACAAAATATGAGCAAACTTAATTCAACAATATATTAACCCATTTCCCATTTTTAAAAAAATGTGCAGCCCACTGTCAGTGTTAATTTAATTTTACAAACATGCTCTTTGAGGCTGAAGCAAATCTGACTGGTTTTCAAGGGGAAAATAAAACATAAGAACTGTTCTAGGAATTATTTCTAAACAGATCTTGTCTCTAATCCTAATGTAACAGAAATGTACACATAAATTGGATTTATCAAATGAATTTTTGGCTAACAACTGTTTAAGAATGATATTAACCTCACATGTAGAAATGATACATTTCTTCATTTTTAACATTTTCGGCAATTACAACTACTAATAACAGACTGCTATAAATAGAATGATGTCATTTGTTTCCAAAGACTATTGATATACTAGAGCAATGTGAAAATAATAATAAAAGTGAGATATTTCATGGCAAACTTTAGGGATAAGGTTAGGACTGTAATCTGTGTGGTATCTCGGGGTAAATGCTGCACCTTCAAGCGCCACCAGTGAGTATGCTCAGGGCAAAGGAAAAATGAGTTAAAAGAAATATACACCAAGTGGGATTTCTTTTAGGGATGCAAGGATGGTTCAACACACATAAATTGATCAATGTGATACATCACATTAACAAAATAAATAATAAAAACCATGTGATCATCTCAATAGATGCAGAAAGAGCATTTGACAAAACTCAACATTCTTTTATGATAAAAACTCTCAACAGAGTGGGTATAGAGGGAACATACCTCAATATAATAAGGGCCATGTATGACAAACCCACAGCTAACTGAATACTCAATGGTGAAAAGCTGAATGCCTTTCTTCTAAGACCAGGAACAAGACAAGAATGTCTTCTTTCATCACTTTTATTCAACATAATATTAGAAGTCCTAGCTATAGCAATCAGATAACAAAAAGAAATAAAAGGCATTTGCGTTGAAAAAGAAGTAAAACTGTTATTTGCGATGGCATGATTATATATAGAGGGAACCCGAAAGACCCCAACAAAAAAATTAGAACTAATAAATGACTTCAGTAAAGTTGCAGGATACAGAATCAAAATAAAATTCTGTTATGTTTCTATACACCAATAATGAACAAATAGAAAAAGAAATTAATGAAATGATCCCATTTACAGTTGCATCAAAAAGTATAAAATGCATAAGAATACATTTATCCAAAAAGCTGAAAGACCTGTACTCTGAAGACTGTGCAATAATGAAGAAATTGAATACAATATAAATAAACAGAATATAACTTGCTCGTGGATTGGAAGGATTAATATTGTTAAAATGTCCTTACTATCTAAAGTAATACATAGAGTGAATGCAATCCTTATCAAATACCAAAGGCAGTCTTCTTGAAATTAGAACTATGAATCCTAAAATTTATATGAAACCACAAAAGACCTAGAATAACCAAAGAAATCTTGAGAAAGAACTAGATGATATTATGCTGCTCGACAGCAAACTATATTACAAAGCTGCAATAATCAAAACTGTTCTGGCATTAAAACAGATAGGTTAATGAAATAGAATAGAGAGCCAAAAACTAAATCTCCACTTTTATAGTCAATTAATCTATAATGAAGGAGGCAAGGATATACAATGGGATAAAGACAGTTTCTTCAATAAATGATGTTAAAACAATGGGACTGATACATGCAAAAAATGAAACTGGACCACTCTTTTACACCATGTATGAAGGTAAACTCAAACAAATTAAAGACTTAAATGTAGGACCCAAAATCATAAAACTCTTAGAAGAAAACATTGGCAGTAAACTCTTTGACATCAATCTTAGCAATATTTTTGAATATATCATCTCAAGTAAGGGAAACAAACAAGTAATAATACATAAATGGACTGCATCAAAATTAAAAGTTTTTGCACAACGAATGAATCTATCAACAAAATGAAAACACAATCTACTGAATGGGAGGAGATATTAGCAAACAATACATCTGACAAGGGGTTAATAACTAAAATATATAAAGTACTCTTACAATTTAATAACAACAACATAAAAAGTGGGCAGAGGACCTGAATAAACATTTTTCCAAATATGATGTACAGATGGCCAAGAGACATATGAAAAGATGCTCATCATCACTAACGATCAGAGAAATGCAAATCAAAGCACAATGAGATATCACCTCACACTTGTCAGAATGGCTGTCATCAATAAATCAATAAATAACAAGTGCTGGTGGAGATATGGAGAAAAGTGAACCCTGGTGTACTATTGATGGGATTGTAAATTAGTGCAGCCACTATGGAAATCAGTATAAAGATTCCACAAAAAATAAAAAATAGAACTTCCATATGATACACTAATCCCACTCTTGGTTATTTATCTGAAAAACACAATACTAATTCAAAAAGATATATATATAGCTCTATGATCATTGCAGCATTATTTACAATAGCCAATATATGGAAGCAACCTAAGTGTCCATGAATAGATGAATGGATAAAGAAGACATATATCATTATATATATATGTGCATGTGTGTGTGTGTGTGTGTGTGTGTATATACACACATATATATATAATCGAGTATTTTTCATCAATAAAAAAATGAAATCTTGCCATTTGCAACAACATAAATGGGCATGGAAGATATTATGCTTAGTGAAAAAAGTCATATAAAGACAAATACTGTATCTCTTATATGTGGAATAAAAAAACAAAATAAGTGAATAAACAAAACAAAACAGAAACAGGCTCATAGATATAAAGAACAAGCTGATGATTGCCAAAGGGGAGGGAGTGGAGGGATAAATTTTTTTTTTAATTTTATAACATCAATTTAAAACATCAAGGAAAAATAAATATCACAAAATCTGAAAAATATATATATATATAGGACTAATTTTTATAACCTTGGATTTCACAGTGGTTCTTAAGTATGAAAAAGCACAGTATCAAAAGCACAGTAAAAAAAGAAAAAATACATATTTTGACCTTCATCATAATTAGAAAACTGTGAGTCAAAGAACATTATCAAAAGAATAAAAAGGCAACCCGCAGAATGAGAGAAAATATTTGTAAATCATATATCTGATGAGATTAATATTCAGAATATATAAAGAATTCCTCTAACTCAATAACAACAATAAAATAGAAACAACTCAATTCAAAAATGGGCAAAAGGCCTGAATAGACATTTCTTCAAAGGAGATATATACAAGATTTAAAAAGCACATGGAAAGATGCTCAACATCATTAAAAAGCACCCAACATTGTTATTCATCAGAGAATTATAAGTTAAAACTATAGTTCACATCCACACACCAGTACACATTCATCAGAATGGCTAAAATTAAAATGACTGACAGCATTAAAGATTTGTGAGGATGTGGAGCAACTGGAACTCTCTCATACATTGTTGGTGGAAACTTGAAATGGGACAACCATGTAGAAAAAGGTCTGGGAATTTCTTACAAAACTAATCACGTAACTATCCTATGGCAGAGTTCCAATCTTTGACATGTACTGAGAGAAATGAAAAGATATTTTTACAAAAAGACTTGTACAATAATGTTCAGAGCCACTTTATTCATAATAGCCCCCAAATTGGAAATAGTCCTAGTAGCTCTCAATATGAAAATGGTCAAATTATGATGAATTCATTCATTGGTATACTCCTCCTCAGTAAAAAAGTACAAATTACCATTACCCACAACAAAAGACATTAATTTCAAAAACATTTTCCTAAGTGAAAGAAGGCTTATACAAAGGAGGCATAGTATATGATTCCATTTGTATGAACTTTTAGAAGAGGCAAAACAAATTTATGTTGGAAAAAATCAGAACAGTGGATGCCTCTGGGAAATTGTAGATGGAGATTGAATGAATAGGAAAGAGCATAAGGATACTTTCTAGGTTATGGTAAAGCTCTATATCTTTATATATTTTGGTTACACACATATGGCTTTATCAAAATGCAGAATATGCATTTGTGCATATTCATTGTACATAATATTTATTTGTGCATTTCATTGTACATAATATTTTCCCACTTTTACTATGATAAAATGTATATAACACAAAATTTGCCATTTTAACCATTTTTAGTGTACAATTAGTGTCATTACATTGATAATGTTATGCAGCCATGACCACTATCTATATACCAAATATTTCATCACCCCAAACAGAGATAACAAAAATTCTATACTCTTAAGCAATAACTCCCCACTTACTTCTACCCTACTCCCTGGTAACCTCTAAACTACTCTCTATCTCTATGAATTTGCTTATTGTAGATGTCAGGAGCTCATATCAGCTAGGATTGAGAGAGCTGAGATGTCAGGTATTGGAGCAGATGACTAAAGCAACAAGCCCAAAATAAAAGTGTTGATATTTATGCACTTACTATGATGATATAAGCAGGAATCTAATACTGGAGAAGACAATGATGCTCTGTTCCATTTTTCCTGGTGAAGTGGTGTACCTGTTGAGAGTCAGGTGGATCATCACAGGCCTGGGGTATTGTCTTACTGTTGAGAGAGCCCTGACAGAAGGCGGTTTTATGAATCCTGATCAGGGGGAAGGGGAAGGAGAAGGCTCAGAGTGTTAAAGTACTGGGTACTAAATCAAAGTGAGGAAATTGCTTTCCAGGCTCTCCCTAATCCAGCAAAAGAGGCCTTGAAGAGGCACCTGGAGACGATCCTTGTCCAGGGTCTCAGGTAAAGAGACCTAGGAATGAAGCCACCAGGACTAGGAATGAAAATAGGTGAGAAGCATGGCTGGCTAGGGGCCTGTGTCCCTGACTGCAACTCCCCTCAGAGACCTTAGTGCACCACCTGAGCCCCAAGCCTGATGTGGGGAGGGCAGCTCCCGCCCCTTCCAAAACCCCATCCTCTTCCCAATCATCCACCAGTACACCCCACCCAACACCCCCAGGACTGCCCAGAAAAGCCTTTGTAATTAGTCAGGCCTGAAATGTCACACAAAAGTTTTTAATCAGGAGCAGGACTCCTCATTAGATACTTAAAATAAGTAGAATCTTACAATATCTGTCCATTTATATCTGGCTCATTTCACTTAGCATAATGTTTTCATGGTTCATACATCTTGTAGCACGTGTCAAAACTTCTTTTTTTGGCTCAGTATTATTTCATTGTATGTATACATAAATGTTATTATATTATTATACATATCATTATATGTATATATAATATACATACAATGAAATAATACATACACATTTGATTATCTATTCATTGATTGATGGACATTTGAGTTGTTTCCATTTATTGGCTATTGTGAATAATGCCACTAGGCACACCTGTGTAAAATTACTTATTTGAATTGCTGTTTTTAATTCTTTTGGGTATATACAAAGGAGTGGAAATACTGGGTCATATGCAAATTCTTTTTGCTGAACTACCAAACTGTTTTCTACAGCAGCTGAACCATTTTACATTCCCACAAGCAATGCATGAGGGTTTCAATTTTTTCACATCATTGCTAACATAATTATTATATCCATTTTAATGGTTGTGAAGTAGTATCTCATTGTGGTTTTAATTTGCATTTTTCTAATGACTAATGATATTGAGTATTTTTTTAATCCCCCCCCCCCACCGTCTCTCTCTTTAAGAACTGGATCTCTGAAGGTGGAGTGTCTCCTCTCACGAGCGTGCACGCACCCGGGCTCTGGTGTGCCTGGAGTATGGACTGTGGGTACCCTGGGGCTCGAACCCATGACCTTCTGTGTGTCAAGCAGACATGTTAACCACTAGTCTGGAACCACCCCTTGGAGCTGAGTATGTTTTCATGTGCTTATTGGTCCTTTGCATGTCTTTGGCAAAATGTCTATTCAAGTCCTATGCACATTTTTAAATTGAGTTGTTTGCCCTTTTGTTGTTGAGGTGTAGGAGTTCTTTATATATTCTGAATATTAAATCCTTATACATATGATTTTCAAATATTTGCTTTCACTCTGTAGGTTGTCTTTTCACCTTATAGTGTCCTTTGATGGACAAAATTTTTTTAATTTTGAAGTCTAATTTATTCATTTTAAAATTTTGTTACCTTTGCTTTTAGTGTCTTCTAAAATTTTTTTAATTAGAGTTGACTCTTTATATTAGTTTTTATTAGCTTATATTAATTTCAGGTGTTAAGCATAGTGGTTAGACATTTATATAATTTATGGAGTGATCCCCTGATTAGTGTAGTGCCCACCTGGCACTTAAAAAGCTAATCCCCTCTTTGTTCTGTTTCTGTGGATGTGCTTGCTGCATAGGCTGGAGGGCAGAGTGATTTGGAGATCAATTGAAGACCCATCCTCCCCTATGATTGTTCTGTCTCAATAACGGATATATTACCTAAATTCCTAAATTATGTGCTGTAACTTCCCGTAGCCCATGCTAACCGTAACAGTACAGATATAAAAGCAAAATTGCCCCTGAGCTTGGGGCCCAGATCTTCAGAGCGCTAACTTTTCTGGGACCGTCGGTGTAATAAACCTGAGTTTTCCATCTCTCCAAGTGGTGCTTGGTTTCTCGCCAGTCTTGTTTCGCAACATTTCTGCAACAGTACTATACATAGTTATTACAATATTAATGACTATATTCCTTACACTATTTATTCCTGTGATTGTTTTCTAACTACCAATTTGTACTTCTTAACCCCTTCACCTTTTTCACCCAGATCCCCAACTTCCTTTCATCTAGCAATCACCATTTTGTTCTCTGTATCTATGAGTCTGTTTTTGTTTTGTTTGTACAATGTAAATAAGAAAAACTAATTGTCTATTATAACCTCCTTGGAGTTTGCATTTTAAAGAGATAATCTAGCTAAGAGTAAATATAAGAGTAAACATTTATATCTCAAATGCTCAGAGAAAAAATGCAAGCTCCTTCAAAGAGGGCTTTGGTTTCCTGTGCCAATATTATAAGCCTTTTGAAATGGTTAGAAGTATGATGATTGGTAGAGAGGGTTGGTGGATTTTTCATTGTCTCTGGAGCCACAGCTCTGGTCTTGTAAAGACTAAATTTGTAGAACAAGGACAGCTGTATTTGATTACCCAGAGAATTAGGTTGGCACTTAACTGATGTCTGTCAAATGACCAACATACTCACCCACCTATGTTGGAATGTTTTTCTTTCCCTCTGGGTACATTTGACTTAGGGGGAAAAGCTTAAAGAGAATTCATGAGTGTCAGATTCCAATTTGGCCAAATTTTATCATAAAGTTATTAGATCCTTTCAAATATCTTGTCAGTTTTCAGCTGAGTCAAACAGTAAACATTTCTGGTAGTATTAACCAACTCCATAGACCCAAGAGACTTATTGGATACAAAAAAAATATTACCCTCATGAGAGATCTAGAGTCACTGCAAAGGCAGTCAAAAGAAAAAATCAACAACCTGCAAAATCCCAGGCAGGCAGAAAACAAAGCCAAGTTAAAGTGAGCCAAGAAAGAAGGTAATAGCTATCCTTGGTAGAGAAAAGATTAATAAGCAGTTGGTCTCGATTTGGAAAGAAAGGGACAATGTGAAATTGTATTTCACTCTCTCAACTGAGCTCAGGAAATAATTCATTTACAAAAACTTTTGAGAATCCTCCCTGGGTTTAACAAATCTTTAACTATGGCTCTTAGTTTGGCCTTTGACCGAGGAGTGAAAGATTTTGTTTAACTTAAAAAAATTTTTTTTTTAATTCTTTAATGTCACTGCTTATTTAAAGGAGTGAAAGATTAATGAAGAGGATCATGTATAGCCTTGGGTGGTCTTATTTTAAAAGTAACTGTTTAATAGTCTCTTCAGTGATAAGGCAATTCAGAGGATTACTAGAATGAGTACTTAAAGGTTAAAGTGGGGAGCAGTAGGAGTTACATCAATTTTATAGTCTTCTGTTTGAAGTACCTCTTATTCTTTGATTTTATTAGTTTTTTGTAACAGGTCTTTTAATGAATTATTTTGAAATCCTGAAGTGTTTGTGAAGCTTGTTTACTAATTAAATCAGGCATCAGATTCTGTTTGTTTCACTTAGGATCACTTGCTTTCAAGGATACTTATTAAATAAATGATCTTATTTAATTGGAAGATTCTCCATAATAGCCATTGTAATTCTAGGTTGTTTTCAGTAAAATCTTGGTCATTTTGATAGATATTTGGAGCTTCCAGGACTATAGTTAAAATAAGCAGGTGTGCCAGAAGGTAGCACATATAAGTCTTTAGGTTATAAAGATTCTATTTCCATTAGCAAGGCCTTTGGATTTCGCAGAGCTACACTAAAACCTAAGAGGCTTAGGTATCCTATCTTGGGAATCTTCTTGAGACGTCAAGTGCTTCAACAGTTTTAAAATGCTCAACCCGTACCCACCAATGTTTCTGGCTTTTTTAACTTCCAAGATTTCCATTAGCAACTAGCCTTTATTTACAACAAAATTTTATTCACCTGATGCCTCCCACTGGACTCAGTCAAGTTCAAATCAGACCTAGTCCAATTCTAAACCCGGTCCAATATTTAAGTTGGACCCATTCTGATCCCCATTTTTAACCACCACCAATTCCCAATGTGGAATTTGGGGTACCAGCAGAACCCAAAGAATGGGGACTGTGACTGATTTCAAACATATGGAAAATTGCAATCTGTAAAGCCAAATGGATCAAGAGCTCAATGAAAAATGAAGCTCAGAAATGAGAGGAACTTATCAATGGCCCTTGGTAATGGCGAGAAAGGCAATGAACTCAAAAAGGGGGTCGCAGGTACCATGCCTGTGTTTCTTGTTGTCCCCAAATGCTGTCGGAGGTCCACTTCATATCCTACTACTGCCACCAAATCTGTTAAAGAACAAAATCTCAACCAGTAAATTTAAAGGTCTAATTGACTTTATTGAACAATTTATGAATCAGACAGCATTTCATCTACTAAATAGAAAGATGCTCCAAGGAATTGTATAAAATTGAAGCTTTTCATAGGCAGAAAGAGGGCGAGACAAGGTAGTTAAAAGAGTGAATTATTTCAAGCAAGGCTACCTTCCCTAAGGGGAAGATATGGAGTCTTATTAAGTATGAAGTCAGATTACTTCACTAGTGCTAATCAGGATATTCCAGACTGATTGGTTTAAAATTCCACTCCTAGGAGAGCTGAAATCCCAGTGCAGTTAGTTATTAAGTTCTGGTGGGGCTTTGCACAAATGACTCCATTTTTGGCTTATTGCTTCTTTTTAACATATCCCTAAGACTTCATACATCAATACTTAAATTACAAGGGTTAGCTTAAGTATGCATAAATACAAATTAAGGTAACATGCTTTATTCTTGTACTCCACAGTATCCTGCACATAATGAATACTACATAAGGATTTGTTGAGTGACTACAAAGGAAATAGGAGGTAAGAAAATGAGGTGCATTTCTTCACAAAAAACACTGGGATCCAGAAAAATGCCTTATCAGTACTCTTTTGAGCACTTACAACATACTAAGTCCAGGCTTGGAGTCCTGGACTCCAAGTAGCCAAACCTGCAGGCTACTAGGCTCCATTGTATGATTTCCAGCACCCTCTGGGTTGGGAATGGTAGACATCACTTTTCATTTTGTCTTATAGATCATTCACAAACCCTACTGTGGCATGGCTGATGGGGCAGAAGGGGTACAAGTAGGGTTTTATAGATCCTTAAACAGAATGTTTGAGAATCACGTGTTTTAAAAAACCAAAAATATCTTCTTGATGGCAGAAAGTATCTAAATTGCAAAATGGCAGATGCTGCAACTTTTTTGAGATCTAACAATTCAATCTTTTCCTGGGAGAAAACTTGAGATTAAAGCTTGTTTGTCTCAGAGGCAGATTCTCCCTGCCTCAAAGAGAGATATGACCGCTTCATGAATATAAAAATACTCAAAAATTCATGGCTTCTTTTTAAAAATAAATCTGTGCTAAAACAACAACAACTGTAGAGGTAAAACTTTCCAGTAAATCAGTCACAGAGAAGTCATATCTCCAGGTGCCAGCCCCCAGGAGGGCACTGACCACCACTGGGATGCAGATGAGGAAACTGCCTGCTATGCCCTATTTGATCTAGGAGTTCTCTGAGGACATTTGCCTTTGTATGGGACATTTGCCTTTGTGTGGGACCTTCGCAGCCAACAACTGCTTTCTATAATCTGTTGCTTCCTGTAATGTGCTTGCTTGCTTGCTGAGAAGACCACCAGGATATGGTCTTAAGCTTTATAAGCTGCCTCCTCTGGAAGCTCAGGGCTGATCTCCACTAACCCTGCAAGGTAGAGTCAGTCGCCGGCTGGCTAATAAAGGCTCATAATTCTCTCTGATTCGGCTCTGTGGGTCCCTGTTCTCACCTGCTCCATAACACGACAACAACAACAACAACAAAACACATACATTGAACTGACCAGCTCTCTTTTTCGTTAGCCTTTCTTAAATATCCTCTATTAACAGTGAATGGGAAATGAAATTGTTATATGAAGCTGTTTCCTTAAAGAAATTGAATGGAAGAAATTTTTCCACTAGGCCAGAATTATTTACATACATTTCTAAAAAGAGGAGCTTAAAAGGCAGGGTAGCTGGGCAAGGCGGGAAGAAAGGGACAGACAGGTCAAGTCACTCTTCTCAGTAGTATCAATAAAGAGGCCCGCTGGTAAACAAGGAAGAAAATGGAAGCTGGAAGTGCCAGCTCAAGATGCTCCCTCAGATCCCTAGTCTTGGCGCCACCTGCTGGAAGAGCTTGGTTCACACCCTTCTGTAAACACCGCTTTTCCCACGTGGAAGGCGGAACCCTCAAGAAGGCAGGCTTATGTCCGGGCTATCTATTCAAGAAGGTCCTCATGTTTAGACTTGATATTATTGCCATGTGAGGCACTGCCAGGAGAGAACAAAAAGTCCCTCCTTATGCTGCCTATACTCTTGTCCCGGCATCCCCTCTGGAGCAACTGGCAGGAAGTGGACTTTCCCATAAATTCTGGATTGTCTTGTAAACACAAATACATAGTATTGTATTTACGTGTTAAAAATTATCGATTGTTATGTGAAAGCTTTAAAAACATTCCATAATTATTGTAATTCCATTTGGGGAATTTTTTCAATTTAGTAAATACACCGCAAGCCTCAGAAAGTGGAAGCTCTGCTATTGATTAAGATGTAGCAACCATTAAATAGACACATACTGATTCAAACGAACAAAACCTAATAGTTCCCAGTGAACATAAAATGGAATTGGTTTCTTAGGAGGTCTACATTTTTGCACATCTTTGAGGCAAGGTGTGTGTGCGCGCACGCATGCGCATTGTGGGGTACATTCGTGTCCGCAAGAGCCAGAGTCAAGAGAACTTCCTCCCTGGGCTAGAACGGGAGACAACCACGTCCTGCTGCAGACGGCCACTCAGGAAGTCTGCTCACTGGAAAAGCCTGGGCTGTAACTGTTTCCAAGGATGAGCTCCAGAGCCAGATTACTCAGGTTCAAATGCCGGTGTCTACATACATTGATTTTTCCCCCCATTCGACATCAGCTCAGTATCTGACAAACCAATGTCTTCAACAGAAGTAGAAATGTTGGAGAAAATAAGAATATATGAAGGACAAATATGCGTTTTCTGTGACTCATATAGTGTTGATCCGTAGAACTGTCTGGCGGTGGAAATGTTCTACATCTATACTGAAAATCTGAAATGTGGCTGAGGAACTGAACTTTTCATTTAATTTTAATTAATTAAATTTAAATAGCCACATGGAACTAGTAAAGACCGTATTGGACATCACAGTTCTAGCCTCAAATGCAACCAGTTTTCTGTGGAAAAATCAACTTTATTAAAATGTTTATTCCATCTGATGCTGTTAACCTTTATGGATACTTCTCTTGAAAATAACATCTGATTAAGGATTTAAGAAATATAGTTTAGATGCTGTTAGAATAAGCAACAGGACCCTAAAGAAAATTTTTATTAAAAATTATATGAATTCTTATTCCAAGGGAAGAAGTATAGGCTTTCTTATTTCTGAGAGTCACAGAAATTGTGCAGCAGCCACTAGCACTTGCTTCTCTCTTAAGTTTCAGTGAGTAGCAATATAACTCCCTCTCCTGTCAGAAAGCTGAACGTTTGTTTTCCAGGAACCACAAATAACAGAACATGTCTGTATCTCAGCTTTGTAGTCTGGTTTTACACTGGTAGTGTACTACAGTTGCATTGATTTTCTTCTGTTATCACTCCCAGTTGTGCTTTTGACCATTTAGTAGCTTCCATATACCATTTATACTCACCAATATGTCTCTGAGAAGAAAGAGATGGTATGTGCAAATACAGGTACTGTAAACCACTGACTCAATTCCAAGTGCTTTGGGAAGGTGGCAGTCTTTCCCTGCAGTTCAGCAACATCAGGCATCTCAGTAAAACTAGTTCAGTGGAGGAGGTGTTGAGGAGTCCTTTGTTTCATCCCGCACCCACAAAACAGTATCATGCAAAGCAGACATTAGAAGAAAGGAGATTTTATATAAAGATCCCTGGGGTGGGAATGGGAGTATGTTAGAGTTCTGTCACTAATGGAAAAGTTCTCTTTAGAGCTATGGGAAACCTGTGTAGTTACCACAGAAACGTTTTTCTTTTTCTGCCCTCATCAGAGGAATGGTTACGTATTGTAGCATTCTTGCAACCATTCCACCACCAACAGCAGTAAAAATAACAGTTTTAATTTATTGAGCACTAATTTACGTGGCACTTTACAAGTGTTATTGCCTTTTGTCTCACGCTTTATGATCTTCTTTTTAAGGATGAGGAGGCTGAGGTTTGGAGGTGTTATGAAATTCAACATCTGTGTTTTTAAAAAAATTTAAACTTTATTTTAAATAAAATATAAATTTTCAAGAAGTTGCAAAGGTAGTATACAGTGTAGAGCATAGTACAATATCAAAACCATGAATTTAACAATGTATGTGTACAAGAATACACACACATATAGATTCCTATAACCACCAATGCAACCACAGAGATCTTCCTGCCATCCCTTTATAATTATACTCACTCCTCTCCTTATTCGTAACCCCTGGCAACCACTAATCTGTCATTTCAAGAATGTTATATAAATGGAATCAGAAGTATATGACCTTTAGAGATTGGCTTTATAATGCCCCTGAGATGCATTCAAATTATTGCATGAATCTATAGCATGGATGAACTACAGTTTGTTTAACCATGACAGACATTTTGGTTGGTTCCAGATTTTTTCTATTACAAATAAAGCTTCTGTGAACAAGTTAGGTTTTGGTCTGTTAGAATTTTTCATTTCTTTGGGGTAAATGCAATTACTAAGTTGTATACTTTTGTTGTTGTTTTGTTTTTAGAAACTGTCCAACTGTTTCCCAGAATGGCTGTATCATTTTACATTCCTACTAGCAATATATAAGAAACTGACTTTCTCTACATCCTCTCCAACATGTGGTATCGTCACCAGTTCTATATTAGCTGTTCTAATAGGTGTGTAGTGATATCTCATCATAGTTTTAGTTTGCATTTCCCTAATAGCTAATAATGTCAAACATGTTTTCATGCGCTTACTCACCATCTGTACGTTTTCTTTAATGAAATGCTTCATGTTATTGTCCATTCTTTAATTTAATTGCTCGTTTTTTTTAACTGTTACATTTTGAGAGTTCTTTATATAAACCCTTTTTCAGGTATATGGTTTGCAAATATACAGTGTATAGTTTTTACAGCCCATTAGCAGGGCCTGAAAAGTTTTTAATTTCCCTCCAAGTTTTATCTTATTTTATCATTTTTTAGCATAATTAACATATAACATTTTATTAGTTTTAGGTGTATATCAAAATGATTTGATATTTGTAGATATCGTGAAATGATCACAATAAGTTTAGTTAACATTCCGTCACCATACATAGTTATAAAACTTGTTTCTTGTGATGAGAACTTTTAAGATCTCTCTTAGCAACTTTCAAATACGAAATATAGTATTATTAATTATAGTCACCATGCTGTACATTACATCTCCATGACTTATTTTATAACTGGGAGTTTGTACCTTTGGACTCCCTTCACTCATTTTGGCCACCAGCAACCTCCACCTCTGGCAACCACCAATCTGTTCACTATATCTATGAGCTTGTTTTGTTTGCTTGTTTAGATTCCACATATAAGTGAGATCATACAATATTTGTTTTTCTCTATCTTACTTATTTCATTTAGCATAATGCTCTCTAGTTCCATCCATGTTCTCTCAAATGGCAAAATTTCCTTCCTTCTTATGATTAAATAATTTTCCACTATATATATATATATATATATATATATATATATATATATATATACTACATTTTGTTTGTTCATTCCTCCATTGATGGACACTTAGATTGTTTCCATATGTTGACTATTGTGAAAAATGCTGCAGTGAACAAAATGCTGCAGTGAACACTGGGGTGCATTTAACTTTTCAAATTAGTGTTTTCATTTTTAATTTTAGTTTTAAATTTTAATAAAGTCTACTTTTTTAAATCAAATATTTTATGTAACATACTTTCAGTGTCATGTCTAAGAATGCTTCATCAACCCTTAGTTTCCCAAAATTTCCTCCTATGTTATCTTGTAAAAGTTTTATGTTTTACATTTAAATTTCTGATTCATTTATAATTAATTTGTATAAAAGGTATGAGGTTTAAGTTGAGGTTCTTTTGCTTTGCTTATAGATATCCAATTGCTCCAGAACCATTTCTTTATGGTTCTGGAAAAATTGTCTTTCCTCCACTGAATTGCTTTTTTGCCTTTCTCAAAAGTTAAGTGAACATAATTGTTAGAGCTATTTCTGGGTCCTCTATTCTGTCCCATTGATCCATGTGTCCATCCCTCACCAATATTGCACTGTCTTGACCTATGTAGCATGTTTAAAATTAGGTATAGTAATTCTTTCCATTTTGTTATTTGTTTTCAAAATTGTTTTAGCTATTTAGCTATTTAGCTAGTTTCCTTGCCTTTCCGCATACATTTAAAAATAATCTTTTCTATATCTACAAAAAAATTTTGCTGGTACTTTTTATAGGAATTGTATTAAACCTGTAATTAAGAGAGAATTGACATCTTTACTAGGCTTATTCTTCAAATTTATGAACTTGCTATGTCTTTCTATTTAGAGTTTTGATTTCTTTCATCAATGTTTTATAGTTTTCAGTTTAAAAGTCCTGTACATGTTTTGTTATATTTACATCTAAATATTACTATTTTTTGAGTAATTGTAAGTGGCATTATATTTTTAATTTTGGTTTTCACATGTTTGTTTATAGTGTATGGATAATAATTGATTTTTGTATGTCACTGGTATCCTGGGACATTAATGAATTCACTTAGTTCTAGGAGGATTTTTTGGCAGGGAGGGGTTGTTGTTGATTTCTTGGAGTTTTCTATGTAGACAATCATGTCACCTACAAGTAAGGAGAGTTTAATTTCTTTCTTTCCAGTCTGTATGCCCTCTATTTCCTTGCCTTGTCTTATTGCTCTGGCTAGAATTTCTAGTACTATACTGAATAGTATAAGTGAAAGCAGATATCTTTGCCTTGTCTAATTTAAGGGGGAAAGCTTTTAGTTTTTCACCATTAGGTATGAGGATAATTATGGGGTTTACATAAATACTGTTTATAAGGTTGAGAAAGTTCTTTTTTATTTCTGGTTTGTTGAGTGGTGTTGGAGTTTGTCAAATTCTATTTCTGTACCAATTGATATGATCACGTTTTTTTTTTTCTTCATTACCCTCTTCATATCATAGATTATACTGATTGATTTTTGAATATTGAACCAGCCTTTCATCCCTGGGATAAACTTTACTTAGTCATGGTATCAAATTCTTTTCATATATTGCTGACTTCTAATTACTGATATTTTGTTTAAAATGTTTACCTCTGTATTTATAAGGATGCTGTTTTACAGGTTTTCGTTATTTCCTTTTTAGCAGTGTCTTTGTCTGATTTTGTTGTTAGGGCATACTGATTTCATAGATAAGTTAGGAAGTGTTCCCTCTTCTATTTTCTAAGAAAGATTGTAAAATTGGCATTAATTCTTCTTTAAGTTTAGTAGAACTCTCTAGTGAAACTATCAGGGCATTTTTTTGGTGAAACTTTTAATTGTTCTTTTAATAGCTATAATCCTATTAAACTTTTGTCATAGTGGGTGAGTTGTGCTAGTTTGTACTATTTGAAGAATTGATATATTTCATCCAAGTTGCCAAATTTCGTATATAAATTGTTTGTAGTATGCCATTGTTATCCTTCTGATGTCTGTTGGTCTGAGTGATACACACTCTTTCATTACTAATATTAACAATTTATCTTCTTTTTTGTCAGTTTTGCTAGAGGTTATCAATTTTATTTATCTTTTTGTTTTATTAATTTGCTCTATTTTTGTTTTAAATTTTATTGATTTCTGTTATCTTTATGTTTTTCTTCCTTCTGCTTGCTTAGGGTTTATTTTGCTGAGATTTTTCTAATTTGTTTTTAGCTTATTTGATCTGAGACTCTCTTTTCTAATGTAAACAAAGTGCTATAAATTTCTTAGCACCACTGTAAGCTGTATCTCACAAGTTTTAATATATTGTATTTTTGTTTTCATCCAGTTCAGTGTATTTTTAAACTGTTTCCCTTTAGACTAACTCTTTGATTATTTAAAAGTGTTATGTGCCCTTCTAGTGGTCTTTCGTATAAATGTCCTGTCTTGATCCATGTGGACTTTTCTAAAATCTCTCAAAGGTTCAAAAAACCCCAAGAAGCAGCATCTGGCCTCAGTATTCCATGTCCCTCTTTCTGAACAGCCTCAAGCCCAGCACTAATGGGGGCCAGCCTCGGTTCACAGCTTAACCTTGGTTTGCAGCTTGGCTTCTAGAGGCACCTCCAAACCCAACGCGGGTAGTGGCCATCTGTGGATTGCTTGGTGGCTCATGCCAGCTGAAGTTGGCCTATGGCAGGCTTCTTCCCAGGAGGCCCCAGGGCCCATACATCTGGTGGCCGGCTTCTAACCAAGCTGAAGCACCACCTGGGGCCACATCCGAGGACAATACACCCAAAGGGCAGACTGGGCAGGCACCAAAGCCCTGTTTAAGCGAATCCTGCTCTATAGGGTCAACCCTTGCACAAAGCTCCTGTGGTGACCAGCCAGTCTTCATAACCAATCAGCCCAAGTGTCAATCTCTCCTGTTGATATGCAAACAACAACCAAGCCTCAAGTACAACAGGAGGGCACACACAACCTACACAAAGGACACACCTGAGCACCCAGCTCAGGTGATCAGAGAGACTATGCCATGGGTCTCTACTGGATGCCTACTACATAAGACCACTCTACTAAGACAGGGAGACATAGCAACCTTGCCTAATACAAAGAAACAAACACAGGTAGAAAGCCAAAATAGGGAGACAAAGAAACATGACCCATATGAAAGAACAGAACAAAACTCCAGGGGAAAAAAAAAAAACCTGAACAAAATGGAGGAGACCATCAGATGTGGAGTTCAAAACACATAAGAATGTGTTTTAAGAATGCTCAATGAACTTAGGGGAAAAGTAAATGAACTCAGTGAGAACTTTAATAAAGAGATAGAAAACGTAAAAATGGAGATAGAAAACATTTAAAAAAAGACCAGTCAGAAGTGAAGAATACAATAACGAAGAAGAATACCCTAGGAGGAATCAATAGTAGATTAGATGAAGTGAGGGACTGAATCAGCAATTTAGAAGACAAAGTAGAAGAAATCATCCAATCAGAACAATAACAAGAGGATAGAATCCAAAAAAAATGATAGTTTAAGGAGTCTTTGAGACAATATTAAGTGTGCCAACATTCACATCATAGGAGTACCAGGAGGAGAGAGAGCAAGGAATTGAAAACCTACTTGGAGAAATAATGACAAAAAACTTCTCTAACCTGGTGAAGGAAATAAACATACAAGCCCAGGAAGCACAGAGTCCCAAATAAGATGAATCCAAGGAGGCCCATACAAAGGCATATCATAATTCAAATGCCAAAGGTTAAAAACAGAGATTCTTAAAAGCAGCAAGAGAAAAGCAAGTAGTTAACTACAAGGGATCTCCTATA
This sequence comes from Macroglossus sobrinus, assembly GCA_004027375.1. Classification (NCBI taxonomy): domain Eukaryota; kingdom Metazoa; phylum Chordata; class Mammalia; order Chiroptera; family Pteropodidae; genus Macroglossus; species Macroglossus sobrinus. Next base: position 184,951 of record PVKZ01001394.1, on the reverse strand, counting down.
AGACTGTCAGTTGATTTCTTAACAGAAACTTTGCAGGCCAGAAGGCATTGGCATGAAATATTCAAAGTAATGAAAAAGCAAGGACCTACAAACAAGATTACTTTACCCAACAAAGTTATAATTTAGATTCAAAGGACAGAATAAAAGCTTCCAAGACAAAAAAAAAAAAAATGAAAGGAGTTCATCAACATCAAGCCAGTATTCAAGAAGTGTTAGAGGGTCTTCTAGAAGAAGAAGGAGAAAGAGAAGAAGAAAGGGAAGAAGAAAGAAAAATTAAAAAATGAATAATAAAATGGCAATAACAACATATCTATCAACAATTACTTTCGATGTAAATGGATTAAATGCTCCAATCATAAGATATCAGGTAACTGAATGAATAAGAACACAAGACCCTTACATATGCTGCCTATAAGAGACTCACTTCAGATCGAAAGACACACTCACACTGAAAGTAAAGGGACGGAAAAAATATTTTATTAAAATAGAAACAATTTACAAAAGCTGGGGTAGCTGTACTTATACCAGACAAAACAGACTTTAAAATAAAGCTTATAACAAGAGACAAAGGACCCAGTAATCCCACTGTGGGTATTTATCTGAAGAAACCCAAAACCCTACTTCAAAGGGACATGTGAATCTATATGTTCATTGCAGCATTATTTACAATAGTCAGGATATGAAGGCAACCTGGATGTCCTTCAGTAGATGACTGGATAAAAAAGAGGTGGTACATATAGATAATGGAATATTTATCAGCCATAAAAAAATAATCAAAACTTGCCCTCTGCAATAACATGGATGGACCTATAGGGTATCATGCTGAGTAAGTCAGACAGAAAAAAACAAATGCCTTATGACTTCACTTACATATGAAATCTAAAGGACAAAATAAACAGAACAGAAACAAAGTCATAGATCCAGAGCACATTTTATTGGTTGCCAGATGGGAAGGGGTCAGGTGGGTGGGTGAAGAAGGGGAAGAGATTAAGAAGTGCTAATGTACTAATTCATGTTACAAAATAGTCATGGGAATGTAAAGTACAGCATAAGGAGTATGTTTAATAATATTTTAATAATACTATGCATAATGTCAGATGGGTACTAGATTTATCAGGGTGATCATTTCATAAGTTATATAAATATCTAATCATTGTGTTGTACACCTGAAACTGATATATTGTATGTCAACTGTAACTGAAAAATAAAAAAATTATTTAAAATATTAAAATAGAAAAAAGTGTTTTCTAGCTCAACTACTTGGAAATTTCCTGTTATCATTCTATTATTGATAGCTAGATTCCATTTTAGTTAGTACACACTCTGTATAATTTAAATTCTTTTAAATTTGTTAAATTCTTTTCAGTTAGTTTTATGGCTCAGGATATGGTCTATTTTGGTGTATGTTCTGTGGGTGCTTAAAAAGAATGGCTTTTCTGTTGTTGTTCAGGGTATACTAAAAATGTCAATTAGATCCCGTTTGATGTTATTGTTGAGTTATTTCATCTTTGCTGACTTTTTATTTCTTCTATCATGTACTGAGAAATGAGTGTTTCTTTCAATTGTTAGTTTTTACGTGCACATTTTGCATCTCTGTTGCTGGTGCATACAGATTTTGGATTGCTATGTCTTCTTGGTAGATTGACTCTTCTAACATTATGTAATATACCTCTCTTGGGTCTTTGCTCTGAAGTCTATTTTATCAGATATTAATAAAACAACTCCTGCTTTCTTCTGATTATTGTTCACATAGTTTATTTTTTTCCATCCTTTTGTTTTCAACCTACCTTTACAAGTGAGTTTCTTGTAGATAGCACAAAGTTGGGTTATGTTATTTTTATTCACTCTGAAAATCTTTTTATTTAGATCTCTTTCATTTAATGTAATTATTAATATGCTAAGATTTAAGTCTATCATTTTAGTTTAGTTTTGTTTTGTATGTTTTCTTATTCTTGTCTTCCTGTGGGTTACTTGAACATTTTTTGAATTACAAATTATTATTTGAATTACAAATTATTATCAATAGTATTTTTGAGAATATCTCTTTGTACAGATTTTAGTGTGATTGCTCTAGGGACTTCACTGTACATACATAGTTCATCACAGCTTACTGGTGTCTATATTTTACTAATTTTACTAGTTTGAATGAAGTGTAGAAAACTCACCTCCCTTTTTGTCTCTTTATCTTTGCCCATTTATGTGTCTTAAATATTTCCTTTACATGAAGAACCTTATTCAAAAGTGTTATAATTTTTGCTTCAACAATTCAACATTATTTAGAAAATTTAAGAGAAATAAAGTCTATTTAATTTACCTATAGTTTTACTCTTACAGTGTTCTTTCCTTCTGTATCTTAAAGTGTGATGTTCTAAATTCCTTATTTTATCATTTTCTTTCTATTTTAAAGCATTTCTTTTAGCCATTTTTGTAGAGTAGGTCTATTGGCAACAAATTTTCTCAGTTTTCATTAATATGAGAATGCCTTTATTTTCCTTTCATTCCTGAAAGGTTTTTGCTGGATATATCTGGGTTGACAGTCCTTTTTTTTAGCACTAGAAAAATGTTGTGCACCTTTCCTCTGGCCTTCTGGGTTTTTTGATGAGAAATCTGCTGTCATTACAATTATTTTTCTCCAATAAGAAATGCATAGTTTCTCTCTGGATGCTTTCAAGGTTTTTTTCTTTGTCTTTAGTTTTCATAAGTTTGATTATGATGTGTCTTAGAATGGATTTCTTTGGGTTTACCTGTTCTGGGTTTGTTCACTTCTTAAATCTGTTGGTATTATGCCTATTGCCAAATTTTGGGAATTTTCAGCCATTATTTCTTTTCACACTTTTCCCCCTCTCTTTCTCCTCTTTCTGGGATTCTAAAGGCACAAATGTTAGATATTTTGTTACAGTCCCCTCTGTCCCTGAGTGTCCACTCATTTTACTCAATCTGTTTTATCTCTGTTGTTCACATGATGTAATTTATATTGTTCTATACTCAAGATCACTGACACTTAACTCTGTCTGCTTCATTCCACTGTTGAGTCTCTCATTAAGTTTATTTCAGCTATTGTATTTTTTAGTTCTAAAATTGCATTTGGTTTTTCTTTGTCCTTAAATTTCTTTGATGAAACTTTCTATTTTTTGTATTGGTTTCAAACATGTTTGTAATTTCTTATTGAAACATTTTTATGATGACTGCTTTAAAATCATTGTCAGTTCATTCTAACATCTGTGTTATCTTTGTGTCACCATTTGACTGTTTTCTCATTCAAGCTTAGATCTTCCTGTTTCTTGATATGATGAATGCTTTTTAATACAGCTTTATTGAGCTATAATTCACGTCATACCATTCACCCCATTGAAAGTTTATAATTCAATTGTGTTTATATATTCATAGAAATGTGCAACCATCACTTATTAGAATTAGTCAATTTGAGAATACTTTCATTATCTCAAAAAGAAGTTCATACCCTTTAGCTATTACTGCCTCATTTTCTCCTCCCCATCCTTACTCTAAGCAACTGCTAACCCACTTTCTGTCTCTATAGGTTTGTCTATTTTGGATATTTCACATCAGTGAAATTATATAATATGTGGCCTTTTGTACCTGGCTTCTTAGCATAGTTTTCAAGGTTCATTTATATCCTATATTAGAACTTAATTTTTTTATGGTTGACTAATATTCCATTATGTGGGTACATCACATTTTGTTTATCCATTCCTCTGTTAGGGACACTTGGATTGTTTCCACCTTTTGGCTATTGTGAATAATGTTGGCATCAATATTTTGGCTTTAAATTAAATTTTTTTTTCAGTTACAGTTGATTTACAGTATTATATTAGTTTCAGGTGTTCAATACAATGATTAGACATTTATATAACATGCGAAGTGATCACCCCAATGTCTAGTTCCCAACACCATACATAGTTAATACAATATTATTGACTATATAAACCATGCTGTACTTTACAAGGTTGTGATTATTTTTATAACTGGCAATTTGTACTTCTTAATCCCTTCATCTTTTCCACCCATCCCCCAAGTCCCCCAGTGTGATAACTATCAATTTGTTTTTCATATAATAAGTGCTTTTTGATGGAAGCCTGGATTTGGGGGTATCATAAAACTCTGGATTTTATTTAAATCTTGTGTTTTAAATACACAAGGCTTCCTCTCACACCATTTTGTTATGGGAATGGAGGTTTCTCTTCATTGTTGTTTGGTGGGGTAGAAGTCCAAGTTTTCCATTTGGCTTTCATTGAATTTGGAGTCCTCGTTACTGTTGGGTGCAAGTGGGAGTTCAGGCTCCCCAGTAGGCTTCCACTAAAACTACCCTACCTTGAAGAGGGTGGAGTGCCTAGTTATTGCTTCTTACATGGTTTCCATTGACATGTAGGAAGGGAGGTGGCCTTGTTACCACTGAGAGATGGTGAACATTCTGAATCTCCACCTAGATCCCTCTACTACCACCCCAGAGAGGAGAAGGATGGAGTACCTCCTTACCATTAAGTGGGGGTGGAAAGTCCAAGTTACCCTCATAGTTTCCACTAACACCATGTTGGGAAACTGCCTCCTTATGGGGAATGAAAGCCCCAGCTCTCCACTTGGCCTTCTCTGATGCCATACTGATGCAGGACAGGGCAAATTTTCCTGAGTTGGTGAGGGGAGACCAAGCCCTGCACCAAGAGAAGAAGGTCCTTTGGTAGAGAGTGTAGAAAGAATTTAAATACATGCCAAAGTTAATGTCAAAGGGAAGTTTATTAGAAAAGGGATAACACTCCACAGACAGAATGTAGTCTTCTCTCAGAAGCAGACAGAGGGAGAGTGAGGGGGACTGTGACAATAGAGAGGACGGTGAGAGAGACAGAGTTAAGATACTGAGAAGGTCCATAAATATTCAGGGAATTTAGTTTATATATCATTCTTTAGAACCTGTGAGTTATAGTTTAAAAGACTCTGTTAACCCATTTCCTTTGATATGGACATATAGTGAGGAAGGGGGAGGAGGAAAAGTATGTAGCATGAAAAGGTAAGAATATGTAGAGTGAAAGGCCTGTTGGTAGTTCCCAGTCTTTAATGCATAGGTTTCCCTTGGTTTTAACCACACAGATGTAGGGAATGGGTTGTTAGCAATCCCATTAGAAATCTTCCTTTGTTCTGAAAGTGTCCTCCTGGCCTGGATATAGGGCTGATCAGCATATCACAGTCTCTGATTGTGGCTTTATTAACATTTTAATTCTCTTGCCTCTTCCTTACATTAATACCAGTGGAGAACAAAAGGGGATACCGGTGCCTCTTTATAGCCTAACTAGGCTTTCCACTCTGCCTTTGAAGGCAGGGGTGGCTGTGGGGCTGAAGTTTTTTCTTTGGTTTTGGCTGGAGCAGAGCCATTATTGTCTAAGTTTTCTGTCTTTCAAGGTTGCCCTTTTCCTTGTCCTCTGGCTAGGGAGCAAAATTTTCTTGGGCTTTGTGCCTATTGGCATTCTCAGGTTGCCTGCTTCTCCAGTACCCAGTCTGGGATAATGAGACAAAAAAGAAAACCCAGAGAACTTACTACCATATTTTTCCTTGGTTCGCAAGGGTCTTAGCCAGCCTGATTTCTCTCCATGTTTAAATCTTATTGTGCTTGTTCTAAATATAATGTCCGGGGTTTTTAATTGTACTTAGCAAGAAGAATAGGGAAAAGTGTGTCTATTCTATCCTCCGGGGAACAAAAATTCCTTGTCCTGTTTTCATTTAAGGCCATAGGCCACGCTAACCAGTGAGGTCTATTTGTATAATATCCTGGCTGGGAAGTTAGAGTTCTTACACTTGCACTTAAGATAAGATCTAACTCAAATTTGCTACAAACACATTGTAATTTATTGTCTTGATATTCACACTTTGTGAACTGGCAAGCATAGTGAACTCCTGTCTGGAGTTGGAGAAAGGCCAGGAGCGTATACAAACTCCTCTGAAAAATTCAGAGGAAAACATATTGAATACATTATTTTAAAAGGTTGCTAACATTTAGTTAAAAATAAAATTTCCCGAGTTTCTAGATTTTGTGGATACCTGTGAGGATTTCCATAATATATTAACTGACTAAAATGAATAAAGTGAATAAAAGCAACGTACAGAGCAGTGTTATAGTATGCTGTTTGTATAACAAGAGAAGGTGGGGATAATGCTAATTGCTTGGTTATGCAGAAGATAGCGCTGGAAGGACACACATAGCTAATAGCATTGTTACCTAGGGGAAGACGAATTGGGTATCTGGAGAAAATGAAGGGAGATTTTTCAACATATACTTTTGCCATCTCTTGAATTTTGAACTCTGAGAATTTCCCCCCGGTTTCTCTCTCTCAGGATCTTTTCCCCATGCTTCCTCTTCTACCGCTACAGATTTTTTTTAAAAAAATTGTTTCCAAGAATTACTTATATATTCTGAATAAGTTATTTTCAGATACATATATCTGAAAATATCTTTTCTTTTTATAAATCCAATAACATTTTAATACATAGTGTGTGTGTGTGTGTGTATATATATATATATTTTTTTTTTTTCTCCCTACAGTGTTGTTTGCCTTTTACTCTCTTAATGGTGTCTTTCTATATCTTAAATTTAATGACATCTATTTATCAGCCTTTCCCTTTGGTACATTTTGCGTCCTTATATTTTCCTATCCGAAGGTCATAATACCTTGCTGTTATTTTCTATAGTTGTACTTTTCGTATTCAGGTCTACAATACATCTTGAATTGGTTTTCTTTTTTCTTTTGGTATGAGGTAGGCATCAAGATTCTTCTTTCCCCTCTCCCCACACACCCAGTCAACAACCTATTGATGTAGTACTAGTTATTAAAAAGAAATTTCCTATTGCATTATAGTGACTCCTTTTTGGGGGAAAAATGTGACTACATACCTGTTAGTCTGTTTTTGGCCTCTTCCATTGTTATAAACAAGTCCCAAATTGTATCACTTGTACTAAGCAAACCAAGCCTTAATACCTAACCTAATTGTAGTTACAATCTTCCCCAGGAATGTAGTCTTAACTGGTCAGTGTGGAATTTTCTAGTCAGCACCAATAAAGTAATCCTTTCTATCCCCCAAATATGAAGTAATCTGCCACAAAGACCCCTTTCATCCCCCACAAATAGGTTACCTAAAGCTGAATTTTTTAATGACTTCCTTATCTTGTCTTTAAAAACTTTTCCTTTTCTGTAGCCCTTTGGAGCTCCTTTCTTTTTTCTTTTTTTAAAAAATATTAATTATTTTAATTTTTAAAATTTTATTTTTTAAAAACTTTTTCCCCTCCCCCCTGGAGCTCCTTTCTGAGCTCGGTAAGATGCTGCTTCATTCATTAATCACTTAAATCTAATCAGATCTTCACATTTACTCCACGAATTTTTGACACCATTTGATCTTTTTATCTTTGCGCTAATATACTATTTTAATTACTATGGCCTGCTAATAAGTCTTGATAACCGCAACCACAGATTCTCCAGCTTTGTTCCCCATCCCCATCCCAACAAGTGCACGGAACCCAAAACAAACCACGGCTTCCCCGGTTTCCTTCCGGAAGATGGAAGGGAGACGCTCCGGGTCTCAGAGCCTTCCGTATCCTACCAGCGCTTTGAGAGCAGCCCGTCCGACACGCATGCGCAGGTAAAAGGCTGGGATTGGATGGAGCCGGGCGAAGGGCGTTTACGTCACTTCCGAGGCGGGAGGGTGAAGTTGATTGACCATGGTCTGTGCGATCACCAGGTAGGGGCTAGGGAGGAAGGAATCTTGGTGACTAGGGGTGCGGGGTTCCGCTCAGAGTTTGAGGTATGTGGGCGTATCTCAAATCCAGTGCATTTCTGGCGAGTGGAGAGAAGAGGGTGTAGAGGTGGAGCGGAGGCCGCGGACCCTGAGGTGTGCGCACCGTTCCTGGGCCAGCTTCCGGCTGCCTGCGGCCCTACCGGGAGACTCGGCGCAGGCCCTTACGCTAGAATGTGGTCAGGCGTTTTCTCGTTGTGGGCAACCAGCGCCTTTGTTGAGCTCTCAGAGTCTGGATTTGCGCTGCTGGAAACGGGTGTAGTGAGGTGACGGACCGCCCACGTCTCGAAGGGGGCGAAAGGTGTGCTCCCGGCTCCAACCTGTTCATTCTGTACTAAAGGACGGCAGTCCCAAAATGTGTGCGGGTGGCGTCACCAAGGTTCAAGCACTGGAGGCTGGTTGCAGTTTAGCTCGGTGTTAGGATTAGCAAGAGAGATGACGTTTTTCAGAAGGCAGGGGAAGGTGCTGACTCTTGAGCACCCACAGAAATGGCTATTTTAGATGCCTTATTCTTTCGATCCTTGCTCCGTCGCTTTCCTGCTGTGCAACTTTGGGCAGATTTCTTAATCTTACCTCCTGTGTCTGCAAACTGTAACTTTGGAAACTATGCCCACTCATAAAGTTGTGAAATGTAAATGGTATTGTACATGAAAAGTAGTTAGCTAGTGTCTGGCACGTAGTAGTTGAATGGTATCCACAGGATTTTCGCTTTTGAGAAGTTACTTTTGAGGTAACTTCTGGGCTTCGAATACACATATGTTTAAGTTAACATAATATTTGCTTCTCTTAATGGAATTGCCAAGAAATGCTTTTCACATCTTCCAACCTGTATTGGGGGGAAACAAAGAGGAAGTCAGTTTCTAGAAAACTGGCAGATGGAAACGGGATTCTTAGCTTGGTGATACAGAGACAGAATTAGCAAAAATGATATAATTCTTCAGAGAGGCAGGGAGGGGAACTAACTTCTTTGAGTACCCACCAGAATGCCTGTTTTAGATATCTCTTGTATTCTTCACTACCACTGAGTAAAGTGGGTGGTATCACCATAAGTTTTCAGCAGAGTTATGGAAGCTGAGATTACCCCCTAGCAAATAAGAGGGGAAGACAGGCTTTTAGAACCAGGCGTCTGTGTAAAATCTACTTATTCTAGTACAGGGAGTTGTCTTTGAAGAGGTTCTTGTTAAAGAAGTTATATTTAAAAGGTAATCTTCCATAATATAGCTTAACATATAGAGGTCTCCCAAACTTTTCCCTAAGGTAATGATGCTTTTTATTTCTCCTAAAGTTTATGATAGGAGGGAATGAAGATGGAAGAAAGGGTAGGGTTGCCATTGGGCCTTGGTCAGGAGTGACTAGTAAGACTGAGTACTTCTAGCTGGGATTCCCAAAAGCAATGTGGTGGGATTTACAGATTAACAGTTGATTGATGTTTACGTAGTCCCAACAGGGCTTGCTTTAAAGGAGGCATTATAAAAATGTGTTTTGTTAAATTAATCTTTTTTAGGAAAGAGAGGAACACATGATTTATTGCTTTGTAACATTTGGAACTTCTTTGGGATCATATATTGTATTCCAGTACCTTGGCTAATGAAGTAAGTGGTGATTTCTTTTATTGTAGAAAACACAGACTCTGAAAAATCATTTGTGTTGTTGTTAGGGTCTTTGTTGTACTCTTTTTCTGGGTTGTAGATTGAATAGGGATCTGGTAGAAACACTAGAACAATAATTGCCATATGCTTATATTTGGCATGTACTGTGTCATGTAGCCAAAAGGGAAGTACTGTTTTAATTTTATTTTTATATCTAAAGACATTGAGGCTTGGAGAAATTAGACAATATGTCCAAAGTTGGAAAGTCTAAGAGGACAAAAAGTTAAAGGGGGCATGTAGAATGTACCAGGAAAGGAGAAGGAGGTTACCCTAGGATGATAGAAAACACTGGGAGGGAAGGGCAGTTGTCTTAAAGGCAAAAGTCTGTTGTTTATCTGCATATCCTGGGCTAAGGTCAGCACAGTTGAATTGAGGTCCTGTAAATTTTGAAGCTGTCTGGAACCCTGTTATCCTGAAGTAATAAATTCCTGATGTGCTTTGCTTTAAAGAAATCTGACACTGTATACAGGAATTTGCAAGGCATATAAATACATGATCACTTCACTTTCAGAAAGATTCTTGGCTTTATAAACAGATCTGATTCAGGGTTCTTTAGATGATGCATTCCTATAGTATACTTAAAATATTTGTTTTATTCAGTAACTATTTGTGAGCATAAAAGGAACTCTGTGTCTTAGTCAGGAGCATGAGATGTGCCTTTGTTACCATATACATGCTTCTTTGTCTCCATTCTTTAAGAATAATAACAGTTAATATTCGTTGAGTGTTATGGTAAGCATTTTATTGGATTATTCAATACTCACAATAATCCTGTAAAATAGAAACAATAATTTTCATTTATAGAAGAAATGAGCTCAGAGAGGGTAAGAAATTTATCTAAAGGCACAGAGCTAGTAAGGGCAAAGCCAATTCCATGTCATTCGAAAAGCTACTGCTTATCTATGTATTTCATTCATTCCTTCATTTAACATATTTATTGAACACCTACTGTGTACTAGCAGTGTACTAGGTGTTGGGGATACAGTGATGGCCAAAATAGACACACAACCTGGCCTCAAGTTGTTTATAAGTACAACAAAGAAGATAGACAGTAAATAGAGAACCACAAACTAAATATCAATTACTGTCATGGTACATGCTATGGACAATAGTAGAGGGTGCTGTGAGAATCATTTGGCACAGGGAGAGCGTGAGTAGAGACAGGAAAGGCTTTCCTGAGGGAGAAATATTTAACTGAGACCTTAAGGACTAAGATGGAGTTAAATTGGGCAAAGAGAAGGGTGAAGAGCTACAAGGGAGATGGAAGGACAAACATGAAACCTCAAGAATAGGAGGAGCTTGTATCTAGCGTTACTGAAAGACCTGTGTAGCCCAAGGGTGGAGAATTTCACAAAGTCAGAAACAAAATATAGGTAAGAATCTTATCCTCAGAGCAGTACTGTTCCCTAGTCTTGGTTTATTTGCTTCTTGGAAAATATTATCAACTCCACATATCTGTTTTCCAGCTCAACTTGGAGTCCAACCTCTTTTTTTCAAACATGTGGTTAGACCTCTGGTTGCCCACAGGACGAAGATAGGGGACTGATACTTAATCAGAATTGGTAATTTGACTGCAAAGCTAATAGACGTATTGTACCAATATTGTTTTTTATCATATTTGTCTCTGTTGTGCAAAATGATTTAACAAATATTCTTTAGGCCCACTATGGTCCAAGTCTCTGTTAACCACCTAGGATACAAACATATAAAGACACTCTTTCCTTCTACCATGCATAATTTAGTTAATAACTTATTTGCCTTCCACTTAAGAGGCTATAATTATTTTATCAATATTATTCTTCAAAATAAATTTATTTAGCATTTACTATGTGCTAAGCACTGTTCTAGGAATCTAGTGTCAGCAAATAGGCATGGGTGCTGTCCTTATGGAGCTTAAGCTCCCAGTTGGGCTGGAGGACACAGAGAGAGAGTGAAAGTCAGGGAGGTGAAGTGGGAGAGATAGGCAGGAGTCAGACCATGCAGACCTCATAGGTCATGCCAAGGATTTGGGGCTTATCCTAAAAATGGTAGGAAACCATTGAGTTTCAGTCAGGGGAGTAGCACCAGCAGATCTGTGTTTATAAAAATTCACTCTGGCTCCTCAGTGAAGGCAGAAGTTGATAAATTTGACGGATATTTAGGAGGCATAATCAATGGGGCTTGGTAGTTAATAGGTTCACTCTGGGGTGAGAAGTGAGAGGGAGGTGTTTGGGCTAATTCTCCATTTTCTGGCTTGTACATTTGAGATAAGAAGCCCTAGAGGAAGAAATTGAGTTCAGTTTTGAATAAAATGTCTCTGAAGTAATACAATTAGGGGTGCCACAAAGGCAATGATATAGAAGAATCTTACACTCAGTCATCAAGCATTGGCTAAGTCTCTTTATAAAGCTTTTGTCAGGGAGTAATATTTTCCCTGTTATTGAGGGAACCATCAAGGCAAAAAGGTGACAGTGGAGTGGCCCAGTAGAAAGTGTAGAAAGTTCTCCACATTTATGTGGGGACAATATTAATAAAATCTCCTGCCAACCTAGAAAATTGTCTCTACAAATGTAGGGAAAAAAAATAGTTCTGTTATTGAATAAACATTAACCCAGACTGGGATGCATCTAGGTAATCTGCTACTGAGATTACAAAAACGAAAAGAAACCTATTACATACTTAGTTTCAAGATTAATGATAATTTGTCCTCTTGTAAGAAGACTTGACAGTACCATCTGTTATATGTGTTTTAATAATGTACCTTAAATTCACCTGGTAATTGGGGTGACCATCTGTGCTAGTTAATTGCCTTTATCTAAAGGAAAAATAGAATATCTCTAATCCACATGAGCAAGTAGTCATGGTGGTAGGCTAACCTCCCAGGGTTACAGGGAGTTGGGTGCTTTCTTGATATTTAAGTTGAAAAGAGATGGCTCCTAGGTCCTTCAGAAAAATTACTGGATTTTACCAATAGCTAGAACTAGTTTATTTAGTATTTAAAAAGATTTGCATACATACCAAAGGGACAGAGGAAGGAATTATAAATATTAGGTTTTTCAAAGAAATACTCTAAGAGAGGGAGAAAAAAGATCTCTTTTTCTCTTTGGTAATAGGGAAAATTCAAGTTTTACAATTTACATATAGTGCGATAAAGTGTTAGACTGTAGCATGCACAGCATAGGAATTATCCTGGAGATGATTTTTAAGTGAGTTCCACATAATCATGTATGGCTAGGAAGGCCTCAAGTGGTCAGATCTACCCCATAATTTTCTTGTGCATTGATTTAAAGAAAAATGTTAACAATAGTTTCAGATCCTGCTGGTTTCCAGCCAAAATGCTCATCTCTGGTAGTTAACCCTTCCAGGACTTGTCTTGTTCTCCTGAATGAATGTCAATAATGTCATTTCTCACACCTACCCATTTATACAGATACGAGAACTTTCTTTGCTTGGTAATTTTATTTAATGGAGAAACAAACTCTCCATTAACTTGTTCTGGAATGCTATAAGCATGGGGATGAGAATTGAGATTGAATGGCATGTAAATTTAGCTTGGAAGCTTTTTGTCACCCACCAAGATAAGAAGTTCAACAAATTTTTTTGAGTTCTGAGCTCTTTTTCCCATCTTCTTAAGTTCATGGTCACCTGAGACTTGGACACTAAACTGCTTAGTGGAGGGAGAGGTCTTATTGATGGCAGCTGAATTAGTTGAACATTGCTTACCAATAGTTTGAGCTTCCTTGCTGTTGTTAGCTCTTATTTTATTAAATAAGGACATGTTTGTACTAGGAACTCTTAAGTTTTTAAGGGAAATGTAAATTTTTTCAGGTTTATGTGAGTAGTACTTAGCTGTCGTTAAATTGGAAATAAGTAAACTATTATTTCAAAATTCTCTGAGTATGGTATATTAAAATCCATACTAGCTTAAAATATTAGCTACTAAGTCAAGGAAATTGTACTGAGTTCCTGTTAAGCCATTAGCTTTTTTACGTGTAGTTCTTTCTTTTTGGGTGATTGGAACTGAGTTTAGGGATCTGTTCATCTCCTAGACAGTATTAGAATCCTTCCTGTTTAAGGCTCCAACTAAGAATTTTTTTTTACACGACCCCCCGATTTGATGCATTTAAGAGTTAAGAATGTGGGCTTTTTTTTTTTTTTTTTTGCCATTTGCTAGCTATGTGACTTCAGATGCTTTTCTCATTTAGCAAATGGAAATAACTATCATACCTACCTCAGGAGATTGCAGTGAAGGTGAAATGAGATCATAGCTATGACGTATGCAGTGTCTTGGCACATTGCAAATACTAAAAAAGGTAGTAATTGTTATTAATGTTTTCCTTTCCGCAATAGCTATATATGGTAACAGGCTAAAAATTACTTTCTTTTAGTATGCTTTAGAATTTGTAATAATATTGTTTCACTCAATTAATTGTCATATATGTTAGAAAGTTATAAAATAGGCAAAACATTAATTATTTTAGAAATAAAAATTTACTTCTGGTTTGAAGAGTTGGCATTTATAGTACTTTCTACTGCATTCAGAGAATGAAGGATTGTCACATGAGATCTCATAGCATTCTGTAATATATATAAAAGCATCTGAAAGCAGCACATTTCTTCTTTTTCTATCAGTTGCTAGGCCTTTACAGTGTGTGAGCTTTTTCTCTTATCTTAACCTGGAGATGTACAAATTATGACAGTCAAATAGTGGTTCTTAAATACCTGTGTGTGCACCTCCCAAGGGCTCAATCCAGCAGCTTGCACAAAAGTGTTGTAGGTTTTGCTGGCTGCTGACCCTGAAGTCCCAGTTCCTGAAAACGGGGAGATAGGCATTTGTTTTATAATTCATTCAACAGAATTTATTGAACATCCACTTTGTGCCCATTGCAAACATGGAAACATGGAAATGAATCAAGTGGCTTTTCTTAGGCCACGGGAGACAGAGCACATGTACTGGAGACAGAGCACATGTGGATGGATCAAGTGCAACAAAGTATTCTAGGAGCTCTGGCAGGAGGTACCTTACAAATCTGGGCTTTCTCCTCTGTCTTGTGGTAGAATATTGTACTACGCAGAAGCACCTCAATTAATGAAAAGGGGAATAAAAAAGAGAAGGTCACTTCCTTGTTCATTCGTGGATAAGGAGAGAAAAGGAAATTTAAACTCGTTAATTTGGCTATTCATTAGAGCTAAGCACAGCAAGAAAGAAGATTGATTTATTCATTTTCTTCTTTTTACTTTTTCTGACATTTACTACTCTCTTTCTAGATAGATAACCCAGCAATTGTAGTGGTAATTGCTGTCATTTATCTGGACCATGTACAAGCCTTCTCAACATATACATAAGCTCATCTAATCCTTCCTGCAATTGTGTAAGGCAAATATTAGACATATTTTGCAGATGAGGAAACAGTTTGAAATATTAAGTAACTGTCTAAAGATATTCACCTAGTTAGTATGATTATTGGTATTCAAACCAAGGTCTGCCTGGTTCCAAAGACAGTTAGCTATATCAAACAGTTGAAATTATCATTCATACCTCTCTTTTATATCTCAATAGAAAAATGGTAGCTGGTAACTTCATCTTAGTCAAAAAGCAAGACATTTAAATTTAAAGAGATATTACATAGTGGGGAACAAAACACTGAATTGTAAGAAACAAAATTTGATTCTGTATGGTTTCAGAAGGAAAGTGTAGTTAGACAATTGTAGCAACTGACTCCAGGCCAAGGGTAGTGGATAAAATGAGGAAATGTGAATTCTTAAAACAGGAAGAAAGTTTTACATTGATTAGTATCTCCCCTCGCTCCCAACTAGAAATTAAGAATAATTGATTTTTTCCTCTCCACGTTTTAATTTAACTTGGCATGGATAAAATCTTACAAGGCATCTCTTGAAAGTCCCTAAATAACATGTGGTATTTGATAATTAAGACATTCAGATAGGGATATTTGAGAGGCATATTTCTTTTGGATTAAGTTTGTGTTATTGTCAGAGTTTTAATTTCTAGCAGTAGAAACAATTTTATTAAAAAGCCTTTGAGACAGAGAAAAAGACTTCTGGTATGGCAGAGTGAGGGGGTTGGCAAATCTAAAGAACAACTATAAAACGGGACAAAATTGTCAAAAAATCATACCAGTGGTCTTGAAATTGACCAATGACATAGGACAAGTTGAGAAGCATTTATTCATGAAAAACCACTGAACATTAGGTAAGACCAATGGGGAATCTGTAGTGTGCTTCTCTGGGGCTACTCCTATCCCATAACCTCAGTTTATCCGAGTGCAGTAGATCAAGGAAGGGCAGGCTATGAACACAGGCAGTCTCACTGTTAGAGGGAGCCAACTATTTGGAACAGAGAAAACAAAACAAAACAAAAACCATGCCCAACAGCTTTGTCAGTAAGAGTAGTCAGCTTTGGCAAACGGGTGGTAAAACCTGGCAGCTTTGCTAGCCTGAGGTTGTGGCCCTAGTTGGGCAAGCAATGGACCAGTGGTCTAACTAGAATTTTCACAGATATCCTATAAATGACACAGTCATACACTGATAAACTCCCACACATCCTTGGAGGACTAAGTGGACATACAGAGGAGATTTGAGGGGCTGATGGAACATAAAAGCTGGGGAAGACTTGAGAATTGCCTGAACTCTGTGATTCCTATGCCACACAGATTCATCTGTAAAAAGTGGAAGCTGTACTTGTCTGAGGTGTCTGGGCACAAACTCTGAGATGCATAATTGGTTGATCTCTAAGAAATACAGATATGGAGTCTACCTCTAGTAGGAATCCAGGCATAAAAACAAAAATAAGGAAAAGAGGAACTGAGCCAATACATCAGTGGCCACAAACGGGGTAAGACAAAATCCATAGATTTACTACTGGCAAGTTATTAAATAACTTTAAAAACCCAGCAACTATACCAGTCTGAAGAAGGGAAAATTAAAACCTGGAGATGCTACAATGTAGTATCTAAAATGGCCAGTTTTCAACAACAACAAAAATATATAAAACATGAGGAAATAGGAAAGTATGACTCGTTTTCCGTGGGGGGAAAACAGTCAATAGAAGCTGTCTCTAAGTTGGCCCAAATATTGGACTTACCAGCAAAGATTTCTAAACAGCTGTTATAAAGAGTTCAAAGAACTAAAGGAAACCATAATTAAAGAATTAAAGGAAAGTATGACCACATTGATTCTATAAATAACATCAATAAAGAGATAGAACAGCATATAAGAGAGAATCAAGTGGAAACTGGAGTTGAAAGTACAATTATTGAAGTGAAAAATCCTTTAGAGGGACTTAGCAGGTTTGAGGTAGCAGAAGAAAGGATCAGTAAACTTGAAAAGGATCAATAGAAATGAACTAATATGAAGAACAAAGAGAACAAAGATTGAAGACAAGAAAGCCTCAGAAATCTATGGGACTACATCAAGTGTACTAACATTTGGGAGTCCTAGAAGAGTAGAGAGAGACAGAGGCAGAAAAAATATTTAAAGAAATAATGTCTAAAAAGCTCCAAATTTGTTTAAAAACATAGTATTTCCTATTGCTGCTGTAATAACTTACCACAAATATATTAGCTTAAAATCCCACAAATTTATTATCTTACAATTCTGGAGGTCAGAAGTCCTAAAGTCAAGGTATCTGTATTCCTTCTGGAGGCTGTAGAGGCGAACCTGTTTACTTGCCTTTTCCAGCTTCTACAGGCCAACATTAATTGGCTTAGGACCCTTTCCTCACGTTACTCCAACCTCTACTCCTGCTGTCACATCTCCTACTCTGACTCAACCCTTTTGCCTCCCTCTTGATTATATTGGGCCTACCTAGATAATGCACGATAAGCTCCTCATCTCAATATCATTAATAATATCTGCAAAGTCCTTTTTAACATATAAGTAAGGTAACATAGTCATCAGTTCTGGGGATTTGGATGTGGACGTCTTTGGGGAATATTATTCAGGCTACCACAAACATTAATATACATTTCCAAGAAATTCAATGAATCCTATGTAGGATAAGCACTAAGATTCACCTTTAGATACATTGTAGTAAGACTGTTGGAAGCCAAAGATAAAACTTAAAAGCCACATGATTAATGGCTAACTTCTTATAAAGAATGGTGTTAGGACTTATAGTTTTCTCTTTGGCATATAAAGAGCTTAGAAGTTGCCCTTTCATCCTAACAAGTAAAAAGATGAACAAACTGAAAAATCAGCCAACTCTTAGATCCATGGATCATGAGGTCACAGGTTAAACTGCTGCTCTCATAATTGGAGAGACAAGTGGAGATAGAGAATCACAACTTACTAGAGGAGAAGCCTCCATGAGAACCAGTAGGAAAACCTGAAATGTAATTGACAAATTACTGGAAGCTCAGTAATTTGAGAGTTAAAAACTTCAGAGGGACTCAGTCAAAAGGGGACCTTATACTTTTGTGAGTTTTACCTCCAGGAGCAATATGAGGCCATCATAGTGAATATTGGAGAAAAGTCCTCTTGTGTTTCTGGTACGGGGAGGGGGAAAATATTGATATTGAAATAGGTTGGAACATCCTGTTCTTAACAAGGCCTCTCCTTAGAAGCAACTATTTTACCAGAGCCTAACCTACCTAAGGACAAGGAAATACCCAACACTACCTCCCTCTAGCTATCCTATCTCACCTAAGGAGAGGGGAAAACAACTAAGCAGCACTGGTGAAGTTCATAGTCCAGGGGCATATAGGCTCACCAAAAGATGAAGACATAATCTAATCATAGAGCTATAGAATGCTTCTCCTGCCCCTACATAACTAAAAAACTGTTTATGTCAGTTTTTTTAAACTAGTATATCATGTCTGCCTTTCAGCAAAACATAAGGCACGCTGGAAGGCTGAATGAATGAATGAATGAATGAATGGATAAAAGTTTGAAAAGACTGATCAAACATCAGGACCAATGTCAGATGTGATATGAAAGTTGGAATTATCAGACCAGGAGCTTTTAAAAACTATGATTAGTATGCTAGGGACTTTAATGGAAAAAACAGGCAACTTTTAAGAACACATGGATAATATAAGCAGAGATGGAAAATCTAGGAAGGAATGAAATGATAGAGATTTAAAAAAAAAACACACACTGTAAGAGAAAATCAAAATACTTTTGATGGATTTTAGTAGCCTGGGCATGAGGAAAGAATCTCTGAATTTGAGCATGAGACAATAGAAACTGCCAAAACTGAAAAGGAAAAGGATGAAACAATATCCAAGAACTGTGGAACGGTATAATGTATGTGTAATGGGAATTCCAGAAGGAAAAGACACAGAAAGAAGCAATATTTGATGCAATAATGGTTGAGAATGTTCCTAGAGTAATCTGAGACACCAAATCACATCTTGGAAGCTCAGAGAACACCAAGGAAGATAATGCCAAAAAACAAAACAAAATGAAACAACCCTCCCCACCAAAAAAAAAAAAAAAAAAAAAAAACCCTAGAAATACCATAGTCGAACTTCAGAAATTAAAAAAAAAAATCTTGAGGCCCAAAGAAAAAAAACACCAATTCCTTATAAATAAGGAATACATCTCACTTCTCAGAAATCATGCAAGCAAAAACAAAGTGAAAAAATTATAGTGTTGAGGAAAAAAAAGCCTACCAACCTGGAATTTTGTACACTGCAAAATTATCTTTCAAAAGTGAAGGAACAATGAAGACTTCTCAGACAAAGATTTAGGGAATTTTTTGCCAGTAGATCTGCTTTGCAAGAAGTGTTAAAAGAAGTTCTTCAGAGAGAAAATGATTCAGGTCAGAAACTCAGATCTACATCAAGAAAGGAAGCACATAGGTGAAGGAATAAGTGAAAGTAAAATAACTTTTTTATTAATTGATCTAACATAACAGTTTGTTCCAAATAATATAAACAATATATTCAGGTAAAAACTTGTGTATGTATATCTATGTGTACATATATGTATGTGTACGTTTATATAAGTGAAATGAATGAAAGCAAGAAGAGAGAAGAGAGGAATTAGGAATATTTTGTTACTTGTATTACCTGTGAAGTAATATAGTGTTATTTGAAAGTGGGCTTGGGTTAGTTGTAAAAGTATATCACATTCTCCATGGCAGCCATTAAAATGTATAATTGATAGTTTAAGAAAAGAATGAGATCATAAAAATGCTCATGCTCAGTTAAAACCACAAAAGGTAGAAAAAACTGTAGCAGATAAAAAATAGGGAAAAGAACAAGGACAACAAGCAAAACAGAAACAAATGTAGTAGATGTTAATTCAGTTATATCTATAATCACTTAAATATCAATGGTCTAAATACAGCAATTAAAAGATAGATTGTCAGAGTGGATCACAAAACAAGACCCAATTTCTGTGTGTGGCTGCCTATAGTAATTTACACTATCAGAAGTTGCAGGGGAAAAGACTTTTGCAAAGTCATGGAGGCTATCTTTCGTTTTCCTTGGAGTTTGCTCGAGCTTGGGGACAAATAATTCTCAGAGTTTTAAGACTATGTGTGAACTATAACAAGTGATTGGGTAAGCTCAACCCACAACTTGCTGTGGTTGCAGAGGCTCAAAATGACTTGTAATTTTTTAAACAACTAAATACTTTTGACAGATAAGACCCAACTATATATTGTCTATGACAAATTCCCTTTAAATATAAAGACATACAGATTAAAGAGATGGAGAAAGATATATCATGTTAACTCTAATCAAGGGAAAGCAGGAGTAGTATATTAATTTCAGACAGAGCAGATTTCAAAGTAGGGAATATCATTACATAATGTATCATTACAAAGTATGTAATATCATTACATAATGATAAAGGGGTCAATAAACCAAGAAGACAACATTTCTTAATCTGTATTCACCTAACAGTTTGAGGATACATGAGGCAAAAAGCGATAGAACTACAAAGATAAATAGATGAATCCAGTATTATAATTGGAGATTTCAACACCTCTCTACAGAAATGAACAGATCTAGCAGGCAGAAAATCAGTAAGGACAGAGGAAAACATGATTTTAAGGAGGGGCCATGGGTGACATAGTCTGACAGGAAAATCACAGCTGAGTAGCTTTAGGGAGAAGGAGGAAAGAATAGTAGTGAAGAACAAACACTGAACTTCTGAGCCAATGTATGAGGTTTGTGGGAAAGAAAAGAGCCACCATTGTAGAGGTCCTCAGCAAAATCCATATCCTCAAGAGGAGCCAGATAGCAGGAAAGGGAAGGAGCCATTCAGAGTAGAGTTTGAAGATGCAAGGGATTTTGTTGATAACAGACCAAGAAGACCAGCAGGTTTCAGAATATAGGGAGGGTTGGGAGATAGGGTCAGCAAAAGGAGTGCACAGAGTGGTTTAGGAGCCAGGAGGGGAAGCCTCAGGAGATCTGGATTTCCTGTGGTGACTGACAGAGATAAAGAGTTTCCAGGCAGATGGAGGTGGTAGATTGTGCATTGAGGTAGGGTGGGAATGGAGAACCTCACTGGGAGCTTCCACTGGACACCTACTGATGGAGGCTGGAGGAGAGCGGTTACTTCTGACCCTTGGTGGAGCTTGGCAGATAGCCTTGTCACCCAAAGGATGGTTCATTCTTTGATGTTAGGTGACTGTAGTGATCTTTACAGACTTCAAACTTGAGTACTCATTAAAATCATCACGTCTCTCACTTTTTATAAAATTATCAGTTTCAAAGGCTTGCACCTGAGGCGTTTGAGCTAAGTTTTAACAGGTGCTTCTAATGCAGGTAATGATTGGACTACAAAGAGTAACGTGGCTCTTAGCCAGCATGTTCACACCTAGAAAAGTCTGGTGACTTACCCTGTAGTCACCTGGTCTCAAGTCTCTTTAAGGGTCCAGATCAAGACCCACCTACCCTGCTTACTCCATGTAGATGCCACTATAACTTGACATTGGTCAGTTTATTTCTCTTGGTGTTTTAATTGGAGTATTTATTAACTAATTTCATTTTATAAGGTTGATTCTTCTAGTGTAGATAATTACTTACTTTCAACCTAATTTTGGCAAAGTTGAGTATGAAGGAGAAATATAAATGTTTAAAGATGCACAACAGTAGAATAGTACAGCAAATTCCCATATATCCATTACCTAATGTCAGCAACCATCAGCATTTTGCCATACTGGAAGAAAAGAAACTTAAAATCTTTCATTTCTTGATTTATAAATTTGATTTTAAAATTTGTTTGCTTTCACCTCATTTTGTGGCTAAGATTATTAATGCTTATATGGCAAGGGAAAAAAAGCTTTGTTATGTAACACTGTATATTGATTTTCTAGTTTAAATGAAGTTTGAAAAGATAGCCCTTATACTCTTATACTCTGACGGTAAATATGGTGAATGTATAAAAAGCATTTTCAATTTAAGGTATTTTTTAAAATATAGATGACTCTGGAATTTGGCAAATCTATTTTTTTTTTTAATTGAAAAGGCTCTGAGAGAAATAGGGAGAAAATACATACAGGAAAAAATGGGAAATCTGCTAACATTGGGTAAAATAAATAGATCAACTGCTTAGCATGGGCCTGTCCTGACAAGATATAGCTGTGTCATCAGGGAGCTATTTGCTAGGACACTGAGATAATAAAGTGATAGGGCACTTGCTAGGCTATTTTTAAGTGAAAGCTTAGAAGTTGGCAGTGGAATAATCCTCTCATGTTGTTACGCTTTCTTTCTCCTTTAGCCCTTCCAGTATGTGAAATTCCATCCTTCATGTTTTCTGGCATTAAAGTTAGTACACCACAAGTTTTAAGAAGGAAAATTATAAAAACTTTCAGAGTGAAGGCCATTTCCTAGTTAAATTTCACAGTAATGTTTTTCAGGTCTAAAAATAATTGGGAATTCAGGGTGACCCATCATCCCAAGTAAATTACAGTAAGGCAGATTGTCTAAGAGAGAATGTGGATAGAGACAGTTGACTTATCCAAATTCATGTAGAAACCAAACAATAATTTGTTATAATCCAAAATTATCTGATTTCAGCCATGAGCCTACTTGAAATTAGACAACATTTAATGTTTAATCCTTTGTGAATGATGTGTTTAATTTTTTTTCATTGTGATAAAATATATATAACTTAAAATCTATTATCTTAACCATTTTTAAGCATACAGTTTAGCGGTATTAAATACATTCACAGTGTTGTCACTATCACCAGTGTCTGTCTCCAGAACTCATCACCTTTCAAAATATAAACTCTGTGTTCATTAAGAAATAACTCTCCATTCCCCCTTACTCCTATCCCAGCCCCTGGCAATCCCATTCAACTCTCTGTTGCTATGGATTTGACTACATACTTTCTATAAGTGATTTCCTACAATATTTGTCCTTTTGTGACTGGCATATTTCTCTTAGTATGTCTTCAGGGGTCATCCATGTTGTAGCATATTGCAAAATTTCCTTCCTTTTTAAGGTTGAATAATATTCCATTATATGTATATATCATATTTTGCTTATCCATTCATTGGTCGATGGACACTTGGGTTGCTTCCAGATTTTAACTATTGTGAATAATGATGTACAGATGTCTCTTTGAGACCCTGCTTTCAATTATTTTATACCCGGCAGTGGAATTACTGGATCATATAGTAATTCTGTTTTAAATTTTTGGATGAACCTCTGTACTGTTTTCCACATTTGTTGTATCATTTTACATTTCTACTGATAGTACACAAAGGTTCTGATTTCTCCACATCTTTTCCAATGCTTGGCATTTTCTTTCTTTTCTTTCTTCTTTTCCTCCTCCTCCTCCTCCTCCTCCTCCTCCTCCTCTTCCTTCTCCTTCTTCTTCCTCCTCCTCTTCTTCTTTCCTCCTTCCTCCCTCCTCCCTCCTTCTTCATTCTTCCTTCATTCTTCCTTCATTCTTCTTTCTTTTCTTCTTTTTTTTTGATATTCTAAAGATATGAGGCAATATCTTGTTTTTGTTTGAATCTCAATGATGACTAAGTGATGTTAATCATCTTTTCATGAAATTACTGGCCATTTGCCCATTTTGGAACCATGTTGCTTTTTGTTGTTGAGTTTCTGGTTATTAATCTCTTATCAGATATGTGATTTGCAAATATTTTCTCCCATAATGTGGTTTGCCTTTTTACTCTGTGGAGTGTGTTTTAAATCACTAAATTTTAAAAATTTTCATGAAATCTGGGTTGTCTATTTTTTCTTTTGTTGCCTGTGCATCTGGAATCATAACCAAGAAATCTTGGCCAAATTCTATATGAGTGTTTGCCTTATGTTTTATTCTGAGAGGTTTTTTTTAAATATAGTTTTAGATCTCAAATTTAGGTCTTTGATTCATTTTGAGTTAATTTTTGTATATGATGTAAGGGTCCACTCTCATTCTTTTGCATGTGGATATCCAGTTTTTCCAGCACTGTTTGTTGAAAAAACTGTCCTTTCCCCATTAAACGGTCTTGGCACCCTTGTCAAAATTATTTGACCCCATATGTGAGGGTTTATTTCTGTGCTCTCTATTACATTGGTCTCTATGTCTGTCTTTAGTGCAGTATCACATATCACACTGTTTTGCTTACTGTAGTAAGTTTTGAAATAAGGAAGTGTGAGTCTTCCAGCTTTTTTTTTCTTTTTCATGATTGTTTTTGGCTATTCTGGGATGCTTGAGAGTCCATTTGAACTTTAGGATGTTTTTTTCTATTTGTGCAAAAATTGTCATTGTGATTTTGATAGGGATTGCACTGAATCTGTAGATTGCTTTGGATAGTATTGACATCTTAACAGTATTAAATGTTGTAATCCATGAACACAGTATGTGTTTCTATTTATATCTATCTTCTTTAATTTCTCTCAATGATATTTTGTAGCTTTCACCTCCTTGGTTAAATTTATTCCTGAGTATTTAATTCTTTTGGCTGTGATTATACATGGAATTGCTTTTGTAGTTTCCTATTCAGATTGTTCATTGTTTGTGTACAGAAAAGCAACTGAGTGTTGCATGTTGACTTTGTATCTTGCTACTTTGCTGAACTGATATAATTCTAACACTTTTTTGTGGAGTCATTAGGGTTTCCTACATAAAATATCATATCATCTGCAAACAGAAAATATTACATCTTTTTTTTTTCCCAATTTGGACATCTTTTACTTCTTTTCCTTGCCTAATTACTCTGGCTGGAACTTTCAGTACTATTCTGAGTAGAAGTAGTGAAAATAGGCATCCTTACTTTGTTCCTGATCTTAGAGAAAAAGCTTTCAGTCTTTTACCATTGAGTATAATATTTGCTGTTTTTCATATGTGACTTTTATTATGTTGAGGTAGTTTTTTTCTATTTCTATTTTGTTAAGTGTTTTTATTATGAAAGGGTGTTAATTTGTCAAATGTTTTTGCTGCATCAATTGAGAAGATCATGTAGTTTTTTCCTTCATTTAGTTGATGTAGCATTGATTTACATTAATTGCTTTTCATATGTTGAACCATCCTTGCATTGAAAAAACAAATTTCACTTGGTCATGGTTTATAATCCTTTTTAACATGTTGCTGAATTGTATTTTCTGGTGTTTTCTTTAGGATTTTTGCATCAACATTCATAGGGGATATTGGTCTGTAATTTTTTTATAGTGTCTTTGAGTTTTGTATCAGGGTTATGCTGGCCTTTGAGAATAAGTTAGGAAGTACTCTCTCATATTAAATTTTTGGGAAACGGTTAAAAGGATTGGTATTATTAGTACTTTAAATATTTCGTAGAATCGGCCAGTGAGGCCATCAGGTCCAGGACTTTTCTTTATTGGGGAGATTTTTTTTTTTGATTACTGATTCAATCTCATTAGTAGTTATCAATTTAGCTAGGTTTTCCTTTTCCTATTTTAGTCTTGGTAGGTTTGTGTTTCTAGGAATATGTTTAACCTAGGTTATTCAATTTGTTGCCATACAATGTTCATAGTACTCTCTTATAATCTTTTTTATTATAGAATCAATAGTAATGTCCTCACTTTCTTTTCTGATCTTAGTAATTTGAGTCTTCTTTTTTTTTTCTTAGTCCACTTATCTAAAGGTTTGTCAATTTTGCTGATATTTTTGAAGAACCAACTTTGATTTTCATTGACTTTTCTCTCTTGTTTTTATTTTCTATCTCATTTATCTCGGCTCTGGTCTTTATTATTTCCTTCTAGCTTTGACTTTAGTTCTTTTTCTAGCTCCTAGAGGTATAAAGTTAGGTTGTTGATTTACGGTCTTATTTATTTTATAATATAAACTTTTATAGCTATACAGTTCCCTTTTAGCACTACTTTTGCAGTATCTCATAAATTTGGTATGTTGTATTTTAGTTTTTATTCATGTCTAAGAATTTTCTTATATTCCTTGTGATTTATTCTTTGATCCATTGGTTATTTAAGATTGTGCTTAATTTACACAAATTGTGAATTTTCCAGTTTTACCTTTGTTATTGATTTTGAACTTGATTCTATTGTGGTCAGAGATGCTTTGTATCATATCTATCTTTGAAATATTGAGACTAATTTGAGACTTAATTTGTGACCTAACGTATGGTCTATCCTGAAAAATGTCTCATATGCACTTGAGAAGAATGTGTATGCTGTTCTTGGGTAGAGTGTTCTACCCAAGATCTATTAGATCTGTTAGATCTAGTTGTTTTATTGTATTGTTTAAATCCTTTATTACTTACCTTCTACATGGTTGTTCTTTCTATTATTGTGAGTGGGATGTTGAAATTTCCAACTATTAATGTAGAATTGTATTTAATCTTCAATTTCGTTTAATCCTGCAGGACTCCCATGAATTATTGTTTCAAGGCAGGTTTAGTGATAGCAAACTCAGCTTATATCTGGGAATGTCTTCTCTCTCACTTTTTTTTGAGGTATAACTGACATATTAATTTCGGGTGTACAACATAATGACTTGATATTTGTATACATTGCGATCACAATACGTCTAGTTAATATCTGTTATACATAGTTACAAAATATTTTTTCTTGGAATAAGAACTTTTAAGATTTATTCTCCTAGCAACTTTTAAATATGCAGTACAGTATTACTTACTATAGTCACCATGCTGTGCATTACATCCCCATGACTTATTTTATAACTGGAAGTTTATACCTTTGGCTGCCTTGACCCATTTTGCCCACCACTCACCACCTACATCTGGTAATCTCCAATCTGTTCTTTAATCTATGGGCTTGCTTTTTTTTTTTTTTAGGCTCCATATGTAAGTGAGGTCATATGGTATTTGTCTTTCCCTGACTTATTTCACTTACCATAAAGCCCTTGAAGTCAATCCATGCTCTCACAAATGGCAAATTTCATCCTTTTTTATTGCTGAATAATAATACATTATTTATACATATACCACATTTCCCTTCTGCATCCATTAGCAGATGAATTGTTTTCATACTTTGGTATTGTAAATAATGCTGCAGTGAGTGTGGAGGTGCATATATCTTTTTGAGTTAGTGTTTTTGTTTTCTTTGAATAACTACCCAGAAGTGGAATTACTGGATCATATGGTTGTTCTATTTTTAAGTTTTTGACGAAACTCCATATCAATTCCCATACTGGCTGCACCAATTTATATTCCCACCAACAGTGCACAAGGATTCCCTTTTCTCCATATTTTCTCTAGCACTTTTTATTTCTTATCTTTTTGATAAGAGTTTTAATAGATAAGAGCTATTTTAACAGCCATTTAACAGATGTGATATCTCATTGTTGTTTTAATTTGCATTCCCTAATGATGAGTGATGTTGAGCATCTTTTCATGTGCCTGTTGGCCATCTCTGTGTTTTCTTTGGGAAAAAAAATCTGTTTTGTTGCCCCATGAATATGTGCAGTAGCAAAGGCATACCTGCTATCTGTATAGATGTTAACTGTCTTCTCCTTACCCCGTCGGAGTGCTTGGGTCACAGCAATGAGTTCGGCTCGCTGAGCTGATGTTCCATGGCTCAGGGCCTGAGCCCAGATGACAGTCCCTTCGGTAACTACTGCCACCCCAGCATACCTGACTCCCTCTGCATGAAGCTGCTTCCATCTGTGTACAGTGTGGCATCCGGTTGTGGCCACGGGACATCAGTCAGGTCTGGCCTGAGGCAGGTGATGTTATCCAAAAGCTCGAGACAATCATGTAATGGTTGTTGAGGGCCATCATCAGGCAAAAGGGTGGCTGGGTTAAGAACAGAGGTTTTCAAGAATTGTACTTGTGGGGTTAAGGAGAAGAACCTGGTATTGAGTGATACGAGCATTTGAAATGCAACAATCAGGAGGGCTGCGGAGCATGGTTTCCACCGCATGGGGGGCTATAATCTGGATAGTCTGCCCTAAAGTCAACTTCAGTGCTTCTTTGATGAGAATGGCCATGGCCACAATGGCCCGCAAGCAATTAGGCCACCCTGCTGCAACACAGTCCAGCCTTTTGGAGAGGTATGCAACGGGTCTCTTCCATGGTCCTAGAGTCTGGCTGATGACCCCCTTCGCTATGCCTCTAGTCTCAGTCACAAAGAGTTGGAACGGCTTGTCTAAAGTAGGCAGAGCCAAAGCAGGGACTGTAGTCAAGGCTGTTTTTAGGGCTTCAAAAGCCTCTTTTTCTTCTTTTCACCAGCTCAAGTCCTCAGACTTTCCTCCAGTGCTGGTATATAGGGGCTTGGCTAACTCTGCAAACTCTGGAATCCAGAGCCTACAGTAGCCTACGGCTCCGAGAAACTCTCGGACCTGCTTCTTAGTGGTGGCTTGGGGTATTTTTAAAATGGCCTCAATTCTGCTTGATGACAGAGTCCGTTGGCCTCCTTGCAGCTTATACCCTAAATATGTTGCCTGGGAGGTGCAGAGTTGAGCTTTTTAGCGGACACCCAGTATCCCTTAGCCTTTAATTCTTGTAATAAATCTTCAGTGGCCTGCTTACATTTTATATCTGTTGTAGTAGCTAATAGTAAATCATCCACATATTATAGAAGAACAATCTCTGGATGTCTGTGATGAAAGTCAGCGAGGTCCCGGCTCAGGGCCTCCTCAAACCATGTGGAGGAGTTCTCAAATCCCTGTGGCAGTCTAGTCCAAATCAATTGTCCTGAATACAGTCTATCAGGGTCCTCCCATTCAAGTGTAAATATTGGTTGACTCACCTTTGCTAGGGGGAGAGTGAAGAATGCCTCCTTTAAATCAAGGACCATGTGTACACTTGGTGGCTAGGCCTAGGCCGCAGTTGGCTCAGGAGGGTGTATGGGTTGGGAACAGTGGGATGTGTGGTCTCAACCTACTTATTTACTTCTCTGAGGTCCTGTACTGGCCTCTTGTCTTGGGTACCCAGTTTCTGAACCAGAAGCAGTGGGGTATTCCAAGGCAAATATTCAGAGCTCCTGAACGATCCCTTCGTTCAGGAGCCTCTGAATATGCACTGCTATACCAGACTTAGCCTTCGGACTGATGAGGTACTGCCTTACGCTGATGGGCTCAGCAGAACTCAGTAGGGTCACAACAATAGGAGACTGATGGGCTGCCAATCTGGGTGGGTTAGTCTCAGCCCACAGCCAAGGAATGCTGCACTGCAGTTCCTTTAACAATGATGCATTAGGGGAAGGATCGAAAACAGGCTCCTCCAATAAAAGGTATTCTTCAGAGAGGGGGCAAGTGAGCATTATTGCAGATGGAGTGGCCCCCATAGTCAGTTCAGTGTGTCCTTCCTTAAAAGAAATGGTGGCCCGTGATTTTTGTAGTAAGTCTCTCCTCAGCAAGGGATATGGGCATTTAGGGATAACCAGGAACGAATGAGTGATGGTCCCTTTTCCTAAATCAGTAATTCTGGCCTGGGTCTAGGGGTAAGATTTCCTTTGTCCTGTGGCTCCTTGTATTAAAGTCTTTTCTTCTTACAGTATGCACATTGGTCCTTCTCTTAGTTACTCTGACCTCGGTCTGCCTTTCGGGGCATCAGCTTGGCCCTCAGCCCGGGGGTGGCGCCCCATGACTTATCCTGTCCAACAAACATAACCTTCTGGACATCATCCCTGTTGTTGAAAACCTTTTAGGCAATCTCGAGAAGCTTAGATAAGTTCTCTCCCTGATATCTGGGGCCAACTGACTAACAAAGGCTAGATTAATGGCCCGCCGGTTATTTGGGTCCTCCAGGTCAATGGGAGTATACAGTCTATAAGATTCTCGTAACCTCTCTAAAAATGCTGCAGTTGACTCATCTTTAGTCTGAATAACCTCACTTACCTTGGATAAATTGACTGGTCAATGAGCCGCTGCCCAGAGGCTTTGGAGTAACAACTGGCGATACCTTAGGAGAGCCTCCTTACCTTGATCTGTTTTGGGATTCCAGTCAGGTCAGGTGCTGGGAAATATAAGTTGTACCCGTGCAGGGTCAGTGGTGGGCTGCCCAGTGCGGTCCAAGACCCCTTTTGCAGCTTCCCTTAGAATGCGTTCCTTCTCCTCTGTAGTGAACAAAACCTGTAAAAGGTGCTGGCGATCATCCCACGTGGGTTGGTGGGTGAAAAAGATGGATTCTAAAAGGGAGGTCAAGCCTTGGGGGTTTTCTGAGAAGGATGGAGTTTGCAATTTCCAATTATACAGATCACTATACACCATGAAAGACGTCTGGGGATGTGGGGCTATCTGTCGGAGAGGTGCCAGGACCGCTGCAGATTGCGACAAATCGGGGATGGGGTCAGGATCCTATGGAGGGTAGTAGACAGCCCCCGTCCGAGTGTGTGGTGGGCTCTGAAGAGGGGCTGCCTCCTGAGAATCTGGAGGCCTAAAGGGGTTACCAAGAGAGCAATAGGGAGGGGGATTGAGGACCTCTGAATCCTCTGGATGTGCCTATAGAACAGGTTCAAGTGATTTCTGAGGTGCTGGAGTGCTCCTTGGCTTTGTCAGAAGAACCGTATGAGAGGCAGGCGCCGGCAGAGAGTCAGTCACCGGAGAGTCTGACTTACTCTGACAATCCTTCATATATTTCGGAGCATCAGACACAAATGTCTGTCCAAACATTTTAAATGTATGGGGCCTTATCAGGGTAACTAGGATACCCATAAATAACACTTCTGACTCTTAAAGCAGTCTGCAAATCAAAGGAACCCTTAGATGGCCATCCAACTCTGTTCGATCTCCAGAGGCTCTGCCAGTCTCTTTGGCAGAGCCTCTGGAGATCAGAGTGACTGACGACCCATAACCTCAGGCCCATTGCCTGAAATCCTTAAAATTGTCCACAAGGCACTGCAAGGGAGGTGAGGCCTGTCTCATGGCGGCAGGGATGGACGTGAATGAGAATAAAAGTCCTATGAAAGATAAGAATGTTAGACCAGGTCCACTGAGTGACTAGATGACCACTCAGGTGGTGCTGTAGCAGCAAGAAACCAGGCAAAAAGAAGAATTAATAAACAAAAAAGAATAACAAGGAAAAAATCACAAGAGATATTCAGAGACCAGAACGATCAGACAATGAGACAAACTTGACAGAAACCAAAGTAAGTAAACTTTGAGGACCAAGGCAATAGGAGGGTAACAGTACATTCGATCGGTCCAGACAAACATACACAATACGGACAGACAAAACAGAATACAGGTAACACAAAACGCTAGCGTATCAGAAACCGGAACCGAAACAGGTACTGGGTCAGGGTCTGACGTCTCAGACCTGACCATACTAGGGAAGTTGTGCTATGTCCAGCCTTCCACTAGTCTTACGGCAGAAACAGGTCTAAGAGGACTCTTAGACTAACTCACCGATGAGACTGAATCAGAAGGCTCGCGTCC
Organism: Macroglossus sobrinus; assembly: GCA_004027375.1. Taxonomy (NCBI): domain Eukaryota; kingdom Metazoa; phylum Chordata; class Mammalia; order Chiroptera; family Pteropodidae; genus Macroglossus; species Macroglossus sobrinus. Next base: position 153,803 of record PVKZ01001394.1, on the reverse strand, counting down.
AATTTTCAGAAATGTTTGTCCGTCAGTCTCTCCAACCTAGGGCTGTCGACATCTGGGGTGAGGAACATCTCTCAGCGGCTGCCTCCTGGACACAGTCGTGCCCTGCCCGGAGTGACTGAGGTTGTGGGTCTCAGAGAAAACTGCCCCTCTCTCCCTGGGGAGTATCTCTCTGGGGCTTCCCAATGTTGTGGCACTGGTGAGAACAGGAACCCACAGATCTGAATCAGAATTAAGAGCCTTTATTAGCTGGCTGGCGACTGACTCTCTACCACGCGGGGTTAGAGGAGATCAGCCCCCAGCCTCCAGAGGAGGCAGCTTATAAAGCCTCCAGCTATGTCCTTGAATAAGCAAGCAAGCAGATTACAGAAAGCAGAAGTTAGCAATTAAAATCTTATACAAAGATAAATGTATTCATTCAGGGGACTCTCAGATTGAACATGGCCTAGCAGACAATTTCATTATCTGCACCTTGGAATGTTGTATTCCTCCTTGAGACTGGTGCCTGGAGATATCACCTCTATGTAGCTGGAGAATTTCCACTTTTACAGGACCCAGGAACACAAGCTACTGTGACCTCCAGAGCCAGGCAATCAAGTAGTGTCTCTTGGGTAGTAACAGCAAAGATTAGGGAACCAGATGCATAAAAAGGCTCCCTTCTAGGACATTCTAGTGCTCTACAGCTGGCAGAGGGTGAGCATGAGGATGATGCTGGCCGGCAGTAGCAATGCAGAGGGGAGTGTAATGATGGTACCCCTTGATAAAAAAATAAAATGGCCCATTACCATCTAGAGCAAGGCAGAGGGAGAGTGCCAAAATGGCACCTATCAGTTTCCATCCCTAGAATGTTCCAGTAGGCTTCTGGATGTGTGTGTAAAATTAGATGCCAGCCCCTCAGGCGACACTAATATAAGCAAATGAGCTTAAAGTTTGGACTAGATTGGCTGCCCTGGGCTGGATCCTGAGGTGGGTTAGTTCAAACATGCAGGCCCCTTAAGAGCCATTTCTCAGATTGCTAGAGTCTTGTGGGTCTCATGGATGCAAGCCCCAAGAAACCTTTGGTTTACAAAGGTAAATATTTGAGGGGGCTTTTCTCTCAGGTGCAGGCCTTAACAGTTGGGGTGCCCAATGTAGGCTTCGAAACCTTTTCTCCTCAGGGAGAAGCTCCTGGTTTTGAGTTCCCTGATCGCTGTTCCAGGGAGACCAGGGGATGGGGTTTTTGTGAAGACTGTGTCCCAGACTTTTCTATCCACTTCAGTGTGGTTTTCTTCTTGTCGTTCAATATGTAGTCATCACCCAGCCATTCTTTAGATTTTTATTAGAGGAAATCGTTTCATATGTAGCCATAGACTTAGTAGGTTCATGAGAGGAAGTGAGTCCAGGATCTTCCTGTGTCACCATCATCTCTCCCTCACTTTTGTAGGCACCCCCCCTTTTTTAATTCTTGTTTGATTTCTTTTCTTTTTCTTTTTTCTTTTTTTTTTTTTTTTTTGGCCCATTGCCTTCTAACCTTCAGTTTGTGATGAGAAATCTGTTTATGGTATCAACTAAAGGTTGTCATCACTTCAGTGCCAACAGAAGTTCCCAGTTTGGGTTGCAGTGTAGGGAGAAAGACTTCATTCAGCGCAAACAACCCAATTGTGATACAGTTTGACTGCGGAACAGGTGGGTGAGGTGGCCCTAGTGTTACAGCCCTGGTGTTACAACTCTACTCCATTTGGGCAAGACTGCTCTGCTGTACTTCAGTGTTCACACTTCTGTGTGGGGAAACACAGTCTTCAATGGAAACTTAAAGTACACTTCCCAAGCCAGAGGGGAGCTGACACACTGAGAGAAATCCTCACTTCTAGTACCCGATTGGTCTGTTCTCATGCAAATGAAGACTCCAAATCCTCACAGTTTGATTAATCCAAACAGCACTGTCCTGGTTGGTCAGAATGGAGCTGCTCTTATATTTTGGTAAAGATGCTAATGAGGATATAGTGGTGCAACTACAATTGGACAGGGAAAGTCTCAGTCCCATTGATTGAAATACTATTCCAAGAACTTTATAAGAATTGGCTCAGATGGCAGAAACATAGTGCAGGCAGGCAGTTCAGTGCAGGCTTCTTCCTGAAGAATGGCTTGCATGAGAAAGCCTTGTTTAGCAATGGCTGTTAGACTCTGTTTTTTAAATTTGAGCCCAGTCAGCCACCAGGAGCCCTTCTTAACAGGTACATTCATTCTTGGGGTCAACAGTAGTTTTATCGAGGATCTCTTTTGTGTCATGAGTCACTTCTCTCTTGCAGCTTTCAAAATGATCTCTTTGTCTTTGCCTTTAGAAAGTTTGATTATAAAATGTCTTAGTGTGGGTCTCTTGGAATTCCTGTTATCTGGAGTTCATTGAGTTTCTTGGATGTTTATTTCGTGTCTCATCAAAGTTGGGAAAATTTTGACCACTATTCCTTTAAATATTCTCTCTACCCTTTTCTCTCTGCTCTTTTCTATTTTTGAGACTTCTACAATACCTATGTTGGTTTTCCTTATGTGTCCTACAAGTCCTTTACATTCTGCTCACTTTTCTTCAGGTTTTTTCTTTTTGTTGTTGTTGTTCCTTAGATTCAGTAATTTCCATTGTCCTTTAAGTTCACTGATTCTTCTGCCTGATCAATTCTGACTTTGAATCCCTCCAGTGTATTTTTCGTTGCAGTTATTGTACTTTACAGCTTAAGTATTTACTTCCTTTTAGTTTCTTTTTGGATTTTCTTTCTCATTGGTATTTCCATTTTTGTGTGTGTGTGCACGCATCAATATTTTGACTTTCCATACATCTTTCTTTAGTTTTTTGAGCATCTTTAGGTAGTTGTTTTAATACTTTTGTTTAGTAGATCTACTCTTAGGTCTTTTTCGATGATCATTTCTGTTGATTTATTTTTCCTTTGAATGGGCCATACTTTCCTGTTTCTTGTTTTTTCCTGTTTTTTTTTTTCCTGTATATCTTTTGATTATTTTGTTGAAAATGGAACATTTGAATCTAATAATATGGTGAGTCTGGAAATCAGATTTTTTTCCCATTCTCTAGCATTTACTGGTTTTTGACTATTGGTTTTGATTTTTTTTTTTTTTTAATTTTTGTGGGCTTTGTGCCAGGGATCAGCTTGGTGTGTAAACTGAAGGTTTTCTCAGGTCTTTTCTCAGCTTGTGCCTTCAACTGAGTATGCATGGTCACCTTCATTTTTTCTCAAACATTTGGTTGCTTTTTCAAGTTCTGGTCTTTAATTACTGGCTCCCATTAAGGATAAAGAGAAAATGAAGGGAGGATAAAATGATACTGGCCCTTTAAATATCCTGGCAGTCTCTTCAGCATGAGCAAGGGGGGCTTGCAGCAGTGGGAGAAGATATAGCAACAATGGCAGCCAGCTTCTTTGTCCGCCTCTCTGTGATAAGAAGCCATCAGCAATTGGAGCATGGTTCTCTAATATTTGGGGTCCCTTTTGCTCACATTTATTCCTGCAAGCTGTGTACAAGTTGCTCCAGGATCTAGTATCCAGCTGCTTGCTACTGGGGTGGGCTGTCTATAGTTGCTATTGTGCTTATGGTTGAAATTGATTGAAATTAGCCACAATTTACCATCCAAGCCTTATCCTGGAATTTGCATGCCTTTAGTAGACTCAGAATTACAAAATAGTTGTATCAGATAGATTCTGCCAGTGCAGTTGTTGTCTAGATGGAGAGACAGATTCCTAGTGCTTCCTATTCCTATTAGAGTCCTTCTAATGTACAATTTATTTATCTTTTTTTATTGTTTGTCTCTCCCATTGTTATGTCATTTCCATGAGGATAGTGATTTATTTCCTCTATTTTTACTGCACCTCAGAGCCTGGAACAATTGATACATGATAGATCTCAGTAAATATTTGTCAAATACATCTATACTATCGCAAATACAGCAGGTAATTGTGCCCTATCTGTAATATACATATTGTGACTTAGTTTGTTTTGTTCTTAGATTTCTGAAACTGATACTTGTGTACAGTTCCTATTAGAAACTCGATAATAATCTAAAATTCAGGAGTCATAAACTAGCAGCTTCCCCTGGGCCAGGTTGTGTGTTGTGTGGCCAGCATAGTTGTTGGAATTGTTTTGACTTTGAAATAAAGCTTCAGGCAAGGCCTGTCCTTTAGATAGGCCACCAGTCTGTGGTTTTACAATAATTTTTTTCATTATCAAAATTATTATCACTTAATTTTTGTGTTTCTTTATTATCAGTCTCCCCATCTAGTCTGTGAACTCTTTGAGGTCAGAAACTATTATCTACTTTGTTCATTCACCTTACACCCCAGTCCTAGTGCATTGTCTGGTACTAGATGGCACTTGATAAGTAGTCGAGTGGAAGAGCAAGTGACAGCCAGGACCTGAAATGATCCACAGGTGTGGATATAAAGTATTAAGTTTGGTCTTCTTACCAAACATACTTAAAACATGAATAGCTCTTAAAGCTGCCAGCTTAACTCTCATTAGTTAGTTCATTTCTGAAATCTTCTCCGGGACTTGGCTTTTTTCAGTCATTTTTATGATTCAGCAGCACATTTGTTAAGATGTTAGCATTGACAAAGGGCTTTCCCATATGTTTTCTCATTGGAATAGTCATCCCCATTTTGAAATTAGGACACTTAATTGCAGATATAGAGTAAATTTGCCATGTCACACAGCAAGTGCATGACAGGGTGGACTTGAACAAAGCTCTCCCATGCCAGCTTGGTGCTTTTTCTGCTCTGTCCATTTTCTGTCCAGGGTCATGGACCTCTTACATGTTTTCTAGGAAAGGGGGTGATATCACTCTGACATCATCTAATAAAACTAAATTCGTTTTATAAAGCACATTAGAAACTCAAAAATTTTGAGTCAGGGTATCTTGGTTTCCATCATAAGTGCTATTTTGTTTTGAGGAGTCTTCTGGTTTCCATTTATATGTGCTATTTTTAAAAACTCAACTAAAACTTAAGCTCATAATAAATGGTTAGCCTCCAGCACCCTGTTTTTCTGTTGATAGCCTGCACTGCAGGGTCTGGAGCTGTGCTTGGCCCTCTCTGCCCACTCTCCTTGGCTGGGGCTGTTGTGCAGTGTGTGCTTAGCATCTTACTGGAGAGTAGCACTCACCTCCGTGTGATTGTTCTTCCCAGGACTGGACATTCAGGAGCTTTGTCTGAAATAGCTGAAATAGTCTCCAGCCTTCCTTTTGGTTTTACTTTTACTAATGACAGGCTGTATTCCTTTAAACTAGGGGCTCTAAGGCTGGCAACTTAAAATGCAACCTGCAGGTTACTCATCTGTGGCTCATTCCAGCATTCCAGGGAAGGCCTGTTGACATTATCCTCTGTCCTCTAGTCTAAGTCACTCGCCTTAGGTCAAAAGACCAGAGAAGACACTGGCACCACAACCCCACCACTGGCATAGTAGTTGCCATCTAACGTAGTCTATTGTTCTTTCTTTCCATTTGAAGACACCTTAACAGCTGCTTTCCATGTGCTTTAAAAAAAAAAAAAAAAGAAAAGAAAAGAAAAAGCAACTTTACTCTGTTTTTACTTTCTGAAAATAGGTATATTTTCAGATATGGGTCATAAAAATGACCCATAGCTTATGTCACCTTTAATAGACCAGCTGTTTCAACCTGGCCGTTAATTGTGAAATATGAGTGGGTGTAGGTGTATGGGAATAGAATCCTAACTGCTCTTGGTAATACTAAGCCATTCCTTGCCATGTGATTTCAGCATCCTGCCTTCCAGTTGGACACCTTCTCTGCCCTTTGGCCTGATTTTCTTGTTCATAACATGGCAAATTATTTCATATCTAATCCTTTTTACAGGCTTAAAATTATTATTTTTAACTTTGGAGGGTTTTTAGATCCCCTCCTTTGATTTTCAGATGTGGTTGTCAGTGGTTTAATTTCTGTATAGTTTCTAAGTAAATTCTGACAGTTTGTTTTTATCAACGGTGCAGTTTGTTGTTGTTGTTTTATAATTGCAAGACAGAAGAAAGAAATCTTAGGAACAGATTTTATCTGTGGAATGTAATTAGAATTTTGGCCAAAGGATGAAGAGTGGAATAGATGGCATAAAAAGTGACATTTCTGCTCAGTTGATTTCTGGGTGGTAGTCTTGTTTCTATTTTGAGGTTCTGAAAGCCCATTTAAAGAACCTCTCAGTGGAAAATAAGGGAGTAGCTAAATTCTGAAGTCACAGTAACTTTCTGGCTGCCCAGGCCCCAGTAACACTCTTCTGTGAAGGGACTGTCTTCCTTTACACTCTTAGCTTAGGTGTATTGCACCATAGTCTTGATATAAGAAATACAAGCAGATGGGCATAGCCTTCTGTGGAGTTCTGGCTCAGCCCAAGGTAATAGGTCTGAAATGGGCAGGCTCCGCAGGCCTCTGGTCTAGATGACTGCAGAGTTCTTTCCACCCAACTGACCTAATAGAGCTCTGGGCCCCAGCCCAGAGGCTGAGCACTGCTCTATTTTTGTGAGTAGCATGCCCACCTCTATGGTCATCCTAGGCAGCAGCTGGCCCCCAAGTGGTTCTGGGTTGGGCAGCATAGTCCACTTTCAGACCTGCCTAGTATAAAGATCTGGGATTGCAGTGGGGAAAAATGCTCTTCCCAAATAGCCATACTGTTGGATGGAAATCCTGCCCTCCCCAGCCCAAGTTTATTACATAAAAGTTTTGAGCTATAATTACCTTGGGGCCTACCTGTGTTTTCTGTTAATTGATATAACTTTCAGGTAAAGCTACACCAACGAACTGGCAATTATTCTTGCCCCCCAGTAGTCACTCCTCCTGCCCCCAGAAAACATCTGTGCACCCTGACATTCTTCAGGGGCTCAGACCCTATGACAGCCCCCAGACAGCACCCACAGTCCCACAGACTGGTAGAGGTGCTGGTGCCTGCTCTAAACCAAATTTATGAGTACTTCCCAGGTACCAAAGGATCCTTGGGTCGTAGCATCTAGACCCTGGTATTCTGCCTGGCTTGTAGGACAGAACTGCTGGCCTGCTCTTCCTGTTGGGGGCAAGGGATGGTGTCATTAGTACTTTGGTAAAGAACTTGACATTTTAGAAACCACTCTAACTATCAGTTCATCCTCCTGTATGCTTGGCACAATGCAGGGTGAGAGGGAAATGTATACAGTTAGCAGACGTAGCTGAGGGTTTTTCAGAAGTAGGTTGAGTAAGTCATTTTCACAGATGTTTGTCCAAGAATATTGTTGATTTTTTTTATGGTGAAAAAGAATTTAGGTATATTTGGAAAGGCAGGTAAAAAATTAAACTAAATATTAAACTAGTTGAGTTGACAGTTCAAATCAAAACAGAATACTTTTGTCTTAACAGTTTAGTTTTGATCAGCATAGCCCAACCTGAACCTAAACTTTAGGATCAAAGCAACTCAGGAGGTAGGTGGATCCGTAGTCAGATTCAGCAGGTTCTGGTTTCATGGTGTTCACAGAGTTGTTGTTGTCATGGGAAAAGAAGCAAAAATATTTTTTTAAGTACATGGAGTTTAGGATATTTAGTAAGTGGGTGAGGGTTTTACATAGTTACTCCCAATCTGTTGAATAATTAGAAGCTGCAGGCTCTTTCGCAGGAATTCCACCCTTGGTTTCCAACCTCTTCCTTCCTGAAGAGGATTTACTGTACTCATAATACCCGAAAGGTGTACGGTGTGTAGACCTTTGTGTAATAGACTTCAGCCCACCTGTAAAGTGACCTTATAGTTGTTTCTTTCAAAGTGACAAACATCATTGCTCCTCACTAGCTCACTCTTGATCTTTAACCCTGTGTCTCCCTTGTTAGCTGTTGCTTTAAGCATAGGGGTATTGGTGAATGAAGAAGAATGAGGGAGGCTTGGAGCAGTAAGGAAGTTAGAGATACTTGTAGAAGGAATGGATATGTTTCCTAAGAATTGACTGCACACTGTTGCATAAACACTATGTGGCCTCCTGGTTTCATCTGGCTGACTATGGCTCACCAGTGAATGCTAAGTGAGAACATGGTTTAGTGAACTACAGGGCAACTCACTTAACAGCCTGTGTCAGTGCCCATACTTGGCAAAGGGCAGCTCCATTGTGTTGAATTCCCATGAGGCCCATGGTCAGGAGTACATTTGTGGGCCATCACGGATGCCATCTAGGGAGTACCCCACTCAGAAACATCTTTCTCCTCAAGGAGAATTATAGGATTGGTATTGTTTTCTTTTTCCTTTTATTTATTTATTTGTTTTAAACTTTATAGTTTCATGAATACCTAGGAATTGAAAATGATAATGGGTATTGCTTAAGTCCCTCAAAACAGGTTTCTGAAGGAGAATCAGGTGAGTACCAATATGGTAGTGTCTCCTGTAATACTCACCAGGTAACTGGGTCCTCAGCTAAATGACCATCTCAGTTTGTCCTGGGTCGCGGCATACCTCTGAGAAGCATTGTGAAGTCTGTGCCTTCCTGTCTGCTCATGTCGGTACAGAGTGAGAGAAACAAGTTCTATAATGCTGAATATCAGCATAGTACACAGAGCCTAGAGATATATTTGCTCAGCTCAGAGCTAGTCCACACAAGAGACATCTGAGATTTGTGTCAGACTAGGAGGAAGAGGGTTGACAAGTTTCTTGAGTTCTCCCATTTTGTCACTAATTATTTGATTTTGGTTCTTCTAGAAAGAGTCTGTTGAAGGTGAGGGTCATGGATTTTATCACCTCTACAGCCATCCTGCCCCTGCTGTTTGGCTGTGTGGGAATCTTCAGCCTCTTCAAGCTGCTGCAGCACATGCGTATGAAGGCCTATCTACGGAATGCAGTGGTAGTCATTACGGGCGCTACCTCAGGACTGGGGCGAGGTGAGTCCTGGAGGCAGTGCTGTCAGTGGGTAGGAAAGTTGGCCCCAGTCTTGAGGAGCAGCTTAGATGTACAGGGACCACCAGCACAGGTGCAAATAACTGAAGCAGGCTGGGTGATTTGGGAATAAGAGTATGTCACTGTCCTTGTTCCAGTTGGAAAAAGCAAGAGCTTAAGTGCATTAAGTGCAATGAGACATGGCCCCTGACTTTCAGCATCAGTGTTGGAAGGCAAAGGCCAGTGAAGAAGAACATGGCAAACTAGAGACCATATGTCCCGTCTGAGGGGGCAGCCTAACTCAGCTCCAGCTGGATGTTGAAATAGGGATTTTTATGTGAAGCCTCCCAGTTTTCAAATATGGACAACTAATTATCTTTGTGAGGGCCAAACAAAGCTAATCTTTTCCTGGAGTCAGCCAACATCCCTGGTTTATGGCTTTGGTGTCACCTTCTCTATAACTTCCCCTCACTGGGCCATGCCTCCAGGTGTACCCTGGGTACAGCTTTGGCAGGGGTGAAAACAGAATAGGTGATGCCTCAGCTAACCAGGTTCTCCAATTTAATTCCATGGTAATTTGGTGAATGCAGTGAGGAATTATATGCTGAGACATAGGTCTGGAGTCAGTCATCCCTCACCACAGTACAAATGAGTTTGTAGAGCTGCCATTATGTCTCTTTCAACATGTGTATTGACTTTGGCAGTGAAGGGGAGTGATATATGTCATCCTCAAATATGCTACTTTGGCATTGATTATTCTGAATTAAAGTTACTTAAGAAACAGCAAGTGCAGGAAGGACATTTTGACCCTTCTTTGTTCCCCTGAAAACAGGAAATAATTCTTCTATGTAAAAGACCCTCCCCGTACCAGGAGGTAGAAAGCACCCTTATCAGAGAGAGGGAATTGAAGCTGAGAAGACTGTACAAACAAAGGGTATTACTCCTTCACTAATTTACTACCCAAAGCCCAAACTCTTTGTCTTGTCAATTCTTCACAGAGTTATTGTTCCTCCTAAAAAGTATAAAAGCTGCGTATTTTGGTTATTTCTCAGAGCCTCATATTTTGGGGGGCTCCTGTATGTACAAAATTAAATTTTTTTTCTCCTATTCATCTGTCTTATATCAATTTAATTATTAGACCAGCCATTGAACCTAGAAGGGAAGAATAGTTTTCTTCTCCTATAGCAGAATGTGCAGAGGGCAAACGCAGGCATGTGGCATGGAGCCTCCTGCCCTCTTTCTCAGCATTTGCACACACACCACACCACACCATACCAGTACGTTGTCCACACTTGAGCTCAGTTTCATGGAAGAAGGCTGAGAGGAGCCCTGAACTGTGGTAAACCAAGCATTGTTGCATCTTTTGGTTAGTGACAGTGCAGCTAGCACTGGTGGAGCATCTCCCATATGCAAGGTTCTGGGCCAAGTGCTGGGACAAGCAGGTGAAAGACAGGATCCTATCCCACAAGGAGTTTACGATCTGATGGAGAGAGGCAAGGACTTATCTCAGTATATTGCCATTTTAGTGATAGACATTCCCAACCAAGCCTCGTAGAGGGAAGGCACATTTATATGCACTGGTTTGTGCTTTATATTTCTTTATCCTTATAGCTAAGATTCAGAGAAGGTATGACTTGCCCCAGAACTTTTAGCCAGAAAGTGTAAAGCGAAGTTTCAAACCCGTATCTCTTTGACTCCACAACTTAGTCTTGTCTCACCTGACGGGGAGATGGCAAGGGCAAAGGAATGGTTGGCTAGCAGGGAGAACATTGCAGTTGAGCACAAAGCTGGGAGCAGCACAGTTGCGCAGGTGCTGGTAAGCACTTGGGTGTTTCAGGAACACAAAGAAGCAGATGGGGCCTTGTCTGCAGGGGAAGTGGCTTGCAGTTGGTCAGGGGGAACCTGGGAAGGTTTTAGGTAGCATGGATTTATTTGTATGCCACTCTGATGTTTAGGTGAGATCTCTGGGAAGTGAACCCTGGGTTTGTCCTTAGATATCCAGACGTTAATGGGACAGCTGCCTCCAGGCCCTTTGCCATAGTTCATCCTTGGTCCTTACTCAGTTACTATATATAGGGTAGTTAGCAGTTGCTTTTCAATCTCAGAGGGAAGCATTTTTTTAAAAATCTTTGAGGAATATTTGAGAATTGGCTAAAATGGAAAGGTGTGGAGTTGCAGGTGGTCAGGTATATAGACGTTTGAGGATATTGTTCTCTATCATTCTACATCTCCTCTTCCAGACACCAAGACTGTGAAGGGAGTAGAAAATATAATTTTTAAAAAACTTGCATATATAATATATGTCAACTGTTTTCTGAATTCCAAATCGCTCTGCTTATATTCTGCCCTATTAAACATCTTACAGATAGGACTCCATAGGTCTTTTTCACCTCCAGCCAGATAAAATAGGAACAGATTGTCAACTGGCCATTTCAAGTACAAACACCCCCTGTTAGTGACTGCCAGGGATATACTGCTGCTCCTTAGTGTCTCTGAGAAGGAAGACCCTGCCTTGCCCTTGGTGGCTCTGCCCATTATGTTAGCCACTTGAGAGGTTTGAGTTATATCTGAAGATGTGTCTTCAGACAACTTTCTGTATTTTTCCTGTTTTGTCTCCCATTTTGTATATTTAAGTTACATGAACTTGTCCTTGTAAAACAGTAAAGGAACAAAATGTTCTGGATGCTCACTAAAGGAACAAAATGTTCTGGATGCTCACTTTAGCCAGCCTAAGCCCTGAAGTCATGAAGAGTGCTCTTGATTTACAGGCCAGTAGGGTGGCAGCACTGGAGAGTCATTGGCAGTTCCAGATAAATGGTACCTTAGGACTCTTTTCCTTTTTCATTTGACTCTTCTGCCTCTTTGTATCAGCTTTTTCAAGAAATGGAAATGTAATTTTTCCAATCTCTTGTTTTCATTTCTGTCACTCCCTATACAAACTCATTTCCTCCCTTTTTGGCTGTGCTAGGAAGCAAAGCTTAAGCAGAATATAGGTGACTATATCCAGAAGCTGTTTATACACCAGACTGCCATCCCCCAACCTTTGGTTCTGTGTGTCTGCACCCTTCATTGGTACCTCACAAAATATCTATTGTATTGGTCGAGACAGGACGGAATGATGTGAGGAAGCCAAGAGGACTGGAAGTTTCTAATCTTTGGGAATGATTTGGTAAACCAGATGAGCATTTCTGGCTTCAAGAATGCTGGCATCTAGCTTTGAAAGCAACCATCCCATTCTCTGCCACCTCCCTGAGGCCTTCGCTGCTCAGTTGAGAAGGGCAGGCTGGGCAATGGATGTGACTCCAACCAGACTACCCAGGGACAGGCAGAGCAGGGGCTGCAACTCTCTCTGGGTTTGTGCCCTTTGTCCAGATAAGCCAGTGAACAGACCAACCAGATCTTCAAAGAAGGGTATTCAGCACACTTGAAAATGTATTGATGTAGTACATTTAACACCTCCTTCCAGAAAACTCCATTCATGTACAGGAAGGTGCCGGCCTGGGGATGGCAAAGTAAAAGCTGTAAGAGAAGCTAAAGGAAGCACTATAGAGTAAAAAGAGAAGGCTTTTCATCATATAACAATCATGTCAAAAAACTTGCCTTTCCTGGAGAACGCTGGGATTTCTTATCCTCTCATGTTTTGAACCCTTCTAGTTTTAAAGAATTTTGACACTTTTGTAGGAGAGAGGCTGTCACAATAGTACACCCTTCCTAGACTCTACTGCCTCCCTTCCTGAAGAGGAAGTGACAACTTTAATTCTTCACCTCTTCCCAAGCTGCTCCTGGGGCAGGCCTGTCCCTTCTGTGAGCCAAGGGGGCACTAATACACCACTTAACTGCCTTAGCCTCTAAGATTCTGTCAGCCAAGACTGAGGGTTCTTTGCAGACCTGCTCGTGAGCATTTGAAGAAGACTAGATCTTGCTTGAAGATAGGCAGTGCTTCTGTAAGCTCTTGCATTTCAGTTTTTACCAACAGTCAGTTTTTAGAACATTTAAAAAAGGCAGCTTAGAAATAAAAGAACAACACTTCTGTAATATTTCTCTTTATAGTGCTTTGTATCAACTACTGTATCTACTTGAACTCATTCAGTTCCAGTGCTATTTTTATCTACATCTTACGTAAGAGGAAAGTGAGAAATAAAGAGGTTATAAGTTACCCAGGATAACAGAACCAGTAAGTGTCCCAAATTGGAGTTGAACACAGTAAGTCTAGTCTACTCCATTGACCCCTGGGCTGTATTGCTTTTCATAAGCTGTAAAGTTTCAGGGCACTGAATATGTTTGGGGGTAAGGCAAGCAAGAAATAAGAGGACCTCATCCTCTGCTTCTTCCCTCTCCCCTTTAGGTTAGCCCCCAGGCTCTGGTGGTCTCCTCTCCCTGCACCTTCTCCTTGACTTCTGGAGATTTATGTGGGACCTTTGCTGGGCTAGTCCTAATGATGCTGCCCCCATCGCACCTGAGGTCCCTTACTGGGATTTTGATACCACAATGTGGATGAGACAGGTCAGAGGCTCCTCTCCTGTCTGCACTGGGATTGTGCTGATGGGAGCCCAAAGCTGCCTATAGCCCCATTCTATCTTGTGTGGAAACCAGGCTAGGGGAATGAAGTAGAGAGAACATGCCAGCATTGAGAGAGTGTGGTTCCTGCTACCAGCGGCCCTGGGCAGCCACCACTCCTGTTCTTTCCAAGTCCTGACTATTCAGCTTTTTCTCTTAATTCTTGACCTGTCCCAGAATCCTCCTGATAAATTCTCGTTTTGCTTTGCCACAGTGTAAGCTGAGTCTCTTTTCTTGCCAACAAACGAATATTAACTAATAGAGGTCCCCAAATACTTCTGGACTCTCCCTCACCATTATCTTAGTTGATGTCCTAATCATTGTCATTTGAACGTTGTAGTGAACTCAGTGGAGACTGGTCTTTTCTCATCCCCTTCCTTCCTACCCAGAGAGCCTTTTAAAATGCAGCCAACCCTTTATAATTCTTTGCTGTTATAGGCACTCAGCATGCCTACCGCAGGCACTCTTTACTATCCAGTTGTTTTATTTCCCCAGACTAGCAAGGCTGGTAGACTCTCTACTTTCTGCCCTAGCTAAATCTGTTTGTGGTCCCTCAGGCACTCTGTACTCTGCTCTTTCTGCTTCGAGCATTCTCTAGGAAACAGCCCTGCTGGCCTCCCCAGCCCTCCTCAACAGAGTCCTGTGTCCCTTGTGTTTCTACAAAACCATTTAAAGTACCCTTGGTAGATATGTACCTGTTGTATTCAGGTGACTTGGGAAACAGCCGAGGTTGTGCTAGAATACAGGCTTTAGCAAACAAGGCATCACAATAGCGGGTGCTGCCTGATCATTGAGCAGATAACTTGACTTTGCTGAGCTTCCTTAGTTGTGAAAATGGGGATAATGCTCACAGGGTTGTTCAGAGCTAGAGATGGTTATGGGAAGTTCTGAGCATAGTACCTACAAATCTGTCCATCAGTCCCTGCCTTCCTCTCACCCTCTGGATATCTATCACACCACTGAACATGAGCTCTTTAAGGCAACGACAGAGCTCATCACTGAACTTAGATTTCTAGCTCCATACCTGGTCCATAACTGGGGCTAACACACGTGTGTTGGGAGCATGGAGAAACAATACATATTCTGAGACATGGGGTAAGTTTTAACTATATTGAGAAGAAAGGCATTGAATTTCCTCAGCTGCTAAGGTTCTCTCTTCTTCTTTTAGAATGTGCCAGAGTCTTCTTTGCTGCAGGTGCTAAGCTGGTGCTGTGTGGCCGGAACAGGGAGGCCCTAGAAGAGCTCACCAGAGAACTTGCTGCTTCTCGAGTCACTAAGGTGAGCCCAGGGGCATGTTTTCTGTAGGGAAGGGGTGCAGTCCATCCTCTGCTGAGATAGTAGCTCACTCCTGGGCTACTGGACATGGTCACATTGCATTGGAAAGACAACAAGTCTCCACAGGAAACTAGGCTTCGTGGCCCGAGGAAGAACTATTGTACAGTTCAAATTCGACTCCATACTTATTAGCACTGCGAGTTTGGTAAGCTCCCTCTGTGACTTCTCCCCTTTCTCCATTTTACCTGGTTAATCTACTCATCTCTTTTTGTTGTGGAAGAGAGGGAAAGGGCAGGTTGACAATGATTTTTAAAATTTTAATTGTGGAAAAATAGACATAACACAATATTTTATCATTTTAACCATTTATAAGTGTACAACTCACTGGCATTCAGTACACTCACAATGTGTGTAATTGTCAGCACTGTCTACACCCAAAATCTTTTCATCATCGCCAATGAAAGTTCTGTAGCCATTAAATAATAATACATTCTTATCTTCTCTCTCCAGCCCCTGGAAACCTTTATTCTACTTTCTGTCTTTATGAATTCGCCTACTCTAGATACCTCATACAAGTGAGAAAATACAATATTTGTCTGGCTACTTCACTAAGCATTAACGTCATCAAGATTAATTTATATTGTAGCATGTATCAAATTTTCATTCCTTTTTTTAGCAGAATATTCCATTGTATGTATATGCCCCATTTTGTTTATACATTCATTTGTTAATGGACACTATGGTTGTTTCCACCTTTGGCTTTTGTGAATAATGCTGCTGTGAACATTGGTGTACACATATCTGTTTGAGTCCCAGCTTTCAGGTGATGTTGAACATCTTTTCATGTGCTTATTGACTTTTTTCCCAGCTTTATTGAAATATAATAGACAGTTGCTCATACTTACACTGTACAATTGAATTAGTTTTTTTAAAAATTACAGTTGGCATACAATAATATATTAGTTTCTTGGAACCACATCAAAGTTGTGATGGAAACACAGAGCAAACAGCAAGCAGAGTTGCCTGGGGTCTAAATGAACAAGCTTTACAACTAGAGAGAGCAATAAGAAATCACCTTGCAACAGGAGGAGGTAGGATGGGGTGAGGACACTAAGCTGCCCGTCCCAAGTGGCTGAGTGGGACAGAGGCTATGGCAGCAGCAGCTGGCAGCCACAGACTTGTCTTAAAAGGGCCATATCTGCAAACAGACTTCCAGTGACAGACTTCCTCGCTCTGAGCACTGATGTCAGGTCAGCTGCTGGGGCAAGGGCGCCAGGGACTTACAGAGGGACAAGCACACATGAAACATTTTCCACATTGGCTTTCTGCATCTATTGATATGATCATATGATTCATATTTTTTAATTTGTTTATGTGGTGTATCACATTAATCGATTTACGTATGTTGAACCACCCTGTGCCCCTGGGATGAAGACCACTTGATCGTGATATATAATCTTTTTAATATGTTGCTGTATGCAGTTTGCTAGTATCTTATTTAGGATTTTTGCATCTCTGTTTATGGGAGATACTGGTCTGTAGTTTTCTTTTTGTGTGTGTGTGTGTGTGTTTTTACAAGGTTTTGGTATTAGGGTGACATTGGCCTCATGAAATGAGTTGGGGAGCATTGCCTCCTCTTCATTTTTTTGAAAGAGTTTGAGGAGAATAGGTATTAAATTTTTTTTAAATGTTTGGTAGAATCTGGTCCTATACTTTTACTTTTTGGTACATTTTTGATGATTGTTTCCGTACTGCTAATTGATCTGTTTAGATTTTCCAGGTCTTCTTGATTCAGTTGAGGAAGGTTATACTTTTCTAAGTACTTGTCCATTTCTTCTAGGTTATTAAATTTGATGTTATGTACTTTTTCATAGTATTCTTGTATGATCTTTTGTATTTCTGAGGTGTCTGTCATAATTTCCCCTCTTTCATCCCTAATTTTGTTTATTTGTGTCCTTTCTCTTTTTTCTTTGGTGAGTCTAGCCAGGGGTTTGTCAATTTTATTAACCTTCTCAAAGAACCAGCTCTTAGTTGCATTTTTTTTCCTATTGTTTTTTTTTGTTTTCAATTTCATTTATTTCTGTTTTAATTTTGATAATTTCATTTCTTTTGCTGACTTAAGGCTTCATTTGTTCTTCCTTTTCTAGTTTTTTAAGATGAAGCATTAGGTTGTTTCTTTGGGCTCGTTTTTGTCTTTGGAGATAGCCCTGTAATGATGATATGAACTTTGCTCTTATGATCGCTTTTGCCATATCCCAAAAGTTTTGATATGTTGTACTATGATTATCCTTCATTTCTATTATGTATCTCTTGATCTCTGTTTTTTATTTCTTCTGTGATGCCGTTATTCTTCAGTAGCATGTTGTTTAATCTCCATGCATTTGTGGTTCTTCCTGCTTTCTTTTTGCTGTTGACCTCTAGTTTCAAAGCATTATGATCAGAGAATATAGTTCATATGATATCAACCCTCTTATTTTGGTGAGGCTATCTTTGTGTCCCAGTATGTGGTCGATTCTTGAGAATGTGCCATGTGCAGTAGAGAAGAATGTATAAGCAGCTGTTTTGGGATGGAAGGCTCTATAAATGTCAGTTATGTCCAGTTGATCTAATGTGTCATTTAAGGATGTTATTTCCTTATTGGTTCCAAGAAACTAATCTGTTCATATCCAACAGTGGGGTATTTAGGTCTCCTACTATGATAGTGTTTTGGTCTGTTTCTCCCTCTAGTTCTTTTAGTAATTGCTTTACATATTTTAGACCTCCCTGATTGGGAGCATAGATATGAATAAGTTTTATATATTCTTGGTACATGATTCCCTTTATCATTATGAAGTATCTCTCAGTATCTTTCTTTATCTTTTTTATTTTGAATCCTTTTCATCTGATAGTAGTACTGCTACTCCTGCTTTTCTCTGAATGCCATTTGCTTGAAATATCATTTTCCACATTTTCACTTTGAGTCTATATTTGTCTTTGGAGCTGAGATGTGTCTTCTGGAGGCAGCATATGGTTGGGTTTTGTTTTTTGATCCATTCTGCAACTCTGTGCCTTTTTATTGGTGAGTTCAGTCCATTTACATTTAGGGTGATTGTTAAAATATGAGGTCTTTTTATAGCCATTTTATCCTTTGCTTTCTGGTAGCTTGGTGTTTCCATGGCTTCCTTGTCCTTGTGTTTCTGTTTTCTTTATTTTGGTTGGCTTTTGTAAGTGTTCTCTCTGGTTCTTCTTATTTTATGTTATATACTTCAGTTGTGAATCTTTGGTGTGTGGTTACCATTACAAATATGTAAAGGATAGTTATATATACAGTCATTCATTTTCTTCTGCGTGTGCCTTATCTCCATTCCCCTTTGCAAATTTGGATTTTTGAATCCTCCCCTTCTCAGTCATTGTTGTCTCAATTTGTCCCTATTATGCTGAACATTCATTAATATCTTGCTATAGCAATTCTCTTCTCATTATTTAAATTTATAATGCCCTGTTCTTAGTAAGGGTTGCACTCCTCTGCTTCTATTTGCCTGATAGTCACTTTACTCCTAATTATGTATTTTATTTTATTTTATTTTTTTTGTCATTTCCTATAGTGCAGTCCTCGTTGTAGTGGAGAATTCCCTCAATTTTTGTATGTCTGAAAAGGTCTTAATTTCTCCTTCATAGCTAAAGTAGAGGTTAGCTGGATACATTATTCTAGCCTTATAGTTCCTTTCACCTAATAGTTTAAATATTTCATTCCATTCCTTTCTGGCTTGTAAGGTTTGCGCTGAGAAGTCCGATGATAATCTAATGGGTTTGCCTTTATACATTACCGGTTTCTTCTACTTGGCTGCCCTGAGAATTCTCTTTGTCATTGATTTTTGATAACTTTAACACAGTGTGTCTTGGTGAAGGCCTTTTTGGGTTGAGATAATTGGGTGTTCTGTTGACTTATTGAATTCCAGGTTCCAGCTCATTTCTTAATTTTGGGAAATTCTCTTCCCCTATTTATCTGAGAATGCTTTCTAGTTCCTGCTCCTTTTCCTCACCTTTGATAATGTCCATTATTCTTATGTTTCCTCTGCTGATGGTATCAGCTAGTTCTTGTATTTCTCTTTTATTATTTTTCATTCTTTGGTTTCTCTCTTCTTCCTTCTGATTTATTTCTAGATTTCTGTCTTCAAGATCACTGATCCTTTTCACCATTTGGTTAACTCTGTTTCCCAAGCTTCTATTTCATTTTTCAACTCTTGCAGTGTGTTTCTTATCTCCAGAAGATCTATCCTGTACTTTTTGAGGTTTAATCTTTTGCTCTGCTCATGTAATTTTTTTTTTCAGTTTCTGAAATTGTTGATATGACTTGTTTCAGAACTCACTGAATTTTTTTATAACTACTTTCCTGAATTCTCTGTCATTTAAGTTGTATATGGTTATGTCTGTAAGCTTACTTTTTGGCAATTTTTCTTTTTCTTTCTGAGATGCTGTGCCACCTTGGTTGTTTATGGTGTTTATTGAACTATTTCTCCACCTGGGCATTAACGGAAGTGTTTTCTGCTTTTTTAAAAGAAGATTTATTATATAAAGTTCTCTTTAGCCTGCCGCAAAGGAGGTGCTTTTCTTTTGGTTTCTAGTAGGTGGCGTCTAAGCCTCTTGACTCTCTGCTTTATATAAAGCCTTAATAATGACTTTTTATTTTCTTGTAGATATTTAATCATGCTCACTACCCTCAGTTTCAGTCCTTGTCAGTATTAGCAACAGTTTTGTTAGCATTTGCTCATATTTCCCTGGAATGCCGCAATGTTTGTCTCAGAGGATATGAGGTCAAGGGCCCTCTAGGTTGGGGATGGGGGCTGCAGTTCAGCCTCGGTTTTGCAACCACAGCCAGTAAAAATCAACTGTTGTTTTTCTGCTGTCTTCCTTCTCTTCTTTCTGACTTGATGACTGGGCCCAGCTGCCAGCTTTGTAGATCTCACAAATCTCCCAGGCAAGGGTGTTCATAGAACTCGCTGCACCTTCTCTCCTCCCCCTCCTCCTACAGGAGTTCTGGCAGCTTTGAGAGGCAGCTCCCAGTCCACCGCCTGACAACTGGAGTTCTGACCTGTGGTAGATCTTATGTGCAGATCCCATGCTCAGACATGCTGGTGTGCAGTTTGGGTGTTTTTTTGTTGAGTTTTAGATATTCAGCTTATTGTTGTTTCAAGGAGAGAGATCTGGATATGCCTATCACCCTACCTTGTTTCTCCAAAAAAAGAATATATATATATATTTTAATATTTTAAGTTTCAATATATTTGTGTCTTTGGATTTAAAGTGAATTTCTTAAACACAGCATATAGTCGGATTTTTAAAACTATTCTGCCAATATGTCTTTTCATTAGAAATTTTGAACTATTTGCATTTAAAATAATTACTGTTAGGGAGAGACTTATTTCTGCCATTTTGTTATCTGTTTTCTGTTTACTTTTTAGCTTTTTTTCATGGTGACATTGGTTATTTTTATAGCTTTTTTTGGTCTCTTATTTCCTGCTTTACTATCTTTTGTGTTTAGTTAATTTTTCTATAGTGAAATGTTTTGATTCTCTTCTCATTTTGCCATATGTATGTTCTATAGCTATGTTCTTTATGGTTGCTGTGTGGATTACATTGACTGTCCTTAAGTTTGTTCTACTTGGTATTGAGCTTCTTGGATGTACAGATTCATATTTTTTTATAAATTTTTTTCAGTTATTCAGATATTCTTTTTACCCTTTCCCCCACCCCCTCTCTTCTCCTCAGATTCCCACAATGTACATGTTGGTCCACTTGATGAAGTCCCACATGTACATTGTGTGATTTCATGCCGAGTGGGCCACTCCCAGGACTCTGAATAGCGGGGACACATAGCTCACATGGCCTGTCATTCTGAAGGTGTTTTTCATTTCTGTCATGTCGAACCAGGTGCAGACACACAAGCCTTACATTGTGACCTTCGACCTTGCAGACCCTGGGGCCATAGTTGCAGCAACAGGAGAGATCTTGCAGTGCTTTGGCTATGTGGATGTGCTCATCAACAATGCTGGGATCAGCTACCGTGGTGCTATCATAGACACCACCACAGACGTGGACAAGAGAGTCATGGAGACAAACTACTTTGGCCCAGTTGCTCTAACGAAAGGTAACAGTCTTGGATGGAAAGGGAAAAAAGCACTAATACATTGGCTTTTTTTTTTTTTTTTTTTACTTCACTTGGTTTCTTGTTTGTTAAATGATCTGTGTCCATCCTCTATTTTACCCTGGAAAAGGTACTATCATTACAGCTTGAGTATTTGCTTTTTCCAGACTTATTTGCATTTTCTTTATCTGCTTTATAGCCTTAAATCAAGTTGTTCTCCTCACTGGCAGCTTATTTGTACGGCATTGCCTCCTTTTCCTCTTAAAGGTGTTTGCAAACCCCTACAAAGTGGAGATATTCTCATGTCCAGGTACAGATTTCACTCCAAAGGAAAAGATCTACCTAGGAGCTGAGATGGCAGTTCTTATTGATTAGGCTCCTATCTGCCTCTGTCTCCACCCCTCCTCCTGTCTGCTGGCCTGCTGGAAGTCTGCAGGAGGCCTAAGAATTTCAACAAAACATGGCTCTCCCCCACAGCAGGAATTTCACTGTACACCTTTCTTGTTCCAGCATAATCTAATAAGTGAGGTTGCCTCCTCTCAGTGTTAAGTGCAGTGACCAAAAGAAAAGTCCTCTTCTAAAGTCCCTGACTTCTTTCCTTAGCTCTTCTGCCCTCCATGATCAAAAGGCAACATGGCCACATCGTTGCAATCAGCAGCATCCAGGGCAAAATCAGCATTCCTTTTCGATCAGCATGTGAGTACTTCCTTCTCGCTCCCCCAAATGTTTTTCTTTTTGTTTTTCCTGATTATAAAAATACCACATTTACTATCCAGAATCCAGACAGAGAAACAATGCAGAATGTGAAGGAACTTAAGAATGTGTTCTTCTGAGCAGAATGCCTCCTCCCAGCTCTGCTCCTTAGACCTTATATATGACCTTGTGCAGGTGTCACCATCACTCTGTACCCAAGTCCTCATCTGCAGAATGGAGACAGGGGCAGTCCTACCCTTAGAAGGCCACTAGACAGATGAATTAGTCTATTAGCTCTGTGAACAAAGTGCCTGGAGCGGTGCTTGAACATGTTAGCCACAATTATCAATTACCATTGTCACACAGGTACTGTCACTTCATCATTTTTGCCATATGCCTCCAAACTTTTTTCTACATATGATCAAACAGAAAAATGGTGTCACATTATTCATAGTTTTGTGGCTGGCTTATTCCACTTGAAATATCTTTTACATCAGTATATATGGATTTAACTAATCCTTTTAAATGGATATATAGTAATTCATTGAATGGATATATGACATAATCTATTCAGATATTTTTATGGGTATTTTGTAAGTCTCTGACCATTAACAATGATGTGCTACATAGAACATCCTTAAATACTTATATCTCTAGGCACTCATGGGAGTTTGAGTAAGATAAATTCCCCAAAGTAGAAATAATAGGTAGGATCAAATAATTAAAACTGCCGAATTGGCCTCCAGCTCACACTCTTACCTCCATGTATGCAAATGGCTGTGCCAAAGTTTTGAAATATCATTTCATTCATTTGTCTGCTCTCATGTTACATCAGCAAGTAAACGGAATCTAGTTTTCTTTAGTTAAAAGATTTTAAAGGTAGTTTCACAAACTGTCCTAGTAACTCCTTTTTTTGCTCCACTTTCTGGATGTAAATGCTGACTTGTAACCAACTCATCTGCTCTCACCACCTCGAAATGCTAGATTCAGCCACACCCAGCCGACTTGGTAGGGAAGGAAGGGAGAGCAGAGCTGCTTCAGCACTTTGCAAGGACAGGATCAGACATCCAGCTGGATGATATGGTGTAGCCAGCTGTCTGAACTGGAAATGTAACAGAAACTCACTTTTTCTTTCTGAACCCAGCTCTACCTTTTGGTTTTAGTTGTGTGTCCTTGGGCAAGTTGTTTAATTTGTCTGACCCGTCGTTTCCTTTCTTATGAGACTTGTAGTCATCTTACATGCTTCACGAAGCTGTTTTAAAGATGAAACAAGACAAATGGAGATGAAAAGCCCTTTGTAAACTGTGAAGCACTGTATCCATGTTTGTTTCTATGGTTGTTACCTCTGTTTCAACTCCAATAGCACAGGGCAGCCATCTAAGACTGCTCAAATAAGTGTGTGTGTGTGTGTAATCACGAATGATAAAACAAATGAGGTAAACTGTTCATAATAGGTAAGTCAGGATAAAGGCTATACCATGTTCTTTGCACTAAATGATTTCCAAGCTTTACTTTGGTTTAGTCTGAGTTTTGTTCTCTGCTTGGCCTGTGACTAAAGTTAAGGCACACGTGGCTGGTCTGGGTACTTTATAATGACCAGACTGAGTGTGGCAATGCCTCCTGGGCACACCGGTGAACACTGAGCACGTCTTTTCATCTATGAAATGGAAGGACATTTTTATCTCCTGCACACTGCTTTCATGAGAACAAGGTGAGGTGATCGAGGTGGCGTATTTAGCAATGTGCCTTGTTGACAGTAGGGGTGAGTACTGTAATATCAGTGTGTTGATTTAGGTCAGCATAGCCTGGCTAAGGACCTCCAGTTTGAGAGCTCTGGGAGACTCATTGTCAGGGTGCAACCTTCTATTCTGTGGATTCCTAGGATGACTTCCTTTTCTCAGACCTTGGGCCTGGGCAACATTCCTGGAATCACAGTGTACAGGAGCAGTTCCCTCTACTTTCCTACCCACAGACTGTCCATCCCGCTCTCAGCAACTTGGCCTGAGCCAAAGGAGCTGCCCCTAAAAGGCACTATAGCAAGTTCAGACACTGTTGAATTTCTCATGTGACTCTCTGTGACACTCCTGGGTTTGTTTCCCTTCCTATTTTATTGACTGATGGCTCCCCCTTTGTGAAGACTAAAACATTGAGAGGAAACTGATTTTTCAGTGGAGATACTGTGTGTTTCCCAAGAATGTCATTGTATGGTCACTGTGTCCCCCTTCAGAGTACCTTTCACCATGATTTGTAGCCATCCCTGAAGAACAGATGCGCCTCCATTTCTTGGAGGTGGAGCAAGCTCAATAGCTGTTCCAGATGAAAAGCCACTTTGTGGAAGTTTGTCATGAAATATGTAAGAGAACCAGCCTCAAATTTTATATACACACATCCCATGCATGCAAGGGTGCTCATTTGTTGCACAGCTTCAGTGACAAAACCTGGAAACAAGCCATGAAAGTCAACTGATGGGGCCAGTTCTATAGTCTTACGAGCCATGGAGGAGCATGGAAGGTTTGCATGGCTGACATGGAGGCTGAGGCTGTCTTGTCTGTGTCACCAGGTGATGAAAGCTACTTGCAGAAATAATATGAACAGTATGAGCTCTTTTCTATAAAAGAATATTATTTATATGTAAAATCAGACATATGTGCATAAGATATAAAAAAATATATCCTGAGAGACCGTTACCATTGGTTACTTCTGGGGAGAGTAATTGGAAGGCAGGGCTTTAACTTTTTTACTTTATATCCCTCTGTACTATTTGAATGTTTTACCCGTTAGGTATTAAGTTTTTGTGTTAGGGGTTTTTTTTTAAACCTTTTAAAGTGGAATAATTTCTGACTTAAAGAAAACTTGCAGGAAAAATACAAAGAACTCCCAAGTACCCTTCATGCAGATTCCCCAGTTGTTAACATTTTGCCATATTTATTTTTTCATACTTTGTGTGTGTACGTATGCACATATGTGTGTATTTAAATTTTAAATTTTTTCTTTCCTGAACCATTAGGAGAAAGTTGGAGACATGATGCTCTTTTCCTCCTGAGTGTTTGCTTCTCTAAATCAGAAAAAAAAAATGCTATAATACCATAGGAATCTTAAATTATAAAACTGGTTTGATTTTTTTTTTTTTTAAATAAAAGAGAATGAATGGGCATGAATGCATGGGCTTGTTCCAGGCCATATCCCAGCACCAGCTCACTCACCTGCCTTGGCCATCAACCTTTGCAGATGCAGCCTCCAAACATGCAACCCAGGCATTCTTTGACTGTCTGCGTGCTGAGATGGAACAGTATGAGATTGAGGTGACCGTAATCAGCCCTGGCTACATCCACACCAACCTCTCTCTAAATGCCATCACTGCTGATGGTTCCAAATATGGAGGTGAGGCCCCAGTTTCTCTTTTATTTTGTGAAAAGCTGTTGGTCAGCCACAGTGATACATTCTGCTCTTACCTGATAAATCTTTGCTTATTCATTTGAATATAATTTTTAAAATGAAAAAACTTATGGGTGTTAGTTTTATATACTGTTGAGTAATTTTCAATTATCGTGAACCAGCCCTTCACAGTTATCAGGGCAGGACCCCTGTAGGCCAGAACTTTGAGGGCTAGAAAGGAAGTCGCCAAACAAAAATACCACCACACTTCCACCTAACCCATTCTCAGTGAATTAAAGTAAAGATAAGGTAAATTAACTTCAAGGAAACTATGGGTTGCTTGACCCCAGAAGTTCCCCACCCACTGGGCTTCAGAAGTAACAATTCAGGATACTCAAAGCTGAGAGCCCGGTCTTTTGAGGTGAGGTGGGTACACCAGTCTCAGAATCTACATACTGATTCAGCCAAACAGTGGTGAGCTACCTGCAGTTACCACAAGTGGACTTAACAGCCTGGCCCAAGCATGCAGGCAGGCTCAGGCCAAGCAGAGATCTAGGCTTTTGCCTCCCAGGTTAGTTGACCCACCTTAGTTGTTACTGTGGGAGCCAGCTCTACTTTCCCAAACTTGAACAGGGCTCGCCCACCTTGAGTATTGTCTTTCATGTCCTGCCTCCCTGTACGTGATCTCTTGGGCCTGTGCTGTGGCATCACCAGGGTCCTCCTGGTCCTACACCTCACCCAAGCCAGACCTGAAGCAAGGCTGTCCAGGCACTGGGTGGCAGCTGCTCTCATTCAGCAAGTCAGTAGAAACCAGAGGCATTGATTCAGAGAGATTCGTATTTATATTATTTATATGTAAAATAATCTTTTTAAAAATTCCCTCAATGTTATTTAAAAAGAAACAACAATAAGAAACTTCCTAGTCTTCCATGTTAATGAAAACACAATGAGAACAGATACTGGTGAGGAAGCTCAGACAATTTGGACCATATACAAATGGTTTCAAATGGTCTGTGCTGGTGGCTTATTCTCTATGCCTGTCACTTTGTTGGCAAAATTGTCAGATTACTAGGGAAGAAGAAACATCAGTTGTTGTCAACTAGCCTAACACTTCCTAAATTCCCTGCAGCTATTTAATGTCTAAAACAAACCTAAGATTTCTTCTGCTTGCTATCCAGTTAACACATGATGTGGGGAACTGTGACATCTCTTCTGACTCACTTCTTCGCTTTCACTTCAGTGAACGTATAGTACATTTGGGGGTCATAGTCTTCCCACTCCCTACCTGGCAGACCTCAAGCCAGGTTACCCAAGATTAATTGATGGTACAACATCCATTGGTTGTTTCAAAAGGCAAAATTTGTCAAGATCAGGAAGCTCCTCCTCATCTGTCATGTGAGGGACTAACTCTGGGCTGGTCTTCATCCTTTGTCGTGGACCAGCAGCTCTGAGCACTGACTAGGGCCCTACCTTATTCCTATCTATGACCCACATCTCTTTTACCCCAGCTCATGCACACTGAGCCACAGAATGGGCCTCATTTCTTGAAGTACGAAAGGGTCAAGGAAGGTGGTGTACCACCTGCCTCCTGACAGACTGGAAGGAGTTTCACGATATGAAATCCAGCAAGCCAACCTGATGATGGTCCACATCAGCTAAACTCAAGAGAGAGACTCTGCTTCCAAGTTCATGTGTTTCTTTTATTTATTTTAGTTATGGACAAGACCACGGCACAGGGCCGAAGGCCTATCGATGTGGCCCGAGATGTTCTGGCTGTTGTGGGGAAGAAAAGAAAAGATGTGATCCTGGCTGACCTGTTGCCTTCCTTGGCCATTTATTTGCGAACTCTGGCTCCTGGGCTCTTCTTCAGCCTCATGGCCTCTCGAGCCCGAAAGGAACAGAAATCCAAGAACTCCTAGTGCTGCAACAGAACTGGGGCAGGAAGTAGCACCTGCCTGGGAATGGCTGCTCTACAAGGGAGAGCTGCATTTGTTGAGACTTTACTGGATATTTATCTCACAGGTAGGAAAGACAGAGATACACTTCTGCAGATCCCTGGCAAGGACCCTGCTGGCAGATAATTGGAAACAAAATAGGCAACAGGCTTTTCTTGTCAGGGGTGAGAGGTAACCCTTAAGGAATAAATATGGAGCGGGGTTTTAATGCTAAGAATATGAAATAAATGAATTGAACAGTAAGAGTTGTAGTCCTCAAGGACTAGAAGAATCACGTCTCCTTTGAATTCCAGACTCTGTCAGCTCCTAGAAATATTTCAGTCTTTAACATCAGAAGACATACTGATATCACCTTGACCCTGTTGTTTTCATATTTAACTTATCCAAGACCTAATCGTTTCTGGCAGAGTCCACTTCCAAGTACTCAAGGGAGAAGGCTATAATTTTAAGAGGTCATTCATATTCATCCATTTCCAGGTTCCTACAGTATCTCATTCAACACAGCAAATGGGCTAATATGTGATTGATTATTTGACATATACCAAGTGACACCAGCTTTAGTACCTAAAATGTATTGCCCAGTTTCCATTGACTCACACTCAAAGCCCTGTAGGATCAGGCACCACTCCAACCAGAAGATGAATTTACTAAGGAGCCAGCAGCCAAAAGGGAGAGGAAAATCCCACATGGCTTCATTATCCTCTAGAACATAATATTCAGAAACTCAGGTGGGGAGGGTTTCTAAAGAAGCATGTGGTCCCTGGTGGAAGCAGCCCGTTTGTTAGCTATGACAGTTGGAGCATAGCCAGAAAGGATGCCTGAATCCACTTCTCTGAGGTTCACTGAGTAAGTCTACTTTGTACCTGAAGTTTAGGATGAAACTTCTCCCATTATTGAAGCTGACAGTGGAAATTGTGGGTCCATTGTATAGGCTTCCCCAAGTTGGAGTGAAAATCTCCTAGCATATTATACTGGTACCTTACATGTGTTCTAATTCTGGACTTGATGGAGCTTGTATTTTAAACAGCTACCCACAAAATAAAAATGGCCAAAGCCAGCCTGTGAGTTGGGTATTCAAGGCTCTTGAGTTTCCTGAGAGTAGGAGAGCAAGTAGATGATTAGGTCTGGCGACCTATCCCAGCTCCCAACAGGGCGTGGACACTGCAGGAGCCATGGTTGGAATGTTGATATAGATGTGATGGGTGGCTTTTCACTATCCACGGAAACCATTTACCTCCCTCCTGACATGGGAGAAAAAGTTCTTAGGGTTCATGTCAGGGAGGAGTCGGATTTGAGACAGCAGCCGCCACCACACTAAAGCCTGTCCCAAGTATGGGGTAAAATACAATTGCAAAATGCATAGCAGGTCCTCAGTAAAAGGCAGTGATAGAGGAAGCTGTCTCTGTAAATGGGAATGAGAAAATCTCTCTCATTGGATACTTGTTGGCTGGCACTTTAGAAAGGACCCATGTTCAGGTGTTGTCCTTTATTCTCTCTTAAATAAAATGGTCAGCAAGAGACTGACATGATATACTGCCCTCTGAGGAATGCAGGTTTAGCAAGCACATACTCTGTCATCAAAAGACAGCAACAACTACATTGCTGAGGTTATTAGTTTTGGAGCCATTGTGATAGTGGCCGGAAGCCTACCAAACCCAGACTCACAAGTGTGGGTTGGGACAGAGCTTGGAGCAGACACAAAGGGTCTCAACCTAGATATGACACTTGATTCATATCCAGATACCACTGAGTATTTATTTACCTAACATTTTAAAAAACTCAACTCACTTTTTGTACCTTACTTTAAAAACTTTCTATTCTACCATATAAATAGAAAGTAATGTAATATAGAACCATTGAAATCAACTAGATTCACTGCCAAAGGCTGAGTCTGAAGCACAGCTGCTCTTGAGGAGGTTGGCAATGTCAAAGGTCTTAAAGATGTGCTTGCACCACACAGATGCTCAGAGACTAGGAAGAGGACTAAAAAAGGGCCAGTGATTCAGGGTTTATTGATGTCTGTGTTGCACCAATAGCCATCTCAGGTCCCTCTGGAGTTACCTGCTCCTGGAAAGAATACTGGGTAAAGGTGGGGCTTGTCAAGCCTGCTGTTGTGACTTGGATGGCAGCACAGCACTTTCTTGAGGGCAAGTGCACCACACACACAAGAGCACCCCAAAAAGGGGAGCTGGGCGAGGACTGGCCTTGGCCTTTCATTCTTGGAGTCTCAACCTACATTTGAATACGAACACCTACCACCAGGGCTAGAGGTATTATTACTGTTCCAATTTCTCTTTTGTCCTCAAGTGTTGTTTTTCCATCTCTTTCATTCCTGAATTCTACTGGGTAGATTTGAAAAGCACAATTCTGAATTAGTTCTGCCTTCTAAAGAAGTTCAGAGATACTTTCCACTTTACTCCTTAAGACTCCTGGTGTTTCACTCGTCTAAGGGCGGAAGCAAGCTGTCCTGTGCTTCATGCCAAAATCAGTCTCCCCCTACAAAACCAAATTAGTTTTTCAATTTGGATGTACAGCACTACTGTACATCTGTGCACTACTGAGTGGCTGTAGCTCAGATGTGATTTGACGTACTGAGTGCATAGCTACTTGGGCACACTGCCTGGTTCCCAGCAGGCACTGAGGAAGGAATGTCCCTTTCTCATCAGGAGTGACAGCTGCTGAATCAGATTTGAACACTTTACTTTGGAAGGAGCTGATAAGACTGTAACAACATGAGAGGCAGTAAAAGTTTGCCAGGGTCTGCTCCTCATTTCCTGATGAGTTGGACCTTATGAAAAATCTTTGCTCTTCTCTGAAATTGGAGCGAAGCGGACAGTTTAACTCAGTGAACTGCATGAAGTGATACAGCCAGGATTCATGCATATGGACTTTGCAGAGGGCCCAGCTAACTTGGCCTCTTCTTCCTCTCAGTTGGCAGTTATTTAAGGCTGTTTCTTCAAGAGCATTGTGGCATGTTACTGATGAGCACTGCCCACTTTTCAGTGACATCTATGTAGAAGGTAGCAGAAATAGGTAAGTCAGTGCCAACAGAAGGGCCAGACCATCTAGGCACAGGAGTGGTTTTGCTGCTCTCCTTCCCAGCTAACTTGGCACTGCTCAAGTAGAGAGCCCTGGAATCCAAAACCCCTGCCCTGTGGTCCACGACAGCACTACATCCTCACCTCTTTGGCATGGGACATGTAACTAAGGTGGCATTTCAGAATCTGAGCTAGTCTGTCCAACAATCACTTTGTTCAGTGCACCTGGCTTCTATTTCTAATGAGGGCTTTTGCTCAGCTGCCCTGAGATGGCTACTGCTTGTCTACTTCTAGCTGCCTCCCCCATGAAGTCTGATTTGCAGGCAGAGCATAGGGCTCCATTCCCAAATCTGGGCAAAAACACCTACCATTCTTGCCTAGCAGGTTCAAGAGCCAGCAGTCAACATGTACGAGGGGTCATGGGCACTACACAGTCAAGGTGAGGTCTGTTTGTGACCACTACCAGTTCACCATTGTTCCAGATGGCTACACTGCCATGTCAACAGTAGTGTTTACCCAACACCATTTTGGCCACCCAGAACTCAACTGAGTAATTAGTATCTATCTCTAGGCCCCCTGGAATTAAATGTTTCTCAGACTCTTTGTGGGCCATGAGTCCCTTTTGAAATCTTTTTAAAGCTCTGGATCTCCCCCTACAAAAACTGACCCAGTAATTCCCTTGATGCCTTCCTGCGTACCCCTTCATCACTGTCTGGTATCAGATATTCCTGATAAATCCTTTAGAAGTAGGTGAAAAATCTGTATGGTTGCCTCTTAAAGATGGGCTCTTCAAAAGGAAGTACTATGTAGCTCTTCAAAGCTGGCTTAGAACAGAGGTCTTAGGAAAGCTGCAGTTAAGCAGGGGACCCAACATCTTTGTGGAGGGGATAATATTTCATTTATCCAAAGCCTTACAGGGGATGTGGAAAATGATATATAATATGCCCTTTGGTGTGAGGGAGGAGCATGGGACCCGGCTCCTGTGGAATGGCGGCACCAGGCCGGTGGAGGGGCAGGGTGCTGCAGAGGCTGCTTTGAGGACTCTTCCCTCAGCCTAGGGACAGTGGATTGAACTCAGGGTCCACATCAAGAACAGCTTCAGTGATTTAAAAAAATACAGATGTTTTTGTGTCTTTCCAAATCAGAATCTAGGCAAAAGATCCTGGGCCCCCGTTTTCCATATGAACCCAGGTGGAAACCCAGTAACCACTAGGCCTTGCCACCCTATCCTACCATGTCCCTGAACACCATTTAACAGTGCTGGCCATGGAAATGGCCAGAGTTAGACATGAGACTGCTCTGGGAGGGGTCCTGCCCCAGGGCTATCTTGGGTCTAAGCCTGCCCTATTCAAAGGCCTGTTCTTGCTGCAAATGATGACACCACGCTGCAGCAAGAACAGGGTGGTTTTCATGTTGCTAACTCCTACATGCAAGTTGCCACTCTGAACAGACTGTGCAGCAGCAGCTGCGGACAGCCATGGAAAGAGAAGACACCTGGAGTTGAAATTCTCATAATTTTAATGGTCAATAGCTTCTGGTTGGCTCTGGATGGTACAGCCAAACAATATACTTAAAGACCCACACCCCCAAGCGCGTTCACACCCCCTCAGCAGCAATGCTTACATTAACATTCCACTGCCCAATCAGACTTCCATAGCCTCAGACTCCCTGTGGGTTACGGAAATCCACATCTTAGTGTGATGAGTTGAAAAAACCCTTGGTACATTTGTGATCTGTGCTATTTTTTTTTAAAATAACAAATATTAAACCAAACACCTCCCTGGGCTCCGATGCCTCACAGAGCAAAAATGTTACTGTGCAACCTGAATACTCTGTTGTCTCTTGTGGGCTGGGTTGTTTGCTTCTCTCTGTTCTACCGAAATCATACAGCGTAGAGTTCATAAATCTTCTTTACACAGTACACCAGGGCAGCAAGTGCTATCGTATTGTGCAGTCTCTTTCTGTGCAAATCATCCTTCCGGACCAGTACCACTGGGGTGGAGGAAGTGAGTGTGTGCAGGGGCAGGCGGGACAGTTTATAGGCATCATACTCCACTTGGTACTTGCAGCAAGGGTCAAACTGCCAGGAGATTCCGTAGAGGGTGCAGCAGGCCAGGCTCAACACACCAGCAGGCAGGGAGATGTAGTGGGAGTAATCTAAGGGCAGTGCCAATGGGGTGAAGAGGCAGGCAGTACCCGCCAGCACGGTGGTCTTGTGTAGACAGTTGCCTACGGTGATCCAGCGGGCAGTCTCATCACCGATGCGGGTGGGCTCGATCACGATGTACTTATACTGGGCTTCCAGGGCCTGCTCCAGCTCATACTCAAACTGGTCTTGCGCGTTCTCCCCATTGTAGATCTCATGCACGATGTAACAGTCTGTGGCCGACAAGCTCACCCTTATGACGGAGGGGCGGGAGAAAGAGCAGATGGTTAGGCTGGAAGCACGTACTGTTTCTCTGCAAGACACTGAGGGGAAGACCACGGAGGGGAAGTCTGGGCCTCAGGCTCAGCAAAGAGCCTGAGCTCTTCAGGGTGCCTCTCACTTATGTTTTTATCTCTCTTAGAAACCAATATTCAAGATAATCAGTAAAGAGTTGTTTTTCTGAATGAACAAAATGGAACATAAAAAGAGCATACTGATCTTTAAGATGACAACCTACAATATGTACTAGGTTTAGCGGTTAGCCTTATTACAGTGGACAGGTCTGTGAGTTAGCAGAACAGCCCCAAGGAAACAAGAATGATTTCAGCCCTGAATCACATTAACACACTCAGAATAGAAGCCTAAGGTCGGCAGGATAAAATCTGCTCTTGGTTAATCAGGGTAATTGGCAAGATTCTTTGATGGAAACCTATAGACCCCTGAGACAGATGCAAGACACCCTGCCCTTTGCATGGTTCAAAAGCAGTCATCCTTAGCCTACAAAACACAAGGTAAGTAGGGTTGCCTTCACATGGGGTGATTTGAGAACTAAACTCATCTAACCCCTGCAGGAGAACAAGCTGTACAGAGCCCTTCCCCAGGCCATCAACCCTAGCCCACTGCTTAGAAAAAAGAAGCCCTTTGATTTAATTAGGGAAGACACTGTCTCAAGAACAGTACTGACTCTGAAATTCAGAGAACATTAAGGATCCCATGAGGGCCCCAGATGTGCCTACCCATTCTGACACTGTAGGCACAGTGAATGCTTCTCTTACTCAGCTGTGCTGCTCTGACTTTTTCCCCCTGGGACAAGGGATGAGTGATAGGACCATCACAATGGAACCTTACGAAGGCTCAGTTCCACATCAAGGCCAAACACCAGCAGTAACCATGGACCAAGAGGGCATTTTAGGTAGTTTCAGGATTCTCAGTCTGAGGGCTCTCTAGTGCAAACTTCTTATCCAGGGCAGAATCTTATCCAGGCCTGTACACACCTTGTCTCTGTCACCTGGCTTGTCTCAGCCTGTCCAGATCTTTCTGAATCTCTATACTGCCATCCAGCATACACTGTTTCTCCTAGTTTTGTGTTATCTATTCATTTGAAAAGTCGTCTTTAGCCCACACTCTGATAAAGGGGTGCTGCTAGGCATAGCTCTTGAGGCTGGATCAAGCTGCTTAACCCATATTACCAGGCTGTGCAGAGCCATTTTCCTTCACGTGCCTCAGTGAAAAGCAGCCCCTTCCCCTCAGCAATCCCTGGCGCCCAGGCTGGTCAGACCGTCACAAAGAAGACAAGGCTCCTGGTGATCACTGTTCCCCCTGCCTAAGTTCACACACCTTCAACTGGGATTCTGGATTAGTGAGTTGGGCCGCACCATGGTGAACATGGCACACCGAACTGAGCTGCAACTGGCCAACAAAAAGCACAGCCCTAAGTGCTAACAGACACCAAGCCAGCAGCTGAGGGTTCAGTACATGCACACCATGCGGCCATTCAGAGTAAAGCCACAAGGGAGTTGGGCTCAGAGCTTCCTGGGCAGTGAGCATGTACATTAGGGTCCAGTGAAGGCTTTTAAAACAAGGTTGCTCCCCAGAACTTCTGAGTTCAGCGTTAAGGTAGCCCCAGCAATTACATAATAAGGGTGGTAGAAGGTGAATCGTTGGGGCAAACTTCAAGGAAAAAGGACAGGACTGGAGAAACCTGTTCTACAGACCACCGAATGCTCCTTCCAGTTGTTATTCCCAGGCAGAATTCAGCATGGTAAAGCTACTTTTAAAAGCAAATAAGCAAATATAAGAAGCAGTGTTTCACTCTAGTGGATAAATGACTAATACTCTTGTGGTCACATTAGAAATGAAGTCATTGGGAATGGGCTAGCAGTACTACCAAGTACAGGGTCTTCCCAAAGGGGGCCTCACTCACTGGTGGAGCCACTTTAACAAAAGGCACTGGTGAGACTCAGGCAGAGGGCACTCTTTATCCTGAAAAGGTAACTATAATTCATCTGGGCTCAGGGAAGCCTCCTAATTACATCATAGGTCCTAATTAAACTGTGTGCACTGGGGAGAAGTTATTCCCTGGGGGTTGGACAAGAAGCCTCCTAAACAAGAAATGCTGCCAAAAGCACCTTGCTACATATGCCAGTGGTCAGGGCTGCCTTTCCGGGGCAGTTAATGAGCCATTTCTGTAAGAAACCACCAGAAATTTATGAAATGGGAAAAGCTGGGTTCTCCCTTTGAAGGCCTTTGTGGAGGTTTTCCATTTAGTTTTAATTCAGAGAGGTAAGAGGGAGAGCGTTTCAATTATTACTCCTAGGCAGGATTTGGCTCTATAGAAACCACCTTTAGCAAACAAGCAAACCTAAGAGGAAGTCACATGAGATATTAAAGTCACTGGTAAAAGGCTGCCTGCCTCCAGATGTTCAGGGACAGGAGACTGGCTCCCAGGCGGGAGCACTCCTGGCCCAGAGATTTCCTTTATGTTCTGAAGTTCATCAGCCAAGAGAGACAGAAGGGGGAGAGAACAAGGGAAAGGGAGAGGTCAAATCATGCATGATCTGTTAACTGCAGAGGTGGCACTTCCAAATCAGCTGTGTGTCCTGCTACCAATCACAGTGAGGCCAGGGGACAACTTGCTGCCATCCAAAGTGAGCTTTCTGGCCACAAAGTCCTCTGGAACACTCAAAGCAAAACGTAGGTGTTAAGGTTGAGATTACAGAATGTTCTTGCCAAACTCCAAATCTACCTTAGTAGAGCAGTACCCTTCTCTGCCCAATAGACTGTAGCCATCCTAAATGTGAAAAAAATACTGTTAAGCACAATAATGCCAGCTGGAACCCCAGCACTTGGAACAGACTGCTCCATCTTAAACACATCAGTTGGCAGATCCCACCTTGCCCCATCCCCTGCTAACCGAGTCCCTCCCTCCTCAGCTCCCTGCTGCCCTCTCTTCTGCAAGCCCAGCTGCTTTCCATACTCCCCCAGGCCCTCCTTTCCCAGCCCATCCCAGGGGAAGGCTCCCTCTGGTTCCTCAGGCAGGTGTGGTAGGCTAGGCCATCTCCTATCATTTGTTAACACAGATTAGTGTGTGTGTCCACTGGTCCCACCAAGCCTGGAAGTGAAGTACCATCTCAGTGCTGTCATCAGGTCCACCCATTTTCAGCCCCAATAGCACAGGAACAGATACAAGTAGTTGTTACCATGTGCCTTGGCTGGCAGGAAGTTATGAACACCACAGCTCAGAGGAGCACGTATAGACATGTACTCAGCTAGTACATACACCCTGAGGCTATGAAAGCAAACTTTTCCTAGAGCCCTATATCTTACTGTGGTGTGGGCAGGTCACCTCACTCCTATCATCACCGTAAATGAGCTCTCTGTAGTGTGAAGATGAGCATAAACACTCAAGTAACTTCCCAGGCACCTTCAGACAAGGCAGTCTTAGAAGTTGAACCAGCCAGCAGTGCCATAAACTCACCAAGTCCTTATATAAAGCAAAACCTGCTACACCCAATTCAGGAAAGGGATTCTTAGTTTCCACTGGGAAAGGATGAAATCTGAAATCTAGAGATTTCTAGGATTCCTAATAATGTTCAAGGAAGGAAACAGCAAGGTTCCAAACAAACATGGGCACATAAATAGTAGGTCCCTTTCGTTAGAGGCCACCTGCCAAGCAGCACCCACTGCTTTCACCTGGGATGACAGTGGAGTGCCATCTGCCCCTGCAAATGTAGGTTTTAAAGGTTGCCTGGACCACCAGATTCAGTTCTGCATGGTTGACATGAACTGTCACTTCAAAAATCTGGTAGCCGAGGACACCCAGGAGAAAGCCATGTCTACAAACACCCAGCTACCCCAGCACCCACCCACATATGGCTTGCTTTTGTTTCTGGGTCAAATGAAACACAATTAAGAAAAGAACCCAGTTAGAAGACTGCCTTGAACCATTTCTGAGCATCACCAGCCAACCCCTGGTACAAGAGAACAGATTTAAAAAACAAAAAACAGTTAAGTGGAACCTTTTGAGCCCTGGACTTCCTACGGGACTGTATTTTTGCTTTTTATTGCAGGTGTGAAATGACCAGTAAGACAGCATAATAAAAAGTTAGTGTTTAAAAAGAGAGAGAGCACTGATAATGGAAAAGTCTCTAAGAAACAGAAGTGACAAGGCAAGTATAGAACAGTGTTTATGGTATGTGATCTTTAGTGTATTTTTTAAAAGGTATACATTTGCTTTTATATGCACAAAACATTTCTGGACAGTATACAAAGACCTAAGAATTATGTCACTGGGGAGGAGAATGGAATGGCTCTAGAAAGAAAAGGGGGTCCCTTTTAACCAAATAACTTTTGAACCTTTAGTACTTACAGAACAGGGTTATTCTCCTAGAACACCCTCTGCCAGCACTGAGAGTGCTTTGACTGTAGAGCCCTTAACTAGCACGTGGAGCAGGGCATGAATCTATCTGAGCTTGAGTGTCTGCTACAGACACTGCAATTGTGACTAGGGCTCTTGAACCTGCCTCCTCTTCTGCCTTCAACCAGAGTCAGCCTGAAGCCTGATACCTAAGACCCTCCTCTCCTCTCCTCTGAATCCACTCTGGCGGTACTCAAGAAACACTGGCTTTCCAGCAAAAAGGTGGCCAATGAGGAATCACAGAACTCCATTTCCTCCAGGATCTGGGCACCTCATTGTCCCTCATACTATCACAAAATCGGTCTCAAATGAATCTGGGATTACAGAAGTAGTCTCAAACATGGGATCCCAAAGTCTGGAGACACCTCCCCAAGTCAGAGCTGTACAAGTATGTTCAGAGCAGCATTGTTTGATGAGAACAAAAATGTACTGATGGAAGACAAATAGTGACATCCTCCACAAGAGTGAAAATGGAGTCAGAGCTGTGCAACTGAGTCCCTTAAATGTTAAGATAGAGGGGAAAGCAAGTACAAAACACATGCAGATGGTCATTGCACATACACAATTCAAAAGCATAGAGAACTAAAGGATGTGCTATTTAGGGATGTTGTCATGTATGATAACTATGAAGAAAACCAAGGAGCAAGGTGGCCTTGGCCTGGCAGGAGGGACATGTGGGCCAGGTTAATGCAAGTTTTCTACTTCTTAAGCTGAGTGGTGAGCACACAGGTTTATTAATTTTTAATTATTGTAAAATACACATAACAAAATTTACTATCTTAACTAATAAGTGTACAGTAATATTAAGTACAGTCACAATATTGTGCAACCAAGCTCCAGAACTTTTTTATCTTACAAAACTCTTTACCCATTAAGCAATAACTCTCACCCTACCCAACCCTGATCATTCTTCTTTCTATCTCTATGAATGTGATTATTTTAGGTATCTCATATAAGTGGAATCACACAGTCCTTGTCTTTTTGTGACTGTCTTATTTCACTTAACATAATGTTTTCAAGGTTCATCGTTATACAGCATGTGTCCATTTTCTTCCTTTTTAAGGATGAATACTATCCCAATGTATGTATAAACCACATTTTGTTTGTCCATTCATCCACTGATGGACATTTATTTCCACTTTCCAGCTGTAGTGAATAATACTATGAATATAGGCATAAAAGTATCTGAGACTCTTTCAATTTCTTTGAATATATATCTAGAAATGGAATTGTTGGATCACGTGGTAATTCTATTTTTGATTTTTTGAGGAACCACTAACCTCTTTTCCACAGCAGCTGTATCACTTTACATTCCCACCATCAGTGCAGGAGAGTTCCAATTTCTCTACATCCTCACCAACATTTATATTTTTTCCAATTATCCACATTCTCAACAACACTGTTTTGTTTTTAATAGTAGGCTTCCTGATGGATGTGAGGTGGTATCTTGTGATTTGTACTTTTTCAGTAACAGCTTTATTGAGATAGAATTTACACTCCGTACAATTTGCCCATTTAAAGTGTACAATTCCATGGCTCAGCACTTTCCCCAAGTTGTGCAAAGAATACCGCAATCAATTTCAGATCATGTGCATTATCCCGAGAAGAAACCCGTCACTCCTGATTTCTTCTAGCCCTTCTATCTCTTGGCAATCACTAGTCTACTTCCTGACTCTATGGGTTGGCCTATTCTGGACATTTCGTATACATGCAATCATACAGTACACTAGCTTTCGTGACTGTCTTCGTTTATTTACAACGTTTTCAAGGGTCATACATATGGTAGTGAGTTAATGACTTTTCACACTCAGAAATATACTTTTGATAGGTTTAACATATAATTTTTAAAAATCCAACCAACTATCTGGGGGGTTATCAAAGGTGCTATATACGATAAAAGGTCAGTAACAGTTTTCTCTGGATGGTGGCCTAACAGCTGACTTTTAAATTTTATTTTTCTTCACACTTTTTTTGTATTAAAAAAAATTAAACATGCTCCTTTTAAATTGAAAAAATTATAAACCTTTTCTTAAAAAGAAAAATGCTGTTCAATAGCTCTGTATCCCTCGGGGTGAAGAGACCAGAGCCATGGGCCCTCCACAGCCAAAGACAGCAGTAGACAGCCCACTTCCACTCTTAGCAGCTCCTGGGTCCCTGCAGAGAAGCCAGCGCTTTTTGGGAACAAACCCACCATGGCAGCCAGGTCTGCGTGCAGGCAGCTTCTCATTGCTGAGGTGTCATGCCGGTCTCACACTCCTGCAGTCCTGCCAGTGAGCACGAGGACAATTCCACTTCCATGTTTCACTCAAGCAGAGCATTGGCCAAGCTGTCCTGCAAGCCACCATCCTTTTCTGGTCACACTAGAACCAGAACCAAATCTAACTATAGTGGAAGCACTTGCCTACTTCCTGGAGCGGGCCCTGGGATCACAGGCAGGACTGAAGTGTGAGGGCCCACCTGAAATACAAAAGGCTGTCGACTTCGAGCTCCTTCAAAGCAGAGAATGTATTTTCATCATGGTATCCCTAGCACTGGGCCTGAATGTGACAGGTTCCCAATAGACATTCGCGTAACCACATTTGAAATGAGTGACGGGAGAAGAAAAACCATTACAGAAATTAAGAGAACCAGTGACTAAAAAATTAAACTAGGTCCATATGATATGTTGCTTTCCACCTAATAAGCATGTGCTCACTTGATCACCTATAATATGTGAGGTGCTGAACTCTACTTTTACTCCCGGCAATAGGAAAACTCACTTTTGGCTAACCAAAAATTGCTTGCTTCCTCAGGAGCCAAAGAAAGCAGTAAAATTCTATGCTATGGATTTAAAGGCCAGTTAAAACAAAAAGACACAGGCATGTAGCCCCAAATATGAAAACAGTTCCATACAGGCCAAGGAACTTCTGTACGGCACCTGGCATTTCATCTATTTCAGAAAAAGCAAGTGCAAGAAAATACTTTCCTCCTCTGTCTTCTGGTAACTGGACAGCTCTCTGCTTTGGGAACGAGAGCACAGTACCCCAAGTATGGGAGTAAAGAGGCCTAGATTCAAGTTCCCTCTCAGTCACTCACTGGCTTTGTGTTCAAAGGCAACCCCCCTTGCTGCTCTGAGCCAGCTTCCCTGGTGTCAAATGGGGCAAAGGCCCTAGCTCTCCCAGAGTGCTTCAGGGAAGATGGGATGGGGTCTGCGTGTGCAAACCAAAGTGATAGCTGCAAAGCACGACCCAGTTTAAAGTCCATGCAGCTGTTGAAAATAATTAAAATTAAGTAAACTGAAACATTCAGTTCCTCAGACACAAGCTACATTTCAAATGCTTGATAGCCACATGTGGCTAAATGGCTGCCCTAATGGACAGCCCTGAGCTAAACTGTTATGACTATTAAGTGATTACTGGCTTTCCTAAGAACTCAGTGGCCCATAATGTTGCTGCTAGCGTCAGGGACAGAACACAGTGGCAGCTGGGAGGTTCCTGTGTGTGCTCACTCTGTGAGTACTTTCCATGTCCTCCCACTGCCCTCACTCATTGAGCAAGTATATACACACACCCACACCCCCCGACCACACACTCACCCCACCCCAACCCACCCCCCAAAGGCCCAGAGTAGAGAAGCCCAACTCAGCCTTGGCTTCAGTCTCCTCCTCACCTTCCTGGATATAAGACCATCCCTCTTTTCTTAAAAAAAGTTGAGCCTGAATTGGAATGTGGTCTAAAGCAGGGGTCCCCAACCCCCCGGTCCACGGACCCATAATGGTACATGGCCTGTCAGGAATGGGGCTGCACAGCGGGAGGCAAGCGAAGCTTCATCTCTATTTGCGGCCACTCCCCAGCGCTCCCCAGCACCAGCATCACCGCCTCAGCTCCACTTCAGATCATCAGGCATTAGATTCTCATAGGAGCATCAGTCTCTGGTGCCAAAAAGTTGGGGGCCTCTGGCTAAAGGACTAAACCACAGAGGTACAAGTTATTGCAACTGGAATCCAGACTGGTTGACTGAATCAAGGAAAACAGAAATTTGTGCCAAAAAGGATGAACCCCAGCAGATCCTAACCTACAATATTCAATTTCTGGGATCAGAACATGTACAACTCCACCTTCTGGTAGTCAGCTGAGTGGGACCCAGAACCCTCAGGGCTACACATTTACAGACTTGGGTGCAGATGCTGTGCCTGTAAGGCTCATCCAGACCAGAAGGAAACAAACATTTCCACCAAACACTAGAGCCAGAATGGGAGTCTTTCAAGGGAAATAAAACACCCTAAACCCCTGACGGTCCTCAGCGATAAAAGGAAAGGATCAGATCAAAACAAAGGGAATGTGTGCTCTCTGCTCACATGGCTCGTAGACAATCTGTTCAGCTGGACTGGGAATTAAACCCTCCACTGGCCACCCAGGACCAAATCTGTCTGATTCACATATAAAAGCAAAGCTGTCAAAGGATCAAATCCTGAGAAGTAAAGCAGGATACAGAAGATATGGAAGTAATCCCCAGGTACTGGCTGCCTAAACACTGGAGCAGATGGCTGCACAAGCCAGGGGAAGGCCAGGCCACAAAAAGGGATTTTACCCTAAAACCTGAGCAATTAGTCCAGGGTGCTCAGCCCTTCAAATCATAATTAGAATCAGATCAAATACACCTTCACGTGAAGATAAAAAAAGGAACTGGGAGACTTGGCTATACTCACATTCCAACAATCACGGAGAACTCAGGGGTGCTCAGGGGCCCTGAGGAAGTGAAGACAAGCGGTACAGGGAGACAGGTGGACCGTCTGTGAGCTGGTCCGGGTTACCACTCAAGTGGCAGAACACACAGATACCTGCACTGTGCCTTCCTAGATGGGCAAGTGTGTCTCAAAGACGCCGACAGGACAAGTGGCAATCTGTTTCGTGTGCTCGCTGCCAGTGTGCTGAATTCTGGACAAGAATTCAGGTTACAGCTCAGAGTCTGATGTTCTTCATTATAAACACTGTTGATTCCCTAGATTTAATGGAGTGGAGAGAAAAATCAACATGCAAGCAGCTTTCATTTTGCTATTTCCACCCCTCTCTTATTTCAGTCTAGACTGTCATTGTCCTCTCAATAGAACTTTCTGCAATGATAGATATGTTCTGTATCTGTGCTATCCAATACAGTAGTCACAGCCACATGTGGCTACCAAGCATGTGAAATGTGGCTAGCATGACTGATGAGCTGAACTTTTCATTTTATCTAATTTTAATTAATTGCCACATATGACAAGTGCCTATTGAATTAATATAGCTCTAAACTCAAGAACTAGGTTCTAAACTCAACCATCATTAATACACAGCTGATGACAGTAATTCTTGTGGACAATCTGGCACCAGGCAGGGCCTTTAAATACAAGGCATGCTTCAGAGTTTGCAGCCACTGGCAA
Organism: Macroglossus sobrinus; assembly: GCA_004027375.1. Taxonomy (NCBI): domain Eukaryota; kingdom Metazoa; phylum Chordata; class Mammalia; order Chiroptera; family Pteropodidae; genus Macroglossus; species Macroglossus sobrinus. The sequence goes on along the minus strand of PVKZ01001394.1, from coordinate 111,691 downwards.
ATCTGGAAAGTTTGCGCAAAGCATTGCTCTGTTCTAGCCCTTGACCTAAACCAGGCAATGTTTCCTTCTGTTTCAGCATAAAGCACATTCCAACCAGGTATGTGCAGCAACTAAGAAAAGTGATCTTACAATTACAATGTGGAGCTGAGATCTGAGCACAAATGTGACATGGAGCAAAGTCATTTAAAGAGCCATAAACAGCCTATTTCAGTCACAAGAATCAATAGACTTGGGCCTCATAATCTGTGGTCTTTGCCAATCAATTAATCCAGCCTGCCCCACCCAGTCTTCCCAACCACTGAGCAGGAATGGAGTTATGCCCAGAAGTTAGCTAGCAGGCAGGGTTAGGGGGCGGGGAGAAGGCAGTATGTTTCCAGCCTCTGCTCAGCATGGAAGACTTTTAGGCAAACTATGCTTTCCAGCAGAGTACAGCTAGGGCCTCACAACAAAGGCAAATGGAGTCCCAGTGTGTCACACATATACCCCCTCTTCTGCCACACTGAGTTATCTGGAAGCAAGACAGATGGTGCAAACAAAGGGGTATCCCCCTCCACAATGCATTATCTGGGAGCAGAGATGGTGTCACCCAAACCTCAAAACCAAATGCCCCATTCCTGCCTAATACACAACATCTGCATGTGTGAGCAGAACCTTCAGTTTCAGGCCAATGGTTGCAACTTGAACACACCTAAGGAGACCAGGCAGGGAACTAGAATGAGTCAAGCTGTCAGGTGAGGAATGATGAACTAGAAAGCACTTGCACTGACCAAAGAAGTTGGCCACTACTCAGCTTTTCAAGGAGAGTTTTCTGTGAAAATTTTCAATGTATAAACTCAGTAACTGATTTTAAATTCTCTTAAAAATGGAGGGTCAACAATCAAGAACTGGATTCAGCCTATAGGCTGCTGGTTTGCAAACTCAGATTTGAATTAATGATTGGTCCTGAACCAAGGAGAAAAAAAATCCCCAATATCTAATTTCTTAAATCAGTAAAGGTTTAACAGTCCCTGTATGATGACTGGGGCATCCCCATTTGGCCCTTTCAGTTGTTTTTATCCAAAGAGGAGGAATGTCTTTCTCCCTGATACTCTAAGGTTTCTAAACAGGTTATTTTCTATTACTAAAAGACTAATGTTCGCATTAAAGACCTTGAAAATATTTACTAGTTTTTAAGGCCATCTGGAAATCGTCAACGTCATTTTAGTTACTCTCTACCCACCGATCTACGAAATACAAGGTGGGAGTTGGAAAAACAAAAATATCTGCTTGCCATTCATTGCTTTTCCTAGGAAGAGGAAATGCAGAACAGACAATGCTGAATAAATCTGAGCTCAAGAATAAAATGCAAGCTAAAGGGGGTCTGTCCATAGCAACTACCAAACACGAAGAATTTTCTGGACTGGGAAAACAATCTGAAGTCGACAGCGATGAATATGTGACAGAATCAGAGAAAAGGAATAATGCAGAGTAAAGTAGTTGAGAGAAAAGGGAAGAGAAAACGTTTCTGTTTAACAGTGTTCACCAAAAAGACAAAAAATGCACACAAGAAACTAATTTCTTGCTAACCTCTGCTACGCCGTAACAGAATCGACAGTTTAGTCCAGGTGACTCCACCAATAGTCATCTTTTCTCAAACTTCTGGTAGATTAACAGCTTCTAATGGCTTCTATTGGCTGAAACGGCTTTCCAAACGCAAAAGCTGTAAAAGTACTCCAATCTAATATCCTAGAAATCAGTTCGCCAAATAGAGATCCATTTGGAAGAAACAAGCTCCTAGCTCCCGATCCACACACCATTCATTAAGAAAGGTCGCTTTCAAGAACTTCCACGACAGGGGAGCTTGCAGAAAACCCTCAAAAAGTCCTAAGAATGCCTCTCGAGGAAGCGGCCGGCTCTCCGCCGGAGACACAACTGGGAAAGGTTAACACTACCTCCGGTAAGCTGGAGATCGCACTTCCCTTCCTGCAGCAAGCCCGCTCGGTGAGGGCTTCCTTCTCCCTCCCAGGAGCCAATCCTCGCCAAGTCCGAGGCCACCGCCGAGATGGCCCGTTTGTAGCCGGGGGTGGGAGCCTCGAACATTTGCAAGGCCCCGCGGACAGCTGGGCGGGCTCCTTGGGCCTGCGCTGGGCCCCGGTCCACCCTGCGCCACTCAGCCTCCATGTCGACCGCGACCCACCACTCCGGGTCCCGCCATCGCCCCCTCCCTTGAAGGGGCGAAGACTGCTTTGGCCCGGCTCGATTGGGAGCCGGCTTCCACCGGGATCCCGAATGGGCCCGGACTGGAACCCCGCGTGCCCGGCGGGGGGACGGGAGGGTGAGTGGGCGAGAAGGAGCCAGGGAACTAAGGCAGAGAGAGCGCTGCAGCCCCAAGAGGCCTCACGGGCTCACCAGCTCCTGAGTCACACACCCTGGGGAAGCAACAAGCCGCCGAAGCTCACCTCTCCCGGGCGCTGCCGCCGCTGCTGCTCGGGCCAAGGCGCCTCCTTCCCCACGCGGCCATCTTGGAGACACACGGCTCGCAAATGTCTCGCGCCAAGGCAGCCTTGGGATAGCGAGCGGACGGAAGGGAAATGTAGTCCGGGCTGCATCCCGGGACAGCTCGAGAGGTGGAACCGGAGCCCCCTCTGGACTACAATGCCCACAATGCACTACGTACTGGAAAGCCCCGCCTCCTCGGAGTTGCCTGGAAAATGTAGTTCTCACATCGGGAGGCGTCCGAGAGAAGTCCTGGGCAGAGACCTATTCACTGTTCCTTTTTAGAAATGGAAATCCCCAAAGTTCACAGCCTGGTAGTCACAGGCACCCAGCCACTAGTACGTCCTGGGTTTCGAGAGCAAGGAGCTGAAAGAGAGTGGAAAGGAAAGCGACTACAACTCTCAGAGCGCCACGAAGGAGGCGTCCCGGAGCTGCCCTTTGCGGCCGCCGAGGGGGCGCCGTGCTTTTCTTGCTGCTCTTCTGCCCCTTTTAGCCGGGCACCTCGGCATCGCCCTCTACAAAGGCGGCCTGGCGTGCCCTTGACAGCCGTTTCTGACTCTTAAGGTCACCAAGGGGTGGGAGGCGCACCTGTGCCCTCTCGGAGGCAGTCGCTGCTCCCGCTCCATTCCCCCAAATTTTCGACTCCAGGGACAGTTTGGAGATGAGATAGACTGGGTCCCTGCTTGCAGGCTGTTGGAAGTCTGAAAGCAAAGAGCTTCAACATGACATCATTGCTATGAAAGAAATAGCGTTCTGCGATAGAGAAAAGCTCGTTTTAGATAGGGTAAGTAGGCCCTGACACACACCCGACTCAGGTCCTGGCCACAGTGACATGAACATAATCTCATATTTCGGTGTCTTTGAAGGGATATGCAGGGGAATCATCCCATCTGACGGGAACCCTTGCCTACGACCTGCATTTTCTTGCCTGGGCCACTGCTGTAGAGTCAGAGTCCGTATGCACTAAACCCAGTGATTCCTAGATGCCACTCCCTTAGACTTGTTGGCTATTTGGGGATCCTTTGCAGGTTTTGAACTTCTAGTCCCTCTTCTGCTTTCCAGAGGCAATGTTGGTCCCATAAATACTTGTGCAACTCATACTGAAATCTGCTCCAGATTCACAGATAGGAAGAGGCACGGTTCCTGCACCTGACATCCAAGTCTGGGGGAACTTTGACAAGCCAGGACAAGAGGACTGTCAGGTGTAGATGCAACTCATCATTGAGGCTTCCTCGGGGTTTTTGTCCAGCTCACAGTCTGCAGTAGTTTTAAATGTTTGAAAATCTCTGATCCTCATTACTTACAAGACAAAATAAACTCCTTAGAAGAATATAAAGCCCCTCTGTAGTTTGGAGTTTGCCTACATCTCTAGTTTCAACTGTGTCTCTTTCCTGCCCAGAATTTGCCAGACTACCATTGCAGAAAGTTTGTAGGTCCCTAGATGTACTATGCTTTCCTTAAAATGCCTTTTTCTCCCAGTCAACTATGTTTCCAGACCTTGGGCCTGTCTAATCCCTCAGAAGTATATACCTGCTCTTCCTGTTGGGTCACACAAATCAACAAGCACCAATGTATAGCATGTGCTAGAGACCTCCGAAAGATTACCATGTTGCCTTGTCACTACCTACAAATAGGTCTGTTTTCTCTGGATCAGTGTAGTGATTAAAAGGGTTTCTAGGGATTCTGGAACCACTAGGTTTGAAGCCTGACTCCATACTCTGATCTGAGGCTGTTTGCATATAACCTCTGTTTCTCAGCTTTCTTGTTTGTAACATGCGGTGATATCAGTACCTCTCTTTCGAGCAGGGGTCCCCAACCCCCAGGCCAAGGACTGGTACCTATCTGGCCTGTTAGGAACAAGGCTTCATAGCAGGAGGTGAGCAGCTGGCGAGCAAGTGAGGCTTCATCTGCATTTGCAGCTGTTCCCCAGCGTTAGCATCACCACTTCAGCTCCACCTCTGATCATCAGGCATTAGACTCTCATAAAGAGCATGCAGCCTAGATTCCTCACATGCTCAGTTCACAGTAGAGTTCACACACATATGACAATCTAATGCTTGATGATCTGAGGTGGAGCTGAAGCGGTGACGCTAGTGCTGGGGAGCAGCTGCAAATACTGATTAACATTAGCAGAGAGGTTTGACTGCACAGAAACCATAATAAATCAATTGCTTGCACACTCGTATCAAAACCCTATCAGTGAGTGTGGCAAGTGACAATTAAGCTGCATCTGGTGGCAGACTTTATAGTGGCAAGTGAATTGATGTACTTTAATTGTACAGCTTTATCTGGTGGCAGGCTTTAAGTCAGAATCCTACACTTATTTTAATCCACATGTGGCCCACCCATTATTTTATTACCACTTCCAGCCGTACCTCCTTCCCACACTGCACACATCTCTCAGCCACAGTTTTGGTGAGGCCACAAGCTAGCCCTAGCCAAAAGAAGTAAAAAAGAGACATCACTGGAAAGTTTCTTTGAAAAAGGAGAAAGATCCAATGAGATAGCCAAGACTCTGACTGCCAACAAAAAGAAAGCTGCATTTAAAAGAAAATATCAAGAGTCCAACTTATTTAGAGTTCATTGCAACAGGTGATTCACATTCTCCAAGTCTGCTTTATGAAATACGTAGTGACCAGCTATCCAATGAAGCCATGAAACCTTCAAAACTGCTACATGGAGATCACGCGCCCTGCATTAAAAGACAAGCCTTTGGAGTTTTTTTAAAAGAAAAAATGTGAACATGAAGAACAGAAGCAACTATTGAAGGCCACCACTTTATCAAATGTGTCTGCACTGAGAGCATCATTCCTAGTGGCTAACCACATTGCTAAAGCTAAGAAGCCCTTTACTATTGATGAAGAGTTGATTCTGCCTGCTGCTAAAGACATTTGTAGTGAACTTTTAGGAGAGGCTGAAGTTCAAAAGGCAGCACTATTCCTTTTTCGGCCAGCTCCATAGCTAGACAAATTGATGAAATAGCAGAGGGTATTGAGGCACAACTGTTAGAGAGGATTAATGAGTCATTGTGGTATGCAATCCAGACTGATGAGTCTACTGATGTTGACAACAAGGCAACATGCTTGTTTTATCAGGAGGATGTGCTTGAGAATATATTATGTGCATTTTTGTTGCCAACCAACACCACAGCTACAGAGCTAGTCAAGTCTTTGAATGATTACATATTAGGAAAACTGAATTGGTCATTTTGTGTCAGTATATGCACAGATGGAGCGACTTTTTGGTTTCACTATTTGGATCAAAGAGGTCACTTCTGAATGTGAGTCTATGCACTGTGTCATCCATAGAGAAATTCTGGCTAGCTGAAAAATGTTATCTGAACTTAACAGTGTTTTGCAAGATGTGATTAAAATTATCAACCACATTAAAATAAATGCCCTTAACTCACGTCTGGTTCATGCAGCTCTGTGAGATGAATACAGAGCACACGCATCTTCTCTTATACACAGGAGTGAGATGGCCAGAGTATTTGAATTTGAGAGCTGCTTCAGAGATTTCTTTTAGAAAAACAGTCACCACTGGCAGCACATTTCAGTAACACAGAATGGGTCACAAAACTTGGTTACTTCTGTGACATATTCAACCTGCTTAACCAACTCAATCAGTCACTTCTGGGGGAAAGGACAACTGTGTTCAAGTTAGAGACAAAGTGCATTAGAATCTAAACTGGAATTGTGGGGATGACAAGAACATCGGGGTTTTTGACATGTTTCAAACATTAACAGAGATTTTTAAAGAGACTGAACCAGGCCTTCTTTCTCCCAGCCTGTGCATGATCACTTATCTCAGCTTTCAAAAGAGTTTGAGCATTACTTCCCAACCACAAAAGACCCTACTGGTAAGAAATGGATCCACAACCCATTTGTGAATAAATCAGGTGAATCAATTTTGTCTGTGCTAGAAGAGGATCCACTGCTGCTTTAGATCACTGTAGCCTTAAAAGTATGTTTGAGATAACTTTAAATCTTCAAAACTTCAAAATTTAATATGTTCTATATTAAAGTCAAGGTGGAATATCCTGAGATTGCCACAAAAGCACTGAAAAGCCTGCTTCCATTTCCAACATCCTATCTTTGTGAAACAGGGTTTTTTTTTTTGCAGTGACAGCAGCCAAAGTGAGATTACGGAGTGGACTGGACATGAGCAACACACTTCAGATGTCACTGCCTCCCATTACTCGCAGATGGGACCATCTAGTTTCAGGAAAACAAGCTCAGGGCTCCCATTGATTCGGTTTTATGGTGAGTCCTATAATTATTTTGTTATGTGTTATAATGTAATAATAATAATAGAAATAAAGTTCACAATAAATGTAATGTGCTCAAAGCATCCCGAAACCATCCCTCCCACCCCCACCCTATGCTGAATCCATGGAAAAACTGTCTTCTACGAAACTGGTCCCTGGTGCCAAAAAGGTTGGGGACTGCAGCTTTAGAGGACTGCCGTGAATATTATACAGATTTGTAACTTAGAACAGCACAGAAAGTAACAAAAACTGATGGTTATGTCATGCCAAGCCTTGTTCTAAATATTTTAAGTGATTTAACTCTTTTGATTGTCACAACAACCTTATGAAAGTGATACAGTTGTTATCAACATTCTTATTTTGTAAATGAGGACATTAAGTTTCAAAAGACCTGAGTGACTTGCCAAGGTCTCATTGCAAGTCAAGAATGGCACCAGGATTTGAACCCAAGCTGTTCGGATGTAGAAATTATGATATGCTATGGTGCCTCTCAGGAAGAACTCCGGAAATGCCATTGTAGTCATTAGTAAGGACAGATCCCAGACTAATGCCTAGCACAGAGAGGAAATGTAAGTGCTCAAATGTGGGCCTACGATAATCTTCCCAGGCTCTTGCACCTAACTTCTAACAAGCCATTTGCTTCAGGTCTGCTGACTTGAGGTGAGACAACCACTTCCCACCCCAAACACCCCCACCCCAGCCCAGAATGTTGCCTCTTGATCACTTAGTTCACAGATACCTTTTGGAAGTTTCAGAGGCAGGCTGATTCTCTTTGAACACCCATGGCGGGCACAGCCTGAGTGGTAGAAACTGAGATTCTCATGGGCTCCTATGCAGCGGAAACTCCCGATGATCCCCCTGAACTGCTGGCAAAGAGGCAGCCAGTGCGAAGGCACTTCCTGACTGGTCCTCAGAAACAATCTGCCACTTCTCTGACTACCTTTTTCATCCATTCATTCTTCTAGGAAATAACTATTGAGTGCACACTCAGTGCCAGGTACTCTTAGGCACAAGAGAAAAAGCAGTTAGTAAGACAAATGCTGTTCCTGATCTCTTGGACTTTCCAGTCCGGTGGGATAAACAACTAAGTATATAAATATTTTCAGAGAATGATAAGTACTAAGAAGAAATTAAGAAGGATTACATAATAGAGATTATGGGTGACTATGGAAGGTCTCTTTCAAAAGGTAACATTTGCATGGAACCTGAATGAAGAGAAAGAGTGTGGATGTGAAGAGCTGAAGACAGATGTTCTGCACAGAGAGAATAGGTGTGAAGGCTCTGGAGGGTGAGCGAGCTTGATATATCCCAAGATGTGCAGGAACAGGACCAGAGTGGCTGGCGCACACCCTGAAGGAAGAGAGGTACTGGGTTTGCCTTTGATTAAGTCATTTCCTCTCTCTCTTCAATTTTCTCAATTGTAAAATGGGGTTAATCTTGCTTGTATTAGTCAGTATTGGGGTGGGGGGAAAGCCACCCTAGATATTTCAAGCAGAAGAATTTAATATAGGGCATTGTTTATAGAGGTGTTATGAGGCAATAGAAGCAATGGAGCCGTAAGGGTACCCAGAGAATGGTAACTGGATGAAACAGCTCTGGCCAAAAGAAAAAGTGTTTCCCAGAAACAGTGATCCCTATTGCCTGAGCAGGATCCAGGAGCTGTACTTGCTCGGGCGCTATTGACATGCAGCTGCTGCTATCGCAATGGCTGAGGTGCCTGCCACCAGAAGCTCAGGACTGGGATGGCTTTTCCCTCCATCTCGTCTTCCAAACCCCTGCCAGTACCTCCCACTGGCAGAGTCAGCAGGCAAGGGGGTCTAGGAAATTTGCAGGCCTCCAGCACTGCTGCAGAAAACAGTCTAAAAGGTAAGTGTGGGATCAGACACCATTCACACAGCAGCTATCTTGCAGGGCTCTTCTGAGGAGTAGAAATGAGTATGTGCTCAACAAAGTATGCCTGTTCTTATGCTTCCTAGCACACAGTAGGCACTCAGGGAAGGTAAATCTTCCAAAAAATCTTTGGTATAATATTTCTACAGAAAGTTTTGAACTTATAATTAAAAGCATAAAATATGAGAATTTGAAAAATAGAATTTTAGTTCTGAATTGGTGATATATTTATATTGTATAAATTCAAATTATAAAACAATATGCAGTGAAAAGAAGTTTCTCTTACCCTGTCTTCCCATTATCTAGCCCTCAACACCTTCTAGAGCTAGCACTGATTCTTTACTTATGTATCTTTTACAAATGATCCATACTGGCAAGTGTATACTTATATTAAAAACAATTATTTTCTTTTATCCAAAAAGATAATACTGTACACACTGCTCTGTGTTCTGTTTATTTTTTAATTAATTGTATCTTGGAGATCACTATCAGCACACATCAGATTTGTTTTAATAGTACATGACTTTCCAGGATTAGATACGCCATAATTTTATTATCCAGTCTCTCATTGTTTTTTAGCCAATCTCTCAGTAGTTTTTCACTGTTTCAACGAGTACTGCAATAAATACGCTTGCACAACTTCCTGGTGCCCGTATGAACATATTACTATGGGATAATTTCCTGAAGAGAACTTTGTGGATCAAGGGACATGAGCACTTGTCGTTTTGATGCAATTTGCCAAACTATCCTCCACTCCCACCAGCAACATATGACAGTACCTGTTTTCCTACTGCTTCACAAACACGGTCCCCAGATACTGAGAGGCAGAGACGAGCCCTCCCTGTGGTGCCCTGTCTGGGTGCCTACACTCCACGAGGAGAACTAAATGGCTGTTGTCTTATGCCACTGTGTTTTGAGGTGAGTTATTACATAGCAATAGGTAGCTGAAATATAATCCTCAATTCCTGTCAGTAGATGTTCTCCACAAGCTGGCCTAGTGGTGCTCAGTGGTGCAAAAGCTCAGTCATCCGCCCAGCTGCAACCAGCTGGTGTTTATCCAGAGCTGCAATCATCTCACCCATCAGCAATCCCACCTCAGACCCGGGAAAGGCCCAGTGTCTGTGCACAGACAATATTCCTGGGGAACCTTGAGCACATACCTGTTACTCAGAAGATAAAACAGTTGTCGCAGTTTTAAAGCACGAGTCACAAAAGGCACAGATTGCCCCTAATTTATCTTTGTGTCCTCCTCACTGGCAGCCAAGACCAGTCAGCAGTCAGCAGTGAGCCCACCTGGTAGTTACAAAGATTCATAGGAGATGTGTTACTCACTTGCATGTTACCAAATCATTAATGAGCATTTGCTCCATGCCAAGTCCTGGAAAAGCCCTGTCGATAGAGGAATAGATGGACAAGGCCCCTGCTTTCCATTATCCCACTTGGTGAGCCCCTAATTCAGGTCTAGGTGCCAACACAGAACACAGGTTCCAAACACATATTCGGAAACTTCAGTTTTAATATCTGAAAGGTCCTGGGCAAATGGCCATGTTAGTCACGCTAGGTGTGGTGAGCAAGGCAAAGATGGTGCCTTCTTATACCCACTTTATAGCCCCTGCCACCCTCAGGACAAGCCAGTGAGGTAGGTGAGACATCTATTAGCATCCTGATTTCGCAACGGACTCTGGCTAGGGGATGGCTTGGGAAATGGAGAGATTTAGGATATTCTCAGGACATTAAAACATATTCATATTCATTTTCTAGGGCTTCCATAACAAAGTACCACAGACTCAGGGAGTTAAACAACAGAAATTTATTTTCTTAGGATTCTAGAGGCTGGAAATCCAAGAAGTGCCAGCAGGGTTGGTTTTTCCTGAAGCCTCTCTCCTTGGTTTGCAGATGGCTGCCTTCTCACATGGTCACCCGCTGTGTATGCACACCCAGTCTGATTGGATTAGGTTTACCAATGTGACCTCATTTTACCAACCTCTTTAAAGATACTGTCTTCAAATATAGTCACATTCTGAGGTACTGGGGGTTGGGACTTCAAGATATGAATTTGGGGGGGATACAATTCAGCCTAGAACACAGTCTCTCCCAGTTTGGACTGAGGCCACAAAATGAAGTGAGGCCCTTTATCATCCATGCCCTGCAGTGACCATCACTGATCTCTAGCCTAAAAGAAGTTGAAGATCAGAGTGGACATTGATTTGGGACAAGGACACATGTGGCGAGGACATTTGCTCTGGGTCCCTGGGGTAGAAGTACAGTGGACTGGTGGATGGCCACGCACAAAGGAATCTAAAGGAGAGAAAAAGAGATAGGCCTGCATTGAGCCTGTTGCATTTCCCAACTGGGCAGAGCAGATGGGAGTGAGGGTCTGACAGTATTTTAAATCCTGTCCTCCCCTAGAGGATGCGTGGAGGGACAAGGGGACCCCAGCAGAAAGATGGGCTACCAGATTCCTAGGAGGCTGAAGGAAGAACTGAAAGGCTGGTTATCACAGGAAGCATTTATCAGAAGTGCCTTGCAGTGGGCCTCTGCGAAAAGTAGAAAGGAGATCATTAAACATCATATTCAGAGAGATGCTTGTGCACTCCTGTTCTCAGCAGTCCTCTTCATGATCACCAAAAGGTGGAGCAAACCCAAAGTCCATCCATGGATGATGGATAAACAAAATGAAGCCCATCCTTGCAAGGGAATATTATTAGGCCATAAAAAGGAATGAAGTACTGACACATGCTATACTACATGGATAAACCTTGAAAATATTATCCTAGTGAACAAAGCCAATCACAAAAAGAAAAATAGTGTATGATTCTATGTATATAAAATGACCACAACAGGCAAATCCATAGAGATAGAAAGTAGGTTAGTGGTTGCCTGAGGCTGGGGATGGGGAGATGGGGAGTGACTGCTGATGGGAACCAGGTTTCTTTTTGGGATGCAGAAAATGTTCAGGAACTAGTTAGCAGTAATGGTTGGACAACATTGTGAATGTACTAAATGCAACCGAATCATACTCTTTAAAACTAAATGTTATGTGAATTACACCTCAATTTTTTTCTAAAGGTGACAACGAGAGTAAAATTTAGCTTTGAACATCTGCCTTGCCAAGGAAACTACCCAGGGCTCTCGGGGGTGTTGCAGTCAGATAGAGCTCTGGGCCCCTTGTTCATCTCCCTCTCCAGCTCTGTCCAGCAAATTAGCAGGTCATAGAGAATTACAAGCTGGTCTGTCTCATTCACTTGCTCACTCACTCACCCACCCACTTACTCATTTCAGTAAACCATATGCTGGGTACTTGCTAGGACAAGTCTGAAGATGAAAGTGAGACCACTTCTGAAAGCCCCAGTCTAGCCTAGCACTGACGATAAAGATTTCATATGGTCTACATATGTCCTTGCAAGTTTTCCAATAGCCACATTTTAAAAAATAAAAAGAGACAGGTTAATTTTAATAATATATTTTGACTCAATACATTTAAAAAATTAACCCAAAATATCCAAAAAGCCAACATGTTAATATATAATCAATTTAGGATTTACAAATAAGATATTTTACATTTTTTCACACTAAGTCTTCAATATTCGCTGTATAATTTTTCACTTAGAGCGCATCTTAATCAGACACTGAATTTTCATTAGGAATACTTGATCTAGATTTCATAAAGTTTACAGTTGAAAAGTAGATTCACATACCCAAGTTTTTCAAATATCCTCAAAAGGTTGCCAATAACTAAATTTAGTTTCGGTTTTAATATTTGCATTTAAATAAGTTAAAGAGGAATAAAACTAGGAATTTAGTCACTTGATCATACTAGTTGCATTCTGGTCTCCGTGGCTGAGGTGTCTTGGTGACTCCCTCATGCACTGGGCAGGAGGAGCAGGAAAACTGGGGTGGTGGGAGTGTTTGACAACAGGCAGAGGGCAAGGGGGTACAGAAGGTAGGGTGGACATTGGCAGGGACAAATGTCTGCAAAGAGGAAAGGCCGCAGACTGAAGCCTGGCAGCAGCTGCTGGGATATCCCTTTCCTCAGCTGCTGCTCCCTGCGGCCCTCTGAACGCTTGTATCTTAGAGGAAACATTCGGTAGAGGGCAGGCCAGGCCCTCACTGCCCACTGTGAAAGGGAAGGAGCTTGTAGGATGAGAATAAAGGTTATGCTTCCCAGAGTAAGCAAGTGCAGGATGCCCATTGAGCCTCGTGCACCCCAGGGATGCAAACAGAGGGTGCCCCAGGCCTACGTGCCAGAAGTCATGAGGGCTTGGAAGCAGAAAGCTGGATGCTCAGAGCCAGGGAGAGACAGGACGTCTTCGCCTCCTGCTGAGGTCCCCTCTGCACTCCTATCCCCCCGCCACTACCTGTCTCACAGGGCACAAGTGCAACTGCTGAGTTGATGCGGGAAAGAAGGGGCATTTGAGACTGTATCTCATCTGATTTGGTTTTAGGATGGAGATGGAAAAGAATGCCTGAAATGAAATAGGAATTGGTGGGGAAGAGGAAGGCAAAGCCCCCAGGCTTCCTGTATTCATCCTGCCTGGGAGAGGAGGAGGAGTTGGAGGAAGAGGGAGCAAGCAAGAGAAACCCCAAGGAGGGAGAACACAGAAGAGTATCATGGTGGGTGGGGGCTGTCAGATTCATTTCATTGGGCTTTAAAGGATGGAACCAGTACCCACAGTTCTCAGTGTGAATCAGTTTTCTGTGGCCATTGTAACTAATGACCACAAGCACGGGAGCTGAAAACAACAGACACTGATTCAGAAGTCTGAAGACAAGGCATCAACAGGGTTGTGCTTCCCCAAGGCTCTGGCAGAGAATCTGTTCCCACCTCTTTCAGCTGCTGGTCACTGTGGCCTTCCTTGACTCATGGCTACATCACTATATCTTTGCCTCAGTAGTCACATGGCATCTTCTTCTGTGTTAACTCTGTCTCTGCCTTTCTCTTATTAAGGACACTTGTTGGATTTAGAGCCCACTTGGATAATCCAAGACAATTTCCTCAGCCCAAGATCCTTCACCTAACTATCTACGAAGATCCCTTTGCCAAATGAGGTGACACACATAGGTTCCGGAGATTCAGATGTGGACATATCATTTTGAAGATCACCATTCAACCTGATACAAAGTGACAAGGGCATAGATCCTCAGCTCAACATTAAGGAAAGACCCTGTACCTATAAGAGCTATCCCCAAAGGGACAGGAAGGACTTCTCGAAAGATTGTAGCCACCACAGAGGCTTTCAGGCAGGTGACCAAGGAGGGAATTCCAGCCTGGAAACCCTTAGGTCTTGGGCCTGGGAGGGCTGGACCTGGGAATGCATGAAGTATGGAGGCTGCAGGGGGAGCTCCCAGGCTAGCCGTACAGAGCAGGACCTGGGGCCTCTGGCCCTGCCCTGTCAATCTTGCATCTGTCTCTTTCTGTGGCCTGAAAGTTTAGGTCCACTTTTGGTGGAAGGTAAATTCACCACCTCTCCAATTCCTGTCTGGGGGTCATTGCTCTCCTCGCCTCAGGCCAAGGCTCCCTTGCCAAACCACTCCAGAAGTTAGCCTTTCAGCTCAAGATACCCAGAACCAGAACTGTCCTAATAGTACACATTTCACATTGATACTCAGCAGCCCAAGTGGAGCCAGGAGCTGGTGAACAGATGCCAGCTATGTATCTGTTGTCAATGGGTGGGATCTTAGGAGGGAGATGGAGGATATGGGGCTTCTGCGGAATAAGGGGGCTCCTGGGGCATGAGGGAGTGGGGGGTGGGGGAGGGGACTCCCAGGCCTACTAGGGAAGGTGGCCTGATCAGATCCCACTGCCTACAATGGAGGCCATTGCTCATCTGTTAATGGTACCCCCTCCCATTAAATGCTCTTTTGCACCTGTTCTGGTGTGTTCTAAAAGGTGGCTGGTAAACTGCTCTCCTGAGTGCAATTCAAAACTGAATTTCCACCCATTCTAGGTGGTGTGTTTAGGAGAGTGGTACATATTTGGGAAGCCTAGAACTGAGACTTCGACACCTTTAGGCTGCAGCTATCAAAATGACTTCACTGGTATATATAACTTTTTTTAATTAAGAAAAAAAGCATAGTTTTCTCTGTTATTTATGCATTCAACTATCTTTCTTTCAACGAATACTATGAGCACCTGCTTTATGCTAGTCCTGTTTGTGCAATAAATTTTATGAGTGATGCTTATATAGAACTTTAGGTGTTTCCGAGGGAATGGGGCCTGTAAGCAGCACCTCACCTCTCATGGCTTGCCAGGGCATCTGAAATCCTCCATTAGCCCTGTTTCCTAGGCTTGGGCTATTACTGCCACTTGTCACTTGAGTGCCGTGAGAGCACTGGCAGTGGCAGACTTGGGAGCCTGTAGCGACACCCTCACTCCCACCCTCCCATCCAGCCCATGGAAATGACTGGCAGAGCCATTTCTCTCCACATAAAACACATTTTCATGGGAAGAGCTAGTCGGCATGATCAACTGCACACATCATCTGGCCCAGGCATTTCAGATCTTGGTGCTACAGTCAGAAAATACTGCCCCTTGTTTTTCAGGATAAGCACCGGATGGGGAGTAAGTGACCTGGGCTCTGAACCCAATGACATCAGAAAATTGCAGTGACCTTGGGACAGCTGCCCTTGCACCTGCTTCTCTTTTCCTTTTCGGAAATGAACAGGGACCTGAATCTGCCATTTGTGCCAAATCCTTAGTCTACTATTAATATTGCTTTTTAAATGGGTTCATTCTTTGAACACTGAGCTATGTTTATTTAAAAGAAAAACGCTATATGACTATCTAAATGTAACATCTGTAGGGCAGGGGGAGGGCTAAAAAATAAATGTAACGTCTATACCACATACAGGTAGCTGCAAAAATAAATACAATGAAAGCAAAAAAAAAAAAAAGTCATTAAATTCTAGTTAATATAATCACTCCCCTACACCTCCTTTGAAAGGGGGAGGTGGGGCTTACTCACTAGGTATGGGATTACCATTGAACTCTGGGTTTTGCACCCAGAGGATCATCTTGCCAGCCAGCCACCTTTGGGAGGACACTATCTTACACAATGATCAAGAAGCGCTCCACAGATCTCAATGTGGGCAGTGGGGAGAGACTTTTTTCTCTCTCTCCATCTGTAGAACCTGTAGATGGACTTGGCTGCTGCTTATGGCTGCCTGGATTCCTAACGAAGAGGGTCCACGGGGGCCCAGGGATATACTGGAAAATGTCCAAACCCATGAATGAGAAGGTCAAGGTTTGAGTCCTGACTCTGGCACCAAGCCAGCTAAGGGACTATTCATTCATTCAACAAATACTTATTGAGCATTTCCTATGTGTCAAATACTGTGCAAGGGCTTGAGTTTTAGCAATAAATAAAATAGGTGGTCCTGCCCTAGAGGAGCTTTCATAGCAGTGGCAGGTGATGGCTAACAAACAAGGAAACAAGTAAAATTCCAAGTAGTGATACAAAATCAGAATAAGACAGGGTAGTGGGGTAAAGAGTGCCCAGGAAGGCAACGTTAGATGGAAAGTCGGGAAATGCAGCATCTGCCTTTCTTCCTGCCTGAAATATGGATGTGATATCTGGAGGTGCAGCAGCTATTTTGTGACCATGAGGCAACAACCATAAGGGCAAAAGTCTACATACCAGAGATGAGGCAGAAGGAAGATGAAAAGAGCCTAGACCTTCAGTGATATCATCGCACCACTGCACAAGCTCTGAACCTTCATCCTCTAGATTTCATGATACATAAGATAAATGAAATGCCACTATGAGTTGAGTTTTTCTAGCAGCTGAACACATGTCTAACTGAAATGACAAAGAAGTTTAAACTATGGTACTATCTGGAAGTAGATGAAACTGCAAGTGAAAAAGCCCTAAGGCAAGAACAAGCTTGAGGGTTTGAAGAACAGAAAGTCAGTATAGCTGAAGTATGAGGAACCAGAGGGACATAGGTGAGCAGAGGCTGCATCAAGTTCCTCAGGTTTTACCCTTAATGCAATGGAGGGCATTGGGGAGTTTGGAGTAGGAGAGAGACATGGGTTGATTGCGGTTTTAGGAAGATCTTTCTGGCTACTGTGTGGAGAACAGCTCATAAGGGGCAAAAGTGCAGTTGGGAGACCAGCAAGTCCGGTGAGAGGTGATGGGCCCTGGCCTAGGTTGGCAGTAGTGGAGATGGTGTCTGAGGGCCATGTGTATACACATGCATGCCTCAAAACACAGGACCATCTTCCACCCAAACTGTAGTTCGAATCCTGACCTGCAACTTGTCAGCTGTGGGACTCCAGGACAGGTTACCCGTTTCTTTCTATCTTACCTTCTCTGCTCACCATTCTTTCTCACCTAGGATCTGCCACGACCTCCTAGTCTTATCCTTTCTCCACACTTTAGTCACAATAATTCTTTGAAAATAAATACGACCATGACACTTCCCTGCTTAAAACTCTGCCCCTGTAGCCTTCTGCAACAACTACAAATGCCTGACCTTTGCTTGTGTATTAATCAAGGGACTAATAGTCAAGGGACAAGCTGACTGAGCAAGTTTTAAGAGACCACACATAACACAAGTTGGGATTCTGGGACCTAGGTCATGTGTCTTATACCTCCATCACTCCCCTTTGGTATCCAGCCAGAGGAAGGGGAAGGAGAGATGGAGGGAGGCACCTCCTTTTGGAAGGCTCAGTTCATTTCTGTCCATTAACTACAAGGGAGGTTAGGAAATGCAGTCTGTCCAGGAAAGACAGGAAATGATTTTTGGTGAATTACTGAGTCTGTGCAAAAGTCTGTCTTCTGGCAACCAAATAGTAGTTCCCTCTTACTTCACTCATATCCTCCCCCAGAGGAACACCCCACATCTACCCTTTTACTCGAGGGCTCCTATCTCTTGGAGAGCACCATGTTCTCCACCAGTAACATCCTGGATCTAGAGGTAAAATTCAAATCACTACCGTTCTAAACCTGAATGAAATGGGGGAACACGAATAGGATGAACTCATGTAAAGATCTCTCCAGAAGAGGGAGAGCAGGAGATAGCACACAGCAGCACTCAGCCAGCAACAATGGACTCCTGAGAGGGGCAGGCGTTGTGAGGGCCCCTGCCCCGGCGTGGCCAGTTTCTGCTCTCTGGGAGGACCCTCCTCATCTAGTTATCTCTTTGGCCACATCTGAGGGGGGTCTGCACACTTTTTGCAGTTCCTTTCCTGCCCATGGAGGCATGGCTTCAGGAACCAAGCCATAAGCTCATGGTTTCTTTAGCAATACATAAAATTTCCCTCCGAATGTAGGGAGCTTTGCAGTAAGTTCCACGTGGCTGTACTCGAGGTTCTTTTCTAACATGGATTTTAATGGCTTGATTTCTTTGCTTCCTTGTCTCCTCATCTGTCAATTTACTGATACCTCCAGAGTCTCAGACAGTTAACTAGTGGACCAAGTCAACAGGCTTCATCTGATCTTCGCTCTGGGGCTGAGGCCTCTATAGAACTGAGAATGATTTGATGGCCTTTGTTGTTTAAAAGCCTTTTTAGTTTTATTTTCTGTTATTTGGGGTCTAGTAGCAGTTACCTTTTCCAACACTACAAGGCCTAAAACACTTTTATTCCCTTTTTATTTGTTTTCCAACTGTATCTTGCTTGCATATATCTTTCTTGTACCTTGCTATAAATGGAAGGAATAACTATCACATATTGATACCCAGATCGTTCCAACCACTTTCTCCTGGAGCCACAGGTTTATAGGTCTCTGGTCTGTCCTTCAAGTTATTGCAGATTATGATTTTAACAAGCATTTGGCCCCTGCACGAGTCTCTAAATTCCCACTCTGCAATATCCACGTTAATGTTCTCTACTGCCTGACCACCAAGCCAATGCTACATATTTTAGGTTTTAAGTTATGGAGGTACCATACTTCAAAGTAGATGGTATAACAAACAGACCTCAAAGTGTAGAATGCTTAAAACACTATACACATGTATTTCTTGCTTATGTAATAAGCTCAAATGATAGTTTATTATTGGCAGGTGGTTTTTTTCCATGCAGCATCTCAGAGACCTATGTTCTTTATAACTAGTAGATTCATCATCCCCAAAGCCTGGTCATTGATTGCACCCAGAACAAAATGGAAACCAAGCAAACTCCTGTCCTTGTGGGGCTTGTATTCTAGCAGGGAGAGTCAGACAACAAACAATGAAGAAAATAAACCAGCTATATATAATGTAAGACAATAGCAATGATTAGGGAAAGAATAGAGCAGGGTAAGGGAATCAGGATGGAGGTGTGATTTGAGAAAAGTGGCCTGACTGAGAAGGTGAAGTTGGATGTGGACCTGGAGGAGGTGAGAGAGGCCGACATGAGGATATCTGAGTTTAGAGCATTCTGTGCAAAGTCCCTGGGATGGGAGTGGTTTCACAGGTGTAAGGAAAGGCAGGGGGACTATGTGGCTGGAAAGTAATGGGAGATGAGGTCAGAGATCATAGGGACAGGGTTGGGTGGGATCCGGGGGCTGGATCCCTCACAAAGCACACCCATCTCTTAGTTTTAAACCTAGATATCCCTTCTTCAAGAGAGCCTTCCAGGGCCCTCTGTGCTAGGGTGGACCCCTCCCCGGTGTATGTTAGCAGCCTTAACAGAGTTTTCTTACTGTGTGTGTGTACTTTCTCACCCCCACCCTGAACTGTGGGTGCCATGAAGATGGAGCCCTGTCTTTCTTGGTCACCCTTGTACCCTCACGGAATACATACGGTATTCAATGTGGGGATAGAATTGTCTTCACCTGTAAAATGAGGAGGGCTCTCTCCTCACAGGTGTGTTGGGAAATCTAAACAAGATGACCTGATTTTATGATCTAGTCCATGCTCTTAATTGGCCTTTTTGTTTTAGACAGCAGATAACTCCCCAACTCTTGCTCTAGATTCTTGAATGATCGTGTAGAGACTTATTCTTCTCTCATCTAAGCATATTTCCAAATCTAATGTGTGACTTCATCATCGAGTCCCCTCCCAGATTAGAACTTTCTAAGGATCCTCCTCTGACCTCCTGAGCTCCACCCTCTAATTCAGAAGATTGCCAAAATCTCACCCAGCCAGATGGTCCACTGACTCCCTTATTAATGGTCTGAAAGCATCCCTCTTGACCCAACTACAAGCTTATGACGTGCCAGCCCACAGGACACTCGCATTGGTAAAGACGGCATGCCTCGAAACATGAGCTGCCATCTCACAGCTGTTATGAGGTGCCTGGAAGTTGGGATCTGTCTGTCGTCTCTATCATGCTCTCAGCCTTTAGTGTGGATGGATTAAAATAATGTCAGGTGCCCCATCCCCAGCAGACAAGAATGTTCCTTATTTTAACTACTGCTGGCTTCCAGATCCCTACCTCCCCTGGATCACAGTGGGGTGGATGTCTGCAAGCACACTTCCCAGAGCCCTTACCAGTGAGCTGCCCATTCAGTTCTCCTGATGGGAGGCATTGGCAAGAGAGAAAGGCAGCTGACTTTCTGAATTTGGAGGTTTTTGTGGTGGTAGCAGCAGTGACCAGTATGCATGCACTCCTAGATATTCTTCAGGCAGTGAGGTCTGAATAGCAGTCCAGTGAGCTTGGCTTTGAGTAACACAGTTCTGTCCCTCCAGCTCAGCGTAACAGCAGCTTCCTGAATTTACCAATATTAGGGTCATTTCATCTTCTCACTTTTTTCCCCAGCTTTAATTACATGTATTTTAAATTCAAACAGGTGACCAAAGACATTCATTTGGAAATTTGATTACAAGGCTAGTCAACTGAAAAATAGTTTGATATGCATTCCTAGCAATAGGTCTAATAAGTTTTATCTACTGGTTACCAAGTTGTGACTCTCTAGGGCAGTGTGACATGACTAAATATAAAAGGCTTGACTTTATGGCTACCTTAATCTAGCCTTGATGTTGGTTCAGAATCTATTTGTACAACTAAAAATAAATATAATCAATCTTGACCTGCATATTTTCTTTCTATGTCCATAAAATGGAGAATTTTTCTGATCACCAGCTTTCCATTCAACAGCCAAGTAAATCTTGTAGTATTAGGCAGAAATGGTACCAGTTAGGAACATCAGAGAAAACTGGCTTCTTTCAAAAGGCAGACAGCGACCCCTCACTGGTATATTGTCAGGTTTTAATCAAGTAACTTCCCATACGTTTTGCAATTTTCCTTTACATATAGGCATATTCATTTATCAGCTCCCTTACATTAAGTGCCATTGTTCCAACTATCCAGGAACATGTCCCAAGCCCTGATGCAAAAGCTCATTTCACTTTTGCTCCTTTCATCCTCCCAACATTTTTCATAACCAGTCCCCTGTACTAAACCCTGTTTGAAGCACCTGGAACAGTTTTCCTGACTCTACACTGACAGTTCATAGCAGAAATGGTGTAGGAGGAACCATCTCTTAAACATGGAAACCTGAGGTTGGTCATCTGACCTAATTAGGTCCCGGTAATGACCTCATTGCCCAGGGAAAAGAGTACTCGGAAAATTCACAGCACTCAGGAGCAAAATGACTACTTAACATATCACGCATTTTAAGAGCCTGAGGTGAGGTGCCTCTTGAAGGCAAAAAGCTGGGAGACCAATCAACTGCTGCTGTGGTTGGAGCGATGATGAAGTTGAGTCTCTGGTGTAGGCTGGCTGCAGGAATCAGCAGGAAGAAAACTGTAGACTCAGCTCAAGGCGAAGGCATAAAACTAGAGAGCATCCTTGACAACCAGAAAATAATCTCTTTAATATCCTGTAGCCAAAAGAATGATATAACTGAAAACATGACCCTAAATTTGATCCTGCAGGTTGCAGTTACCAGTTGAATTCACAGCCTTGCTGGACCTCTAATATGAAATATAGGGTGTTGATCTGGAAGGAGTGGGACCCTGAGATTAGTAGAGGGGACATTTGGGTGGACTTCAGCAAATTTGAGACTCCTGAACTGAGGAACAAAATGAGTGTATGGCTGGGCGTTCCACTGATATTCCTCACAACCCAGCTTTGCATGCAAGATCATCTTTTCCACATCTGCCAGGCACCCATGACTAGCCATGAACATTGTAGCTCCAGACAGAACCTACCTCAGCCTTACGAACAAGCAAGGAAATTGCCAATAATCTGTGAATTGCTCTTCAAAGCCATTTGTCACCTAAGTGGACGTTAGACCTCACAACACGTAAGGGTACATCTTTTAGAGAGGGCAGGAACTAGGCATGGTTGCTAGCCCCCATGCCTTCTAGCCATGTGGGTGTCAACCTAGTGCCTCCCCCACTCCGAGCATCAGTTTCTTGGTCTGTTGAGATAGGCCTGACATCCCACGGAATTGCTATGAGAATCCAGCTGGACAAGACTGTGAAGGGCCTAGAATTACAGTGCCCTCCTCTTCCTGTTTTGGGGTAGTGTTATAATGCCCATAATGGGAACTAGGAGGAAAACACCCCACTCAGGAAGGTGTCCCCCATCCCTGGGCAGCCAGGGGAATGAGACCTGGCCCTGGGCCCAGTGCAGGATGTTTTCGAGCCTGTGTGTTTTAAGGCCATTTGTGACTTTACTCCATGAGCTTACATGGGCAACCCGCCTTGCTCCCCTGGACCAGAAGTCCCAAGATGTTTCAGAAGGGAGAGGGACATGCCTAAGAGCAGCCAATGCAAGGTGATGGGACATCACAGCCTCTTCCAGCTGTCCTTCAGGCGAAGGGTAAGCTGTGTTGAGTACGCCTCAGAGCAGCCTTTACCTCAGGTAGGGGTGGAAGTCGCGGCAAGGACCCTGGCCAGCGGTGAATGAGATGTGGAAGGCACGATAGCAGGTTCCAGGTCCTAATGCCACTGTTGTTTTCCTGTGAGACCTCATCAAACCCCAGTGCCTCACAGAGTCCCACTTTCCCTACATGAAAACAGGGGCTGTACCACCAAATAAGAACAGAAACAGGGATGGCAGAATGGAGTGCTCACAAGTCTGCCTTCTCCTCTTCCTCACTTCATGTGGGCTCCTTGCTGTACCTGATCCCTCATTACTAAAAGCAGGGCCAACAGGTTGCCATGGGAATGGGGCAAGGTGGCATGGGGACAGCAGCCCCTGCCCAGAGAGCACCCACTGTACCTCATCTAGCAGCAGTCCTGGAGCCGTGCACTAGGCCACAGCTTTTATGGAAATGTATGTCATGCAATCTATTCAGGAGTTTGAAAAATGACAAAGGGAGGTCTGGAGGCTCGGCCCAGACTTCACTGGGAACAGGTCCTGAGTAGGAAAGGCACATGAGTTACCACCTATTTTGACCAGGCAAGAAAGAGAAACACACAAAGCAAAATGTGACCAGAGAGCACGGGTCCTTCAGGAAACCTGCTGGAACAGGGCCCGAAGGCTCCAAGGGCAGCTGGGTATAGGCAGGGGAGAGGCTGGGACGTGATACATGAGGCAGCACCAGGGGCAAGCCAGCCACAGCAAACTTGGCCATGTTGGCTGAAGGAGATCGGGGGCTCCAAACCATGGTCTCTGGTGTCCCTAACCCAGCAGAGGAGGCTATCACTGCTGCCTCAACGCTCTGCTGGAGCCTGAGGGCTAGGCTGGCCACAGCAGAAGACCCCCTGTAGTGGGGAAGTGGCACTTTAAGGCAGCTGAAGCAAGGAGGCCAGATCACAACTATGGAAACAGGGGACAAGCTGTCCCTGGGTCCAGGGCTGCACAGCACTCCCCTCACCTCCCAGACCATGTACAGCTCCTGGTTCAAGTAACAAGTGTGTTGTATGCAAGGTGGTCTGGGAACAGCATGTTACCAGCTACTGGGACACAGGTTTACCTTGTGACACAGTGGGGATGGAAACACGTCCCTACTGATTCCACCTAGCCCTTGGTTTCCTGGGCTCTGGCTTCCTGCTTGCCCTGTGTTCCTGTGTGCAGGGCACCCTCCTAGAACTGGGTCACATCATCACACAGGCTGTAGAGGGAGATAGCACCAGCTCACTGAGTCACTGGAGAATTTTCATGGCCTTGAACTTGGAGAGAGATGTGTGAATGGGGAGGGGGTGGTCCTAGGGAAGGAGGGAAAAGGCCCAGACACTGGGCTGGCTCATCTCTTCACTCCTGGGCCTATAACCCATGCTTTCCTTAAACTGTGCCAGCAATGGGACACCCCAAGCCTTGCAGGGGACCCAGCAGCTGAGCCCACCTTCTGCCAGTGATTTCTTCCTGGCTTACAACTCCCATCACAGTAGCGGTCCTGGGGCTTCCCTGGTCCTCACAAGAGGCCTTTGCAAATAGAGCTAGGGAGCACAGTGCGAAGCAGGTGCTCTGGGTTCTCTCAGGAAATCCTGGAGGCCAGAGTACGCGTGTGCAGACTGAGGGTCTTCCTGCCAATGGGAGGGAAGGTGTCTGTGCAAAAATGTCTGCAGTGGACCTCTGAGCTGCAGTGGTGGTGGTGGTAATGGTAATGTGGGGTTTGGTGGAGACAGGGAGTGAAGAGGTGAGCGGAAAAGGCAACCACAGGCCAACACCTGCTGCTGCAAGTCAGACAAAGGGAGGAGTCACCATGGTAACCAGTGTCCCCAGCACCCACATCTCCAGTCAGAAGCCTGGAGGGAACACCTCTCTCTCAGATATTCGCTAACTTAGGTCTCAGCCCCAAAGGGTCCCTAATTCCTGGGTTCCCCTCCAGCCCCACAGAGAAGCAGGTAAGGATTTGACCTGTGAGGAACAGGGCACAGGTCAAGACCCTGAGGCCTAACCAGCCCCCAAAGCCTACAGAGCCCCAGAAAGCCTAGGCACCAAACAAAGGGTGTTAGGGTATGTCTCCCAAGCCATTACCAGGAAGGCTGGTCTGGGAGGGGCCCTGGGACTCCAGACACAGGCAACAGACCACGCCCAGCCACAAGCTCATCATGAGAAAGATGATGTCCAGTGGCCACAAAGGAAATTCCTCTATAGAAATGTTTCTCTTGGGTGGTGAGGAGTTTTTAAGGACAGTATGCCTCCCTCTCACCCCAGATGCTTGGCTGCATGTGGAGCTGGCCCCTGGCAGACAGGTAAATGGGGAGGGCAGGGCAGCCACGAGGGACAGGGACCTTGGTTTCCTGCAGAACTGATAGACAAGGGGGCAAGGAGTTACAAGAATGGGTATTGCAAGTGCATGGATGCTCGTCTGTGCACAGAAGAGCCCTGGCCAGCACCCAGTCTACCCACTGTGGGCCTCACACATCAGGGAGAATTGGCCTGCACTGTCCCCTTCCAGGGCACACAAGTCAAGAAGAGAGGGGCAGCGCTAGAGGCAGCATGGCTTGCTGCACCCCTCAGAAGTTGGCACAGTGTCTTATTGCTCCTCTTAGCTTGGGACACCCTCCTCATCTGCAGAAAGGACACAGATCGAGAGGCAGTGATGGCAAGGAATCCCACGACAGCCCCCCTGCTAATCACAGAGCAGAGAATAGTAGGTGGGACCCAGATTGGCCACAGGGATGCCCCAGCCATGTTACAGTCCTGGCCAAAGGCCCTCATAGGCCTCCCCACAATAGGCTGTGTGATATTCCAAGAAGCCAGCCAGCGTCTACAGAGGCAGAGCTGCTGGAACTGCAGCCGCCTGGTCTCCCCTTGGCTATAGTCACTGGAACCCTGCCTATCTTCGGCCAGCTGCCTCCAGGGACCACAGATGAGAATCTTTACAAAAATAACTCTGAGTCTGTCCTCTGTGGGGTCCAGGTT
The DNA here is from genome assembly GCA_004027375.1 of Macroglossus sobrinus. Classification (NCBI taxonomy): domain Eukaryota; kingdom Metazoa; phylum Chordata; class Mammalia; order Chiroptera; family Pteropodidae; genus Macroglossus; species Macroglossus sobrinus. The sequence goes on along the minus strand of PVKZ01001394.1, from coordinate 86,372 downwards.
TCCTGAGAGCACTCAGAGGACCAGGGTGAAGGCCGTGAGGAAGGATCCGGCAGGTGCACTCCTGCCCCTCGAGCCGGGGTCACGGCTGTAGGCGCTCCAGGTATTGTGGCAGTGGGTTCTCCTTAATATACTTCTGGATGTACCAGCATGTGAGATGGGCCTTCAGGTCCTCCTCCACCACGAAGTCCAGAGCAGCCTGACAGCGGGGCAGAGAGAGCAGTCAGTGCCCACAGGCCCAGCCCCCACACCTCCCAGGCTATTCCTTGTGCTGCCCAGGGCCACCTGTTCTACCCAGACTGCAATGGAGGCAGGCGGTGCTAGCACCACTGCCATATTTCAGTTGGGGAAACCGAGGCAGAAAGCATTGGTAAATTGCCTGAGACGTGTGTCATAGAAGAGAATGAGCCAGGATTGGATCCTGAGCCTCTGCCCAAAACTATCCAAGAGGTGGCCTCCATATATGGCAGCTAAAAATCAAGTGGCAACATGCACAGGGGCTAAACCTGGAGAATTCCACCCCATTACCTGTCCTGGCTGGCCCACACCTACCCTGAGGCCTATCTCCAAACAAGCCTGCCATTTCCAATCTCAGGTCCTCTGCATTCATGGACTATCTGTCTAAACTCCTCTTTATCACTTATCCTTCATCTGACAGCTCCTGGTGGCTAGTGGGTCAGGGCCCTGCAGAGCTCTCACAGCCCAAAGGGCTTCCCGCACCCAGCAGAGGCCGCACTTGGTTTTTAATGTGCTCCCAAAGGCAATGGTGTGAAGCAACTGCGGCAGGGGTGGGCAGTGAGTGGCCTTGATCTATGGCTGCTGTCATTGTCTCCAATAAGCTCGGGAGATGGAGAGCAAGGGCATGTCCTGTGCACCTCCCTGCCCCTCAGGGCCTCAGACACAGTTGGTATTTAATGCTTGCTAAAACAAAGTAGAGGACAGCCTTCGTGGGTTTGGCTGTCCTGATGAAAAAGGAAGCAGGCAGCATTTACTAAGTGCCTACTACATGTCTGGTACTTGCATGGCTGACCTTCCAATACCCCTCAACTGGCCTTGTGCATTGCACCATACAGTTCACACCTGATCCTAGGGTTCATAACCTGAGACCCTCTAGTGACAAGATTCCAGTCTATTCTCCCACTTTGCAAATAAACTGAAAGTCCAAGGCTCTGGTCAGAGGTCACATGATAAGGGCCCTAGGCAGGCAGGGCTTCCCAGGATGAGGGAGGGGCCCAACTCCCCTTTACCCAGGTCAGTACATCTGGTTTCTTCACTGGTCACACGAATGGCTCCTATAGACTTCATTCCTTCCCAGAAGGCACAAGACCCCTGCCTTGGCCCAGGCAGTACCAACTCGGCTAGGCAGAGGGTGGAGGAGGAGCAGAGGTCTGAGGCAGGAAGAGCAGAGGAAAGAAACTGGGCCCCCAGGTACAGTCCTCAGAAGGCCATTCTCTTCTCCAAGATGCAATTCCCTTCATTAAGTCCAAACCTGTCCTCCAAGTAGCATGGGGTTTTGAGGTGCTTTGAGGATGAAGGGGTTGAGGGCAGGGAATGTGGCACAAGCCAATTTACTTGAACATTCATCATCCATTTGTTCAACAAAGATTACTGAGCACCTATTATTACAGGTGCTGGGACCTCAGCCAGTGAGCTCCTGACACACAGTGGGTGTCACTAGCCCTGGATGATTAGTTGTGCAGAACCTAGGACCTGGGCCCAGAACCACTGCCACCACCCCAAGAGGAGCTAGGAGTGGGTGAAATGTGCTGCCTGACAACCTCTTGCTTCCAGTTGTAACCAGTTGCTAAGACAGGTACCAATCTGCACTTTGGCCAAGAGACAGGCCAGGGGCAGCCACCAGGGCTATGGTTTCCTCTAAGTGGGAGGGTATACCTCTCCACTCCCACCTCCCTACCTTGGCGAGGTGCTTGGCAATACCACGCCCACGGTAGGCGTCAGGAACCTCTGTGTGCTGCAGGTCCACGATCCGCTTGCCCACATACTCGTAGAGCAGGACGGCCCGGTCATGACATCCTGCAGGAGGAGGTGAACACATGAGGCTGTGCAGACTCTAAGTGCCTGACCCAGGCACAGAGGGCGGGGTAAAGGAACAGGCATTTGGAGCCAAGCTGCTGAAGTTGAATCCTGAATGACCTTCTGTGCCTGTTTCCTCATCAATAAAATGGGGATATAGTAAAGCATTCCTCATAAGGGTGTTTGCAGAATTAAATGAGGTAATCTCTGTAAAATGCTTAGAGCAGTACCCAGAACACTCAAGGTGCCTGTGAGCCTTTGCTGTTAGTCTCAGCATCCTAGTACTCCCAGCATCCCCCACAGTCCACCTTTTGCTTCCCTAGCTGAGCATCTTCCTGAGGATCTGGAGTCCCAGCACTGGATGCAGAGCAGGGCTTGGCAAGTTCCCAACTAAACCAGAGCCTGAAGAGACAAGAGAGCAGGCCATGAGCGTTATCAGGACTACCTGTCAGGCCCATCGAAGGTCTGAGAGTATGGCACCCATGTCCACAAATACGTGATACTGGGCATGCATGCAGGAGCAAAGTGGCCTTTGTGCCCTCTCAAGCCTGCCAGTCTACCTGATTTAACTGGAGTGTTCCTCCAACCAAAGCCTTTAGTTCCCCATCTGTCTGTCCGTCCGTCCATCCGACCATACATATCCATCCATTTATCCATCCTCCACCTGTCTTCCCATCTGCCTACCTAGCCATCCCATCTGTCCATCTGTCCACATACCAATCTCATTCAACAAATGTTTACTGAGCCTCAGGCACTGTTTCAGGTGATGGGGACACAGGAATGAACAAGCCAGGAGAGAGCCCTGCCCTCATGTAATGCGCTAGAAGAAGAGACAGAACAAACAAAGAAGCAGGCAGGGGGTGAAAAAGCGGGGGATGCTGGGCAGAGATGAGACAGGAAGGAGAGGCACTGGGCTATGTAATATCTAGGGAAGTGTCCTAGGCAGAGAGAATAGCCAATACGAAAAGCTCTGAGGCAAGAGTGGGCAAGGAAGAGGGTGAAGATGAGGGCAGGAAGGAGATGGGGTTGGGGGTGGGGCAGGTCCTACAGAGCCTCTTAAGGCATCATGAGCTGGGAGTCACAGGAAGGTCCTTGGCAGAGGAAGGACAGGATGTGATGTCATGGGATCCCTCTGACAGGCTTACGAGCATTCTTCTGTTCATTTGCCTACCCATTCCCTCAATCAACATTCCTAGAGCGGCCACCTGGGTTGTGGATGGACCAGAACCCAAATGGCCTTGGGGAGTCACTGCCCCACCATACTTCCCACACCTGTCAGTTCCTAGTGGTCACATGGGCTCAGTCACCACTGCATTCTCAGTGCCCTGCCTAGGGAAGACACCCAAGAAATATCTGTTCTACAAATAACTGCTGTGCTCTCTCTGCAGACACACTATAGAGGCTGACTTGTAGGCTACTGGTATGCCAGCCCTCTAGTCTTCCCAGAACCTGGCCCTGCACCTGTAGAGAGACAGCAGATGGGGACATCTGCAGCTCAGACTTGGTGAGGCTTTGCCATGGGTCCAGCTCTCTCTATATACTAATCTTCATGAGAATCTCATAAAATGGATAGAATTCTCAGAGCCCTATTTACAGAGAGGAAAACTGAGGCCCCAAGAGGCAGTCACACAGCTCTCGTGTGGAGCTCGCTGGAGACAGGCTGAGCATCCTTAGGGGGCTCTTCTGGTTGAAAGAGGAACAGAAGGGCTTCGGGGCCACCAGCGTGGATATGAGCTATGCATGAGGGAAAGAGCATATTAATGACACTACCCACCTTTTCCCCACTAGCCAGACCACATCACACTAGCTGAGGATGAACCAGATCCTTAGTGGACAATCCAAAACAGCTGGCCCGTGGCCTGGCACCTTGGCCTTAGAGGGCCCGCAAAGACCACCCAGTCCCAACTGCCCACACCTGACATGGCCAAAACTCCCCTTCCCCTCCCCGAAATATGCCTGGAGAGCCCCAGAAAATGACCAACCCCTGTGGCGCAGGCCAAGATCCCAGGATCCTTCTTGCCTTGTCGCTGACTCCGGTTTGATCCATGGATATAACATGCTTGGAATCTGGCCACTGCTCACATCTCCACGGGCACCCCATGGAAGCTGAGCCGGATCCGTCCATCCTCTGCTCAGGACTCTGGTCCAGCCACACTGGCCTCCTCGCAGCTCCTCACATACACCCAGCACTAGAGCCCCCCGCCTGTTAGGCTGCTCCCTCTGCCTTGCACCGCTCCCCCTAGAGCCTCCCAGGGTGGGTTCTTCCTTATTGTTCATGGTAAGCCTAAACAGCACCCTCAAGGACCTCTGACCATGAGCAGAAGGCGAGGGCTGGGCTATCAGTCTCCCTCCAACCTTGGGCACACAGCCATCTGTCACCAGTGTCTGGGCCACTGGATACTGCTATCTCTGTTCACGGCACTGTGGGCAGAGCCCCAGGGCATGGCAGGGCTAGGCCCAGGTTCTTCTCTGGGCTGGGTTCTGTGAGCTGCCAAGAACTGGAAGCCTCTGATTAGCAAAGGGGGTAAGTATTAAGGGCCACAGAATAAGTCCAGTGCAGGGAGGGGTCCTGGGTTCTAGTCCTAGCTCTTCCAGGTGACCTCAGACCAGTTCCAACACCTTGTGCACAAGACCTCACCTGTCCTGGGACAACTGCTACTTCCCTTGTGGGCCTAAGAATCACATAGAGATCACAAACTAAGCTAGTTTTGAGAAAAGTAAAGCGACTAGGGGAATGGGACCCTCCCTGGGTCTCTCCTCCAGTATCTCCACCAGCTCCGGCCCCAGAATCAAAAGCCCTAGGAAGTTACTAGGGGAGATGTTCTTTCCTGACAGGTGGGGAAGAAGAGCAAGGGTTCTGAGTAGGAGACATGGGTCTTTGCAGAGGGTGATGACTGCCGCCATCTCCGCTCTGTCCTCACCAGTCCTGGGAGAAAGGCAAGTGGATCAAAGTGCCCTTTGTGCAGATGAGGAGAGTGAGGCAGGGGCAAAGCCAGCACCAGGCCTTCTGCTGCCTCTGAGAGCTGAGGTAGCCGACTGGGTGCAGGAGCAGGGGGCAGGCCCCAGGGGCACCCAGTTGGTGTTCTGGGTGTCTTCATGTGCACAGCCTGATTGGGGAGGGGCCACACATTGGTGGCTCAGAGGTAGGTTAGGCAGAGGGGACTGCAGCCTGGGAAAGCTTAAGGAGCTCAGCCAGGAAGCAGGTGAGGGCAGACCCTAGGGGTTATCTAGGAAAGTCCAACCACTGTCCCAGTAGGACACCTCGCCACACCTGGCATCCCACCACCCACTCTGCTCAGGGACAGGGCTCTAGATGGCCATCATAGGATGCTATGGGGGAGTGGGGGCTCTCTGAGGGCAGCAGCATGGGCTTATGCAGAGGCCTCATATCCAGGGATATGAATGCCACAAGACCTGCGGCTTGCTTTCAGCCCTGCTGCCTCTGGGGGTGCTGAGGGAGGTCAGACGTAGCTGCTGACTCTCTGGGGCCCCAGTCTTCCCTTATATAAAATGGGGGTCAGGGAGAATGTGGAAAGCACCAGGATTCTAGAATCCCCAAATGACTCTTCTTGAAGTAAATGAGACACTCAGCCCTGGCTTAAAGGGGAGATGGAAGGCCAAAGAAGGGGCTACCTAGGGGTGGCGGTTCAATTTTGGCTTAGGTGCCTACTGGCTGTGTGCTCTGATTTCCCCACCTATGAAATGGTGATATACAAATTAGCATTTCAGAACCTGGATTTGGAGGTCAGACAAGCATGAGTTTCGTCACTCTCACATCCTGTCAGCAAGACCTATCCAGCCTTCCTTCAACATCTGTCTAGAAGCGAGCCATTTCTCGCCACCTCTGCTCATCCTACCTGGACTAGTGCAGTCGCTATCCCTGCTCTGTCTTGCCTCACACAGTCTGTTTCCCTCAGACCTGCCAGAGTGAGCCTAGAACATCCCATCTATTCTTTGCTCAAGATCCTGCCATGCACCCAGCTCACGCGGAGTTAAAGCCAAGTCCTCACAATGCCCTCCTGTATCATCTGCCCCTGTATCATCTGCCCCCATGCCCTCCTGATATCATCTGCCATGATGTTGCTTTTTACATTCCTCCAACCCCTGCTGCTCTCAATGCCCATCAGGCACTACAGGGCCTCTATACTTGCTGCTGCTTCTACTTGGAATGCTTTCCCACTAGCTGCCTTCCTTACTTAAATGCTACCTTCTCAGAGAGGCCCTCCTGGACATTTGATTCTAAACAGCAGCCCTTTCCTGACATGCCTTCCCTGCCCTGCTTTATTTCTCGCCAGGCCCTTGTTTTCTAGGACACCTCACACTTGATTTATTGTCTGTCGCCCTCCAGACTGTCAGTCCCATGAGTCCTCAGCATCTAGAACATTGCTTGGCACACAGAAGATGCTCAAAAAGGACCTGTGGATGCATTTTAGCTGTTCAACCTCCAAGATGCAAGACCTTGGGTGAGTCCATTACTTGTTCATGCCTCAGTCTTCTCATCTAGAAAACGAAAGAGCAGTTTCCCCTCACTGCACCCAGCAGTGCTATGAGGATAAGGTGTGACTCTACACGCATAGGGCCTGGTTGGAACACAACGAAAACTTAATACAGCTGCTCAAACCTCTTCCTTTACCCAGAACCAGAGCTTGCTGGAACCTCACCAGCCCAGTTTTGCTATGGGAATGGCTTGGGCATCAGGAGTCCCAGAGGCCACTTTACCCCTCAGCCTCAGTGTTCACACCTCTCAACGGGCATGATGAATTGGCTGTCAAGGATGGCCTTGCAGTTCAGAAGACACTGTTCCCCTCCTCAGCTGAGGCAGGGTGAGGCCCAGACACAGATTATCCCTTCCCCTTCCCCCAATATGTACACCTAGACTGGGCCAGCTTAGGCTGGACAGCCCCCGAAGTCCAGGCTGGGGAGGGGCTGGCAGGCTTGCACTGTTCCCTGGACTTGGCTAGGAGATCCCGGATCTACTTTATAGTTTAGCTATTTGGGTAGGAGGTTCCAGAAGTGGGCAAGTTTAGAAATGTGGCTGGGCATCTCCAGCCCTGACCACAATCAGCTTAGAGAGATGTCTTTTGGCTAGACTCATTTGGGAGAGAAAGAAGGGAAACCTCGAATGTCCCCTTCTTCTCTGTGACTGCCTGAGCTACCAAAGGAAGCAGAGACTTCTCTAGAGCCTCAGAAAAGCCACAAGGCCTCTCCCCACAAGAGTGGCCAGGGCGCTTGAGTGTTGCAGCCAGCTAGGCCACAGCTGGCACCAGGGTGGTGGAAGGACTTGCTTCCACGTGGAAAGAACACAGTGTCTGAGTTCTGGCTCTGGCACTTAATGTTGCTGGGCAAGTCACTCCTGCCATGTGGTCTTGAGCCTCTGTTTACTCACCTGTAAGGTGGGGTGGTGATCCCCACATCATAGGATATTGTAACACGGCTGTGCTAGGGCACAGCCCGACAGGCGTCTGAGAAATGTCCATGCCCTAGGCCTCGGCCCCTCCTGATTGTGTCCAAGTATAGGTTGGAAGAAGCAAGTTCCAGGAGTTGGACTGGGCAGGTTTCTATCCCAGTTCTGCCCCAACTCACTGTCTGACATCAGGCAAGCCTCTCCCCATTCTGGACCTCTGCTGTCCCTTCTCAGAAATGGACACAGTGACCTCTAAGGGTCTTCCCAGCTTGGACAGTGCCACAGGGAGCCCAGCTGGGAAGGAAGAAAAAATTAATGCTTAAGGGGTGGGATGCGGAAAATTCATGGTTCTTAATTTTATAATTCTATTTTCTATCCTCCAGACCTCTCAGGAGGAGGGGTGTAGGCTAGTGAATATAAGAACCTTTCTTTACAGAAAATTAAGACTTGACTTTGCTTTTAAAAATAATGGTTTAAAAAAAATGATCAGTACATGTTTATTAGCACTTCCTATGTGCCGCAGGAGCTGTTCTAAGCCTTTACTCTTATTACAGCATTTCATCCTTACAACCAGCCAAGAGGTGTACGCTGCTGTTATTCCCGTAGTAGGGATGGAGAAACTGGTGCACACAGAGATGAGGCAATTTGGTCAAAGTCTCAGAGCCGCTGGGGTAGGACGAAAACACACCTCTCCACACACCCCCTCGCTAGCAGAAGCCCCTCTCTCCGTCTGCCCCAAGGATTCTGCACTGCCGCCACAGTGCTGAAAAGCTAAGGCTCCCAAGGGCAGCAGGACGCCATTTAACACCAGGGGAAGGGGTAGGTCATGGCTGACCCGCTCTCAGGCTCTCTCAAACAGCAGCCGTCAGCGGGTGTCCACGAGAAAACAGCCGGGGCTGAGCAGTGGTCGTGGTTGAGGCAGGGAGCTGGAGGCAGGGGGCCCGAGCTTCTCTGCTTCTGCTTCCGTCCTACCCGGGGTCCTGCTGCCCGCCCTCCCAGGATGTCCCACGTGGGCCAGCCCCTCCCCGGCCTGTGAGTCGGCCGCGTCCCCACCGAGCTGGCTAGCTCAGGAGTGCTGGGCTGAACACTTGCCCTCCGAGAATACCTCCCGGCGCGCGCTTGCGACGCCCCTCCCGGGCTGCGTGCCCGGGGGGCGCGCGCCCCAGCTAGGGGGCAGCCTCGGCGGGCCCCGCTCGCCGAAAGACAAAAGGCGGGGGCGGGCCGGTCCCCGCGTTACCGTTGAGCCGGACGGTGAACTGGCGGCGCCGACGGTCGTGCTCCACGCGGATCGGGCAGCCCTGCTCCAGCGCGCCCGCCGGCACGGCGGCCGTCGAGTGCGCCATCTGCGTGCGGGGAGGAGGCCGCCAGGACCCCGGGCTGGCGCCGGCGCGGCGAGGCCGGACGCACGGCGCGGTGCGCGCACCGGCTCCGGCGGGCGCGCGGGGGGCAGGGGTGACGGCCGCGGCTCTGGGGGGGGCGGGGGCGCGGGGCAGCCGGCAGTCCGCGCCTGAAAGACCGCAGGCGACGGCGTGGAAACTGACACTCGGCGGCGGCTGCAACAAAAAAGGGAGGGCAGGAAATCAGCTGTGAGGTCACGTGCAGAGCGCAGCCAGTGGGCGCGGGGCCTTTTTGTTTTGATACATTCCATCCCACTCTTAAAGGGGCCGCGCGCCTCACCGGCGGCGTTCCAATTGGAGTGCCAAACAAAACAACGCACGCCACATTCGTCCCGAGGCCACTTTTCCGTCTTGCGTTTGACCCACAGCCAACTTTGGGGCTCCCACAGGGATCCCTTCTCAAAAAAGAAGTAGTGATCTCTAGGGAAATTCTAATCATCCCCTCGCAGCCACTATTTATTAAGTACTTGCTGTGTGCATGGCCTGTGCATAGCAAAGCGCTATGAGTATAGATAGAAAGCGCTCAGTAAGGAAGGACTCACTAAGCTCAGTGAAAATTATCATCACAAGGCTGAGAAATAGATATGCTCGATTCTATTTTACAGACGAGGAAATAGACACCCAGTGCAGTGAAAGACCTTTGTGAGGTCACACGGCTGGGGGCCTGGGAGGATTGGTGCTGCGGAATTAGCCTAAGAAACCTTGTTTGGGATAGGGGCGAAATGCTACCGCTCCTCAAAAGAGGCAAAACTACAGGAAGCGACCTTGGAGAACCCCAGATCCGCTCCGCAGATGGGGAAGCTGAGTCCCAAGAAAGCCAAGCACTTGCTTGCTTGAGGATAGGCTGGACTTTCCAGGACCCAGACTTTTGGGCAAGGCAACTTGACCAGACCCCTGCTCCTCACCTCCGCCCTCTACTCCTCCCCATCCCAACTTGCTCACATCTGAAGCTACCTTCTTTCCCACTGACAGCTGCAACACTGAATCGCATGACTATAGGTCACTTTTTACTAGTTTGTTTATTAAGGTGTAAGCTTGATGTTCACATATGACCATCATCCAAATCAAGATACAGAATGGTGTTTCCCTCGTCTCTTTCCAATCAGTGCCCCACCCCTTAAGGTAACTACTACCTTGACTAATCTGCTTTTCCTAGAACTTCATACAAATGGAATCACATAATATTTTTAGTGTCTAGTTTCTTTTGTTTATTTTATCTGTGAGATTTAGCCATGTTGGCGCGAGTATCTTTTTCATTGTTGAATAGTATTCCATTGTGTGCATTTACAATTTATTTATCTACCCAACTTTTGACAGTCATTTGGATTGTTTTTGGGTTTTGACTATTGTGAATAAACCTACCATATACATTCTTGACCATATCTTTTGGGATCCGTATTGTAGCACTCCAATTGCGTGGCCATCAGGAATGGATTGCTGGATCTTATAGTAGGTGCATCTTGAGTTTCATTAGAAATTGCCCTACTTTTTTTTCTAAAGTAGTCATACCATTTTACAGTCCTACTGACAATTTTGAGAGATTGGTAGTGTCAGTCTTTTCGGTGTTTTTAATTTTAGCCATTCTGATGAGTGTGAAGTGGTCTCTCACTGGCTTTAATTTGCATTTGCCTAGTGACTCATGGTGTGGAGCCTTTTTCATATGCTCCTTGGTCATTAGGAAATCTACTTTGTAGAGTGCCTATTTAAGTATTTTGCTTATTTGTTTTTTTCTTTTTGAATTCTTTTTATAGTTTGGTTATATGTCCTTTGTCAGTTATAATTATTGAGAATACCCTAGTAATTAAAGTTTTTTTTTTTAACAAGTATGTGTATTATCACGGAGTTTGGAAACAAAAAAAGCTGAATTATTACATACAAGGAGACAGAAAAGGATGCTGGAGTCAGAGGGGGTCCTGACCTCAGCTTAGTCAGGGCTAGCTGCCATCCTGAGCACAAGATGTGATCTTTTTGTATCTTGGGTGACTTCTTTGTCTTCAAAGAACTTGAGTGAGATGGGGAGGCCAGAACAAGTTTCCAGAAATTCCATGAACAGGCTATGCTGTTTCCTACGCTGGGCCTTCACATACGCTGTTGTCCAAACATCACTTCCTTTGAGAAGCCTTCATTGATGCTCCCCAGTCAGCCTGGGTCCAGAGGAGAGTTCTTTTAAGCCCCTGCTAGGTCCCAGTGCAAATTAGGCCCAGCATAAGAACCAGGGTCCTCCCTGTTTTTTGACTCCCTCATTTCTCTCCTACTTTTAAATGTCTCTTAGCTTGTTGGGGTCTTTGAAGCTTGCAGAAATCCTTTGAGGAACAAAGCTGTGTAGTAAAAAAAGAATAAAGCAAATAATTAATGGTTGATTGGATTTGCTCTATCTTTCAACTCCAAAGCATGCCAGTCATCGAGTAGTCCTTGTGGAGTGATTGCTGAATGAATGTGTGCTTCTTGAACTTAGAAAGCAAATTTGAGTCCCAACAGTCTTGGGGCAAATGGACCCTGAGCGCCCCATGGCTGGGAACTGGCATTGCCATATGGAGACCAGGTCATATGTACATAGGATATCATTTAGTCATGAATCATTAATTCATTTTGCAACTATTTATTAAGTACCTACTATGTGCCAGTCTTCCCCTATTCTAGGGGGACACAACATAAACAGACCCACCTCCTTGTCTTTCAGGAGCTATATTCTAGCGGGGAGAGAGACAAGGAGTAAAGAAAATAGAAATATGGTTTATTTCAACTCCCCCAGAGACAGATTCAGCTGGAAGAGGTGTGGGATGTGCTTTTGGAGGTTTGAGACAGGGTAGCTAGGACTGACCTCAACTGAGTTGGGCTTTTTTTTATTAATAAAAGGCTTGAAGGTGGTGAGGGATTGAGTCAGGAGCTGTTGGGGGAAGAGCAGTCCAGGTAGAGAGAACAGCAAGTGCAAAGGTCCTAAGGTGTGTTTAAAGAACACACTGAGAGCAGTGTGGCAGGGGCAGAGTGAGCCAGGGGATGGGGGTGAGGCCAAGATTGCTGAGGGCAGATTGAGAGCCTTTGCTGGCCACAGTGAGGCCTTCAGCTTTTACTCTGAGCCTGGAGGGAGCCATGAGATCATTTTGAGCAGATAAGGGACACAAATTTAGGTTTTTATTTTCTTAATATTGGAAAATTTCAAACATATATATAAATAGAACAATAAAATGAAGTCCAGTATATACATCATGATTTGGTTTTTGTTTGTGGCTTTTTCTTGTTTGTTTGTTTAAAATATTTAAGGTAGTATTTACATACAGTAAAAATTATACTTTTCAGAGTGTAGTTTTCACAAATGTATACCCTTATGTAGCTACCACCACAACCAAGTTAGAAAACATTTTTCACATCCCCATTGCCCCTATGTCCCTTTAACCTTCCCCTACCCCATCCCCCACCTGTTTTCTGTCTCTATCATTTTGCCTTTCCCAGCATGTCATATAAACTGTATTACACAGCACGTGGCCTCCTGTGTCTGCTTCCTTTAGTTGGCATGACACCTTTGCAATTGGCCCAGGGTGCTACACATGTCAGCAATCTGTTCCATGGAACGGTACATCAGCCTATGTTTGGAGGATCCTCTGCCTGCCACATGGGGGATGGACCATGGACGGGAAAGATGAGAGGCAGGGGACCCCTGCACTAGTTCAGATAAGCAGTGACAACAACAGCCAGTGCTTGTTGTCCTGAGCTTTTTGGTTCTCACAAAAATGCTTCATGGATAGTGCTATTATTAGCCTTATTTTACAGATGAGGTTATGTGACTTCCTTGAGTCATACAGCTGGCAAGTGGTAGAGTCAGATTCAAACCCAGCACCTTCCTACTCTGTCCTCAAGAGTGGGATGGTCTCTGTAGGGCACTCCAAGGATTTCTGTGGTCATTTGCAGATGTTCTGATTCACTGTAGTGGGGCCAGTGACCTCAGAATCCTAAAGGTCAACCTCAACTGCCACCACTACCAGTGAACCCTACCATGTGTAGGTAGCTCATGGGCTTGGCACCTACTGACATTACCACTCCATTGCAGGAGAGGGGAATTGAAGCTCCATGAGTAGGAGGCACACAGGATGGATAAAGTGAAAAGATTTAGAATTTGAATTAGTCTGTTTTTAGAGCCTTGCTCTTAGTTCCTCTAACTCCTGGGCCTTAGTGTCTTCTTCATCTGTGAAGTAGAGTTGAGGGGTATGAATAACTTCATCAAGTGTCCAAGTGTCCTGATGTTGGAGGCTGAGACCTGAGCAGGCCCTGTTGTGTGCCCCCAGGCCAGTTGCAGGCCCTCTCTGGCCCTCACCTTTCTTCCCATAGCCCCATCTTCCCTGGGACCTCAGCTCTTCTAGGCTTGGGTGGAATGAGTATGTGTGGGGTGGGGTGGGTACCTGCCCTGGTCACCAGCCCAACATTCTTCCCAGTGAGCCCCCACCTCCTTATCCCATCTGGATCCTGGCTGCCGCATGCCCACAGACTGAGCCTTCACTTCTTTTAATGCCTTCACTGTTCTTCCTTTCTGATTAGATGCACAAGGGGTGCTCATTTAAACTTTTCAGCATATATGGAAAATGATCAAGAAGATAAAAGTCCTTCATAAACCCACCTCTGAAGTCCACCACTGTTCACAGTTTGGCTATGTGTTCTTTACATCTTTTTGTTCTTGTAGCCATTCCTTCATTCATTCACTTATTCATTCGCTTGCCTGCTCGATGTTAATTGAGGAACTACTATATATTCTAGATTCCAGGAAAACAGTAGTGAGTAAAACAGACAAAATCTTTCACATGGAGCTCTGTACATACTGTTTTCTTCCAATGAAAATGTAAGCATATTCACTGTTTTGTAATCTTCTTTTTCCCCCATTTAACAATATACTGTGAACAATTTCCATTGTTAATATATTAAAACCACAGAATAATTCTTTAAGGACATTTTAAATTTAATTTTGATTAGATAATATAGTTACCTGTTTCAAAAACAAAAGCAAAACATAGACAGGCAACCGGGAACAATCTGCCTCATATGTCTATCTTCCATTTTCCCCCTTCTCCCCACCACACAGAGAGAAGTATTTTTACTTGTTTCTTAGGAATTTTACCATTTTCCCACACATGAACCCGAGTAAATAGAAAGACATAGTATTTTTTACTATTTTAACCCAAAAGTTAAGCATGTCACTTACCAGTATGTTCTGGAACTCCGTCTCTGTCAGCACACTGACAGTGTTCTCACCCCTCTCTCCTGCTGTGTAGTCTTCTGCTGGATGCATATCACGATGTCATAATAGAAGATGAGACCTTAACCATTCTGTTTGAGACAGTCCTTTACAGATGGCTATTTGGGTCTTTTCTAAATACAGCACCTTTGTCTCAGCTGCTGATTCTTGCATCTTAAGGATACAATAATTGTCTTAATGCCCTGTTATTTACATTAATTTCCAATTCTTCACTGCACTGAGATGAATATGTTCATGCAGATGTTTTTGCCCACTTATCAGGTGATGTGCAGAGTGGTCCATGTGCATGACCTCATTAATCCTCACCCCCACCCTGAGGAGCATGAGTCATACAAATGAGGGGAGTGGGCTTTTGAGAGGCTGAGAACTGTCCACAGTTCTCCCTGTTGCTAGATAGTGGAGCAATGATTCAAGCCAGGGTGAGGCTAAGTCCAAAGTCTGATATCCAGACAGAAGACAAGCCCCCAGGATGGGCCTGACCAACAGGACCCTCAGGAAGGGATGGGATAGCATCCTCCCAAGAAGACCTGGAGGCCCTCAGAGATCATCTGGAATTGGACTGAGGGTTAAAAATCAGTGAGTACAGGGCCAAGGCAGGTTATGTGACTGAGGGATACAGGCAGGGTGCCAGACAAAAGGGAGCAGTGTGGAATGTGGCAAAGTGGGGACTACCTGCTTGTCCAAAGGGGCAGCCACTGATCATTTCCGCTAACCATTCATATGGAAGACCTTTCTGGATCCTCTGGGTTTTTCAATAGGAGCTGGAAATCAAAGAATGAGGTGAGGTCTCTTATTGTTTAAGTGATGGCAACTGATTAAAAACACAATTATGTATGTCTGCCACTCACTCTTCAATGGTTGGGGTAGGGGGAGAGACAGTCTGGCAAATGGTTAACAACTGCTGCATCAAGATAAAGTCTATATGCAGGATTCTGGCCATTTTTCTGGAGAAGTAAAATTTTTTTTTCAAAATAATTGAAAGAAAAGAGATAAAAACAAATAGAATATGTGAATCTTTGTTAGATCCTAGTTCAAAAAAATTCAACCATCTAAGACATTTTTGAGCTAATGGAGTATTTGAATATGGACTATGTATTGTATATCTGTAGAATTATTGCTTTTTCTTAGGTCGGATAATCATATTTTAGGTGCTTACATAGAGAATATCTTTGTGCTGAAGGGTTAGGAACAAAGGTTATGATGTCAGTTACTTACCCTCAAACAATTAAAAAACAATACATACCTATATGGGGAAAAAGAGAGAGAGAGAAAGAGCACAGTGGCCAAGTATGAACAATGACCATTAGGTGTGCTTGAAATTTTTCATAAGAAAAATTTGGGGAGAAAGGTGGGGAAAGCAACCATGGAGGTACAACAAAACATATATGGGTGCTGGAAGTGGTCCCTATTTGCCAACTGTCATTTAGTCCAATTCATTCCCACTGCAAGATGGGGAAACTAAGTCCCAAAGAGAAGGGAGAAGTGTCTTTCCTTTCCTCCAATGATTTACCTTCCTAATTCATTTTCCTCACCCAATGCAAGAGCTGGTATTTGGGTTGGTTGGGATGAGGCCAGAGTCAGCACTTCCCAATACTTTGTCTTCTCTCTCTCCTCCCAGAGCTCTATGAGGGTGGCTCTATTATAGTTTCACTTTACAAAGGTGGAAACTGAGGCCCAGAGAAGAAAAATGGATTGGTTTAGTTGCACATCAAGTTGGGGGGTGACACTGGTCCTCAGGGCCTCACATTTTCCCTCTGTACCCAGAGCAAGAACACTGGCTTTGGGGTCAATAGGCCTGCTCTGTGCTGGCTTTGCTGTGTGACCTAGGAGACTCACCTATCTTCTCTGAAACACAGCTTTGAGTGGTAAATGTCGACATAAGGAATGGCCAAATTTGTAGAGAATTTTAATGAGTTTAGTGAGCCCAAATGACTGATGACAATTCCTGAGAAACCAAATCTCAATGGATTAAGAAAATGCTCTGTTTCAGAGGCTTCTATTAGCCAATTAAAGAAAGCCTACCATTCATTCAGTTTGACTTTAGAGCCAGCTTTTTCTAATTGTGCACAGAAAATTAACGTAGGTGTCAAAATAACTCCATTTTGATCATCTTAAGTTGATATCACTTCTAGTTAAATCTTCCCATTTCTGTAAGTACTTACAAGTAAATATTCCCTAGGAATTGTACATATGCAGGAGAATTAATGGGTCTGGGAGCTTGTTGGCTTTAAGAGGCACGATTTCCCATGTTAATTTTAGTTTGCTTTTGAGATCTGCAGAGTCTGAACAAATTTCTAGGAATATTGTGTAGTGAGCTGCTTTTGGGTTGATCTCCAAGGGGCTGTCACCTCCCGAGTAGCTTCAACACTCTTATGTATCTGGGTTTCTCTCCCCAGCTGTCTAATACAACTGTGAGGACTTAGAGCAGTAGGTAACCAGCCTTCAGGTATGCGTCCCCAGAAGAGTCAATTATTTAATTACAGTTGTGTTGAGATTTTCTACGGGGCCACTGCTTGTTCTGAGGGGTACCTTCAAACACCTCCACGTAGATCCTTAGTCAACTTATACCTGAAATTCGAGCCGGAGGGAGCAAATGCCTCTTAACTTCTGAGCTGAACAAGTTCAGACTTTCATTTATTTAGCAAAGTTTTTGTTCAGACTTGAAATAAACAATACCAGTTGAAAAGCCAAAATCAAAAACCAGCCACCCAATTTTTTCTCCTGTCCCTAAGTTATCTCAACACTTAACCTTTAATGCCACCTTGAGGATTTTTAAAAACAGCTCAAATAAAGTCATGGCTTCCTATCTTAAATTATAAGAACTCATCCAAGTTCACCTGATGCAGAGCGGGAAGCTGGTGGAGCTCAATGGGCTCCTGCTGGTATCTACCACTGGGTCTGGGTCTGCAGGGTGGTCCTGGGCAGGATTTGGAATTCTGCTGACTATGCCAAGTAAACGTTGTGTAACAAACATATAAACCTGGAGAGAATTTTTAATGAGTTTATTTGAGCCAAACTGATGGCAATTGTTGGGAAGCAAAATCTCAACGTGTTAAGAAAATGCTCTGGAGAATGGCAGTTTTGCAGCTAATTTTATTCAGTAGAATTAAAAGAGGAGACATAAGGTGGGTTCATTGGTGGTAGATTAAGTGGGCAGGAGAAATCAAAGGGGAAATACCTGGGACTGGATAAAAAGTAAAATGGAGGAACATATAATTCTTTTACATTGGTAGGTACAGGAAAATTACTAGTTAAAATTTACAGCACTGTAAAGATGGTATGCGAGAGTCAAGATAACTATGAGGGATTTTGTAGTCTCATGCTATAATGCAGTGGGTTGTGCCCTGAGGGGTCTGGGGGGAAAAAGATTACTCTGACATTCCAAGGGTTTGTTATCTTAGAGGCAGAAAGATAATAAACAGGCTCACTTAATGTAAAGATTGACCTTTGTCAAGAAAGCTACAGACCCAGCATGTGAATACCTGCTATGACCTGCTTTTAGTTAGGAATTTTTATGTTCAGACATCCTATGTGGTTAATTTCAGGCTCTGAATTTGTAGGGCCCACCATGCTGGTGGGAGCCTGAGCTTGTCCGGTTTAGAATGTGACCGCTTTTCGTTCACAGGAGTTAATGAGGTAATGTGTGAGAAGGCTTCTGACCCCTGCCCTGTGGATAGTCAGTACTGTCACATGTCTTTATGCCCCTGAAATTTCAGCATCTCCAGCCATCGTGTGTACCCAGGTTGCCCTCAGGGCCATAGTCCTTGCCACCAACCTTTCTTTTTCCCCAGCCTCAGACCTACCTAGCTGCTCTCTCTCCCAAGCCTCACTGAAGGTCTCTTTGTGTCTCCTCCTGTCATGGTTTGCCACCAGCCTTAGAGCAGCCACTTTATCCTTCTGAGACTCAGTTTCCTTATCTGCAACACAACAGTAATGGTCCCAAGTGCTTTGGGCTTTTTTTCTTTTTCTTTTTTTTTTTTTTTAACTCAAACAGGCTTCCCTCTTCCTCCTCCAGCTTCCCTGGGAAGCCACCTCTGAATTACCATGTGAGATGTCTCACTCATAGTGTTTTTTGAGTAATTGAGATGTCCTGCCTTTTTAAAAATCTGGCCACCCCAGAGGTTTTGGGGAGGTGCCTATGTTCCCTTGTCTGTCTTTGGGTCAGACTGAACACCCCAGAGGGAAGGGCCAGGCTGAGGTTTGTCCTTCAGGGGAGCCCACACATCCAGCACAAGACCCTAGGTGACCATTGATCTGGCCCAGATCCTGGGGCTTCTCCTGCTCCCAGGCCTCAGGAGTGGGTTGATTTCATAGCCAAGCCTCATTGAGTTCTAACTATGTGCCAGGCACATTCTAATTCTCATCCTCTTTAAAGTGAGTACCACTCAAATCCCTTCTTCGCAGAGGAGTAAACTGAGGCTCACAGCAGTTATAAAATCCCGTAACTCATATGGGATCACATGAGTTAATGGAGGAGCCAGAATTCAACCCCAGAGGTTTTGGTAGTCTGTTGTGGGATACTGATCCCACTGGGAGGCCCCTCAGCCTGGAGGTGCTTTGCTCTTGCCGTGGATGAGGCTGGGGACCCAGAGATGCATCATGCCTGGGCTTTTGGATTGATGAGGGCAGCACAGGGTTCTGGGAGAGCCCAGAGAAGGGAAAAGTAATTCCACCTGGAGCAGCAGGGAAGGCTTCCTAGGGGAGGTGGTGCTGGCTCTCAGCCTAGGAACGTGAAGTGGCTTCAAACCCTTCAACTCAACACGTTGCCTACCGTGCTCACTATCTTCTCTTCCCACACGTGCTGCCACACCTGGTTTTATCTTTATGACTGGCACTCTCCTCTTGAGCTGGCAGGAGACTTCGAGCTTCCCAGTTACCCTGGCCTACTCCCTTGGCCTCTGCCCGCTTCCGCCAGCCACTAAGGCCTCTGAATCTTTCTCAGATCCCATACCCACCTTCTGTCCCCCCACCTGTCCCATTTGGACTTGCTCCAGCCTCCTCACTGAAGGAAGAAGTCCCTGCCAGAGTCCCTGCCCTAGGAGACATGCTGACACACTGGGAAGTGTGGGTGGTGGCTCTGTGAATGGTCATTGTCCACGATAAATTACAGAAGTGGAGTAGAGGTTTTAAAAATAGCTGTAAGGTCTCTGTCATTTCTTCAATTTTGAGGCAGGGTCTATGTCTCCTCCCCTTAAAACTGGGTGGGCTGCTTCAACCAACAGAGTAAGGCAGAAGTGATGCAGTGTGACTTCCGATGCTCTATCTTAAAGTCAGGCAGCTTCCACCTGGCTCTCCTAGGCTGCTCATACTTGGTGTCCATTTGCCATGCTGTGAGGAAGCTTTGGCCAGACACAGAGGCTATGTGTAGGTACTCCAGTCCACAGCCCCAGCTGGGCCCAGGTTCCTGACAAGTAAGTGAAGAGGCCTCCAGATGAATCCAACTGGGGCCCCAGACGTCTGTGGGATAGAGGCAAACCACCCTTGCTGTGCCATGAGCATCACAAGATAGTTGTTTTATACCACGGAGTTTAGGGAGGTTTGTAACTCACCAGAAGATAAGAAGGAGTATTTTGTGAATTTCTCCATCTCTGATCATCATTCCTTTCTCAACACTTATTTGCTGGGAGCTGCAGAGGGGCTGGGGGCTGCAGAGGCAGTGCTGACTTGGAACTGGGCCCAGGTTCAAACCCTAGAGGCACTGTTTACCCCTCCCCTGTGAAACAACGGGGCTGGATTAGAATCAGAGAAGATTGGCTGTAACCCTAGACATCACTGGAGTCTGGAACCTTGGGTCACTAGATGGTGTCAAGTCACAAGAGAATCTCACTCAGTTTGAGTAATCCAGAAGGCTGCATTGTAAGAGGGAGAATTTGAGTTGTAAAGATCAGGCAGAGTTAAAAATAATTATGGCATGTTTACATTAAAATATTAAATTAACATTAATTATAATAAGAGTTTATTAACATATTAAAATACTATTTAGGTAATATAGATTAAAAATAACACATGGGTCTTGCAGAAATGTTTGACAGAAAAAAAATAGACACATTCCTTGTAATCTCAATGCCCAGAAGTCACATGGCTGACCTGTTGGAGTATTTCTTACATTCCCACTCTGCAACTAGGACCAGGCTGCAACTTTTAGCAAACTTTCCCAAAGGCTCAAGGTGCAGACCAGAAGGCAGGACGAAGAGTTCTCACTAGCCCATGCAGAAGAGGTCGCATTTGGGGCATGTGGCCCTGAGAAGGGTGCTGGCTTGGTGCTCTCCTTCTGGGCCCCTGCACAGCCTCCAAGGACAAGATCATCACAGAAGCTCCCCCTGTAGTGGCCCAAGCTTTAAGTCATTAACAGAACAACTTTGCTGGGGGATACCTCCAAATGTGCAAGACTGACCATCCTTCCTGTCACTTTTTGGTTCACTAATTCCCAAGCACAAACAAGAACCTCTGCTCATCTAAAAATAAAAGGGCCTTTCTAAGTGAGAGGTAAAAAGCATTTATTGAGATCAATAAAAATAGCTATTGCAGAAGCACTGATTCAGACAGAAGGCCAAATAATGTTCTGATTAGGAGACAAAGGCAATGAGTATTTATGAGAAAGGGAAACAATTATATCAATAGAAGGAAGGCCTTTCTATTGGTGCATAAAACAACATAGTAATGTTAATTCTAACCATGTTTTTAATCTTCAGTCCTGTAGTCATCATAAGTGCTTTCTTGTCATCTCTGCAAACAGTTCTTTGGAACAGTGTTGCCCTAGGCCCAGTCAAAAGGTTATTTTGCTCTGTTTTAACATTCTGAGGTTTGAGGCATAAGACATGTAAGGTAGTTCCTCTGGCACGGCAGCTCTGTCTCCATTTTAAAATGGTTTCATTTATATTATTGTTTACACTTCCAGACTCAGGGCAGTGGAAATGTATGCTTAGGAGGGCGAAGGAAGCCACTTGTTTAAGCAAACCTGGGACACCCTGACCACCAATCGACAAATGTCTGAATCAGTCTGAATGCTGGGCACTATGGGAAGAAACAAATTCCTTCACTGGTGGCCTCAAGGTCTCCCCTGCAGTCTGCCTTCCCCCAGGGGACAAATTCTTTCCACCCAAGAATGTTTGCAGTTTCCCAAGATCAAACTCTTGAACACCCTTTCTCCCCTTATGTGAGGAAGATCTGCCGATTGCTGGAAAGGGTCTGAAAACAGAACATTTGGGAGGTTGGGATGGCTGACCCTTTGTGGAGCAGGCTGGGGGTGGCAGCCAAGGGCATTTCATAAGGTGGAGCTTTTAGAAAACAGGGCTGCGAACAGTGCCTTTGCCCAGCTGGTCAGTTTTCTCCTGTGCAGAGAGGTTGGAAACACTCGTGGAAAAAAAAGAGAAAAACCAGTATTATTTCCGCTCCTGTGAGGTACCATTCTAGATCAGGGGCTTGACTTTGAGTCTGCATTCAGAGCTGCACAGCCCCAGCCATCTCCCAGCCAGGTCCCTCAGACAGGCCCTCTGCCCCGAGGTCGCATAACAGCCAAGGCCTACATCAGCAGCCGGACAGTGAACAGCAGCCTCTCTCAGCCGAGGCCTTCGAGAGCACCCTTCACCTGCTCCACTCCATACCCTGCTCCAGGGTACCCTCCGGCACCCCTCCTTCCCAGGAGGAGCTGCCTGCACTGGAGACGTGGAGAATGCCAGACTCACTCGGCCCAGTGCGCTGTAAGCACGTGACAGGGCGTAGCCAATAGGGCCGCGCGAGTCTCTGCATGGAAACCAGGCTGAGGGCTGGGGGCGGAGGACAGCACCCGACCTTTTAGCGGTGGGCATGGTCACAGCACCAGGTCTGGCAGTGGCATCCTCCGTGTCTTCATCCATATGGCTCTGGAGAGTGAGTTGTGCCTTTTTTCCTGAACGTTTGGCTTGCAGGCTGGAAAGTCTCCCGATGACTTAAGGTCCTCTGAAAATACTCCATTTTTGGCCTTCCACGACTTGGGCCTACTCACCTCCTAAGCTCATGTTCTACTCCTCATGTACTCCTCTCCTGCTTGTGCTGTACTCTAGACACTGGCTTTTCAATTTTTCTTTAATGTTTACTTTTACTTTTTACTAAAGCAATGCATGCACATAGTATTAAAAGTCAAACGGTTCTACAAGGCTTATAAGAACATCAAAAAACAGCAGCTGCCTTCTCACACCCATGGGAAACAGAAATTGAGCATTTACTGTATACCAGACTCAGTACTGGGCACTGGGAATATAGCGGTGACCCAAGCAGACCAAGTCCCTAACCTCCCACAGATGATATTCTAGTGTAAATGCCTCCAGACCTTTTTAGCTCTTCTCTTCTTATTTATCAGTTACATGCCTACATTGCTATTTCTTTTCTTTCTTTACAATTTTAGATAGTATCTGATGGTTTCCTACTACAGAAGATGAGTATTTAGTTCTTTTACACATGGATCCCTGTGCGTCTCCCTCAAAGGTCCACTCTCATTTCATCACAGTTTTTGGATACATCACTATTTGGTGTTTACAATATTATCATTATGTAAATATTGTTCCCTGCTGAGCTATGCAGCACTTTAGAACTATATTTTCTATTTTGTGTGATTTGTTTTTCTAGGAGTCAATAATTGCCTCCTTTTCTTCTCTCATCAAGCTGGTACTCAGGATCCTTTCAACCTGGAGACTTATAACCTTTGGTTCTGGGAAGTTGGAAGGCACGACTCCTCCTCTTATGAACTCTTAACTCATTTTGTTTCCATCCCCACTTGCTCCTCCACCTCCAGAGGAACCTGGTGCCTCCCAGGATGAGTGTTTCTAGGCGCTGTCATATCACTGGTCTGGCCTCAGATTAGCATCTTCCCCCTGCACACTTTGATTTCACTGTCCTCCATTTTGTTAAGTTGGTTACCATTTTTCTATTTTCCAGCTTTAAAAAATTTGTAGATTCCTCTTGTACATGTCATTGACTTTCTTGTTCTCTTTGCCCTTGTAAGTTTATGCCTTAAATTTTTAAAATTTTACTGTCATTTTAGCGTGTTTTGTGAGGGAAGGGAGAAAAACATGCCAGTTCAGTTCATGGTTAACTAGAAGTCCCCCTCACCTTCTCTTCTTCTGTGTGCCATAGACTATTTTAAGTCAGTTCCTATCCCCAGTTTCACATGGGTCTTTTTGTCACCTAAGTCTGAGCTCAGAGGACATTTCTTCCAGGAAACCCTCTTTAATCACTTTATCTTACGAAGCCACCCCAGTGCCTCTCTGCTACATCGTCCTGCTTGGCTTTTGTTCATAGCCCTTATCACTATTTGAAATTATTTTATATATTTACTTTCATTCATGAATTTGCCTTCTTTCTCAGTCTCCTCCAGGTTTGCTCCATGAAGGCAGGGACCTTGTATCTGATGGTTTCCTACTACAGATTAGGATTAATTTCTCTTGTTCTTCCTCAGCGCTTAATACAGTGTCAGGTAAAAATAGATGCTCAAGAATTTATGTTGGATGGATGGATGGATGCATGGATGGATGGATGGATTTGAGCTTGGGATCTCCAGGAGACAAATTTCAGCATCACTTAAGGAAGAAGGTGGTAACAGTCAGAGTTTCCTGGGGGATGGAAGACACTGCCAATGGGAGGGTGATACCCTCATCATGGGAGGGCTATAAGCCCAGGCTTGATGATGGCTGAAAGGGGATGGAAACATTGATAAGAATGGATGTGATGATCCCCAAGGCATGGCTGAGACAAGTGATTGGCTCAAGGGCACTCAGCTACTTCCTGGGGGAGCTAGGACACCCTTCAGATTCAAAAACAGCCCTTTGCAGGCAGATAATGGGATGGACCCAGGTCATGGAGTCAACCTGATCCACATGCAGTTCTGCTTTTCTTCTCCCTGGTCGTATGATCTCGGGCAAGTTGCTTGTCTCTGTTTGCTGTCCTTCTCCCCTGTACCATGGTGATAAGAACAACCCTGAGGTCCTGGGTACAGGATAACAAGCATGAGCCTTCTAGTAAAATGCCTATTACATAGTAGGCTGTTCTGATGATCTGAGTTAAAAGCCTGGTTTCATCCTGCCTGTCAGTGGGATGTGGACAAGCTGCCTAAAGCCTTGGGCCTCAGTTTCCTCATCTGTGAGATGAAGGTCTAGCCCCATTGGCTTCATCAGGTCATGTTAAGTCTCAGGCTTGGAGTGCAACAGGTGTCAATTAATGCTTGTCCCCACCTCCAGGGCTGGAAGTGTCACATGTGAGGACCAGGGACAGACAGGCTCCGGGCCGAGACTCCTGGGGTACTTATATGTCCAAGAAGCCTAGACAGGCTTCTGAGACTGTCTTGGGGTTCCTGCGCAACCCTTCAGGCCTGAGGCTCCATTAGAAGCGAAAGAGCTTGGAATCTTAACAGAAAGCAGTAGAGGGAGCTAAAGAGTGACATGTTTTGCTCAGAAGAAGGGTGTTGCAAAATATTTTAATGGAAGCATGTGCAGGAAAATGCAAGGCAAACTGCCTCCATCTGACAGTTCCAACAATAGCTCTACCATTACCAGTGACCTCTGGCACCTCTCTGAGCCTCAGTTTTCACGTGTTTCTCACCTTACTGGGGTGAGGTGATCCCACAGTTATTCACTGAGTACCAGAATACCTCACTGACCAAAAAGAGTCACTGCCCCCATACGTCTTTCATTGGAGTGAGTCCATGAGATGATGTGCTTCAAGGATTAGCATATAGTAAGTGCTCTAAAAGTGGTACTTTCTATTTTGCTAGAGGAGCTATCTAATGTGTATGAATTCACCCTTTGATACTCATGACTGGTGACAATTTAAATTGAGCCATTGAGTCCTGTCCTCCCTCACAGTTTTCTCCTTTGCATGCTGCAGCTTCCAAGCACCATCCTGAGTTAGGGCTCCTGCCTCCCTACAATCTCCTCAAGGATAGCTTCTTCCTGCCCTACAACACCACTTCCAGCCAGCCTGATGCTGGGTCAGAAGGAAGCAGCCCCAGGCCCTGCTTTGGAGCAGCGGTAAGTCTGATGGAGAGGCAGATGGGGATGTGGCCACTGGCAGAGCGGGAGCTCCTGGTGAGAGGGGCCGGGTGCAGGCATTGAGAGTGGTAGTGCCAAGGAGAACCTCTCCTCCTGTTGTCAGAACTGGTCCTCCTTGTAGGGGGTTAGGAATGATTCAGGTGTAGGAAGAAGGGAAGAGCATTCTTCGCTGCAGGAACAGCTTTTGCAAATAAAGGTGCAGGGAGGAGAGCTTAGGCTGGGAGCGGCTGGACTGGACAGATGTTTGGGGCAGTTTCTCACTTAGAGAAAGCCTTAGCAGGGTTTGAAGCTTGTCAAGCCCTGTGTTTTAGAACTCTCTCTGGCTGCAGTGTGGAGGAACTGGGGGCAGAAAGCACAGAGGGAAAGGAGGGGCAGAGAGGGTCACTGATGCTACTCAGGGCTCCAAAGAGTGGCCTGCTGACATTCAGCGCCATACCAGAAGTGGCCACCAGAGGGCGCTGTGAGTCAGCAAGCTGTGGAGGCCCCGTCGGTGTCAGGCGTTGGGGCTGGCACAGCTGTGCATGTGGATCGTGTCTGCGAATGTACTGTGTGGCTACTCCACGTGCAAGTACACTCCTGTGCACCCTGCTGTGTTTATGCAGGTTGTGTGCACGTGTATTTGGGGTGTGTGGATTTACATGGGCGTGAAAGAGGGGTTGGGACTGCAAAGGCCTGTGAATGAGCATATGCAAGAATGCACATAGCTGAGAACAGGGGCCCCAATATTTCCCACTACTCCAGCGTTACTATTATTCCCCTATAAGCCATTCACTTCAGGGCCTTAGCACATGATGTTCCCTCTGTCTGGAATGTCTACCCCAGACATCCCCATGACTCCTCCCTCAGGTCTATGCTTACATGTTATCATCCAGTGAGGCTTTTCCTGACCTTCCTCTTTAAAATGACAGCCCCCATCCCTAGACACAGTCCATATCCCCATCCCTCATTTCCCCAGGAGCACTTATCATCCTGTAACAGACTATAATTTCACTTAGACATTTTGCTTGCCTGGCTTGCCCAAGCTGTCACCTCCTGAAGGCAGGGAACTGTATCTTGTTTAGTGCTGTGCCTTCCATGCTAGGCACAGTAAGTGTTCAATAAATAGTTATTGAATGAATGAATGAGCTTCTAAGATCCTTCAGACCATTCTATCTCCAGCCCTCTGTCACCTCAGGTCCTGCCTACCTCAGCTCACACTCACATCATGACTTCAGTCATTACCCTTTTCACCTGTGACTCAGTCTCCCTGAGTCTACAGAGAGGGATGTTTGGGATCTTCCTTCTAGGAGTCAGCATAAGAGGTAGCCTGTTATGACCCTGTCAAATACACCTTCTAGTTTTTGAGTGGTTGTGGAGTTCCTCAGCCTCACTGTGCTACTTAGAGGCAGAGAGAGGCCAACAGATGTTGCTGCAAACTGAGCTCTCCGGTAGTACTCCCTATTCCAGCAGCAACGCAGCTCTGCATCCCAGCATGGCTCTCATGTGTGGCCTCTTTCATCACTCCAAACCTTTCCAGGGAGACTTCCTTGCTTCTCCACCTGACAAGCTCCTACTGAGCCTTAAATGTCCAGTATCAAAGTCACCTCCTCTGAGGAGCCTTCCCTAACCTCACCCAGGTGGAGTTGGTACCTTGTTCCTGGAACTCTTGTTCATGCATCTATTTATAGCACAAGTTTTGTGATTCTTAGATCTGTCTGTCAGACTCTCCGACTAAGCCTGTCAACTCCTCTAATTGGAGGGCCTTTTCTAAGTCATATGGGTACCTAGGAGACTGGTATGGGACTAGAGTCATTTCATTGATGTTTATGGCATGTGTTTCATCCTTCCTTTGTTCATTCTTCAAATATTTATTAGACACCTACTATGTGGTAGGCCCTGAGCTATTCATCAGGAATGCAGCAGAGAATGAGTTTGCAAGATTCCTGCCCAGGAGGGGCCAACAGTCTAGAGGGAGAGCCAGATTAAAAACAGTAAATAAGAAAGGAATTGGAGGAATAAGTGCTGTACAGAGAATTAAAACCTTAGGCATGACTAGGAAGGACTCTTAGGGGAGTTCATTTAAGAGGTGGCCTATAGGATGAAAGGGAACCAGCCCTAGGAATTGTGAAGGGAGGGTAGGGGGGAAAGATGTTCTAGGCAGAGAGGGCAAGGGCCCTGAGGCAGGACCAGTATAGGTATGTTCAAGGGGCAGCACTAAGACCCTTGAGCAGAACAAGGAGCAGAAAAAGTGAGAGAGCATGGGAGGAACAGAAGTCTGAGTGGTCAGTAGGGCCTGGCTTGCAGTCTTGGTAGGGAGGTAGCTGCTGCTGGCTGCCCATTTTATAGATGGATAGCTTCAGGTCTTGAAGGGAAATGACTGGCCCATTTGGGATAGAGTGCTCTGAACCACTCCAGACACCTAGGAATGGTAAAGCGAGTGTGGCTTCCTATAGGAGGTGGCTCACAGTGTGTGCACAAATATTTCCTTGGCATATAGTGAGTGCTAGGCCTTGAGTCAGGTGCTTCTAACTCTGAGCTCATAGACTAATTTCAAAGAGACCTCACTGTCCCCATGGAACACACAGAACTGTTCGGTGATTTCTAGTAAGTAGTAGAGTTGCCATTCAAATCTATACCTGAGCCCATAGCTCATGACATTCTACCCACTGCCTAGAAAGAGTGAGCAAAAGATGCAGGAAGAGAATAACGATAACTGTAAGCTTTCCCCATCCCCCCTTCATCTGATCTGGCCCTCCCCATCACTGTGTAGGTGGGGCCCCGCAGAGATCACCCCTGTTTTACTAATGCGCAAGCAGATGTCAGCCCCCTGCTCCAAGAGTTTCTAGCAGGCGGTGGAATCTGCCTCCATAACAAGAGGTCCCTGGCAAGCCACACCATCATGCCTGCCTGGAGGCAAGGGGCTGCCCCTTGACTTTTGTCAGGTACTTTCTGGCCTACTAGCCCATGGCTTTCAACCGAGAGTCTCCTGATCCCAGCACCAGATTAGTCAGTGGCTCTTGAAATCCACCAAGGCTCCATGTGGGAGCAGAACGGAAGACTGATCTGGCCATTACACAGATGAGCAGATTGAGGCCCCGAGGGGAGAGGAGAGCTTGCTGACTGGAGTAAAATGCATCGAAATGCTATCTACTCCCTCCAAGACCCAGTTTCACCATATGTAGAACGGGGGACAGTAACAACCAAACCATTAAAGCTCATTTGCAGGCTTCACATTCACTACTGTATCCCCATAGTTGACCGGGGCTGATGCGCCGTGGGCGCTCAGTGGATGTTAGGTGAAGCAGGGGATGTGCACACGCTGGGTGTTGTGCTAAGCCTTTTCCAACGTTCAGTCAACAAACACTGTCCGCGAAAACCCGGGGCTGGTCTCATCAGCAGAGCCAGGAGACAGGGCTTTTACAGTCCCTCTTCTACAGAGGCGACAACTCAGGCTCGAGGGTCACCGCTAGAAAGGAGCCAAGTCGGTATATGAACCCTGATCTCACCCCGGGGCGCACTTTGAACCCTCCGCAGCACCCTACCTTCCGGGTTTCGAGGGCCGCAGCTGGGGTATCTGGGTTTTTCTTACCAGACTACTCACCCGGGGCGGGCCCACAGAGCGCACCGGCGGGGCGCAGCGGGCTGGGCAGGGCGGGCGTGCGGGGGAAGCTCGGGGCCGCGCCTAAAGCCTGACAGGCGAGAGGCGGGCTCCGCAGGTCTGGAGCAGTGGGCCGGCACCGCGTCTTGACAGGCAGCGTGAAGGACGCGGCTGTGGCCGCGAAGGGGGCGGAGCCTGGCTGCGCTCGGGTTTCCCGGTGGGCGGGCTTGACGGGGAGAGGAGCCGGATTCCGGGCCTGCAGAGGGCGAGGCTTGCGCTTGACCGGCAGGGGCAGGCCGGCGTTTGATAGGCAGGGGACGGGCCCTGGAGACTGGCAGGCCAATTGGCACGCGGGGTCGGGGCCTGCGCCCGCGCCGCCCGACCCGGGCTCCTGCAGAGCGGCACAGCCTGGCCCCGGCGCCGCCCGTCGCGGTCCCCGTCTGCTGCGCCCGCCTCTGCTCCCGCTCGGCGTCCGCGCGCCCCGTCCGCAGCCATGAGCGCGCTCCTCCCGAGTCGAGCCCGCTGCCTGCTCGGTTAGTCCCCGCTGCCGTCTCCGGACCGCCTGCACCATGGAGTCGCCTGCCTCGAGCCAGCCTGCCAGCATGCCCCAGTCCAAAGGTAGGAGCGACCCGCCGTGACTGCGGCTTGACCCCGCGCCCAGTCTGGGCCCAGGCTGCGAACCCTGACCTTTGCGTGAGCCTACCCCAGCCGAGTCTGGACCCAGGTAGCACCCTGGTCGAGAAATCCACCCGATTCGGGTCCGGGTCCCAGCCCTGATCTCATCCGGATTCCCGATTTAGGCCTTGGAACCGCATCCAGGCCCGAACTCAGGCTCGGATCTCGTTCCGATCACCGCGCGCCAGGTCAGGAACCTCACTCTGACCTTCTCATTTAGGCTTGAACTGCACCCTGGACAGGAACTCTCCCCATCTGGGTTCCTTAGCTGGACTCAGGTGGGATTCATCTGATCCTGCACCCTTCACACCCGGGTCGCAGAGCTGTGACCATGCTGGGATTTGACTGACTCTCTGGGCCCCAGCGGTGGGTGCTCTGCTGCTGGGGACCTCACTGTAACCTACTCACCCTCCCCCGTGGGTCGCCCTGGTTACACTCTAGCTCAGAACTCCCCCACCTCTCCCCAGCTCTCCCCATCCTTGTAGGCCCCACGTTGCCCTATTGCCCCGCGTTCCATCCTGCAGCTCTGTCCCCTGAGAACTTCTCTCGGTCTCCAGCCCCACCCTAATGCACAGCCCCCTCTCCATGCGTTCCTTCTTGTCATGACTTGCATGCTTCTCTCCGCACTTGGGGACCTCGCCCTGCCGCCCCTACCCCAGTGTTTCCAGAGTTGATTGCTACCAAGCCTATCCCTGCTGTCTGTGGGTCCCGGGCCAGCTGCCAGCACAGGGTACTGGCTGTGTAATGGGCTTACTCTTGTCTTCTCCGAGTATCCGGCCTTCCTGGAAATTTTTGTGAGGTGGTGGCTGCGGTGGCAGCAGGATTTGTCATGCACAGGGGGAAGGATGAGACTTGGAGGGTGGAAGGGGGATTTTTTTTTTGCAGGAAGAGGAAAGGATGTTTTTGGCATGTCGGTGTCTCAGCAGGCTGGATTGTGCGAGAGATTTCCAAATCAGACATAGCTGTAACAAATGGGCTGCCTCACCCCAGCAGCAGGAGTGTCACTGGTCCTCAGTTTCCTTATCTGTAAAATGGGAGTCATCTCATCTATTCTGTGGACTCGAGTATAATGTGAGACAGTGGATACTAAAGAATTTTAAGCAAGTGTAGGTAGCGAGATGAAGACCTCAGCATCGTGCCTGGTGCATGGTAGGTGCTTAGGAAGGGATGGTTGCTGTGCAGGCCTGTTATTGTTACCATTTTTCTTTCTGGAAGGGGTTCAGCCACGTGGGTTCAGGGCCTTGTCTCTGCTTGGGTTGCAGCTGCAGAGTTGGGGGGGTAACAGCTGGTATTTAGTGGGTCCCTAATTAGGGGTTGTTCCTTCTTCTTTTTCTCTGGAGGGACCCAGGCAGTAGGAGGGTATGTGGGATTCTGTGGTAGCTGTGAGCCAGGACCCAGCTAGCTGGTGGGCAGGGCAGTTATATCTTACATAAGTGGGAGGTCGGATCCCTGACCATTGCCCAACCACTGTGAGTAACTCCGGAGGCACTTGATGGGGGGAGGTGGCTGGGGAGAACTCGTACAGCACAGACCTTGGAGAGCTTACAGGCCTTGTAAGCTCTACTCTGGAGAAGTGGGAAATCAGACACTTGTTTTCTTAAGCTTAGGGTCTAGGCCTGGCTCGGTTAGTGCAGTGGAACTTAGGGCAGATCCCTCAATTTCTCTGGGCCACAATGTTTTCATGGGTGGAAGGAAGAGGTTGGAAGCAATCTTTGTTGTCGAAGGTCCTTTCAGCTCTTCCGGGCAGGGAATGCCTCATCAAAATAAAAGTTTAAGTTGCAGAATTGTGAAGGGAGAGGGGGCATGGGTGTGAAAAGAGGAGACACTGCTTGGGCCCCCTATGCTGTGTTACTTGAATTCTGGCATTGCCCTCTCTGAGCCTCTCTGCAGAGAAAGGACCAGGATGAATTTCCAGTTTGTGAGTTTGGGTAACAGATAATTTTGGATGGGTTGGATGGAGGGTTAGGGGCCTCCCCAAGGCCCAGAGACTCTGTCAACCTCTTTGGGGTCTGTGAAAGAATATGGTGGCAGGGCCACAATGCCCCCTCAGCAAACATTCCAAGAGCTCCCACCCACCAAACTTTTTTCCCCCATGTTCCATGAACTCTTCATTTATTCCTCACAGCCCCATTTATAGATGAGGAAACTGAGGCTCAGGTATTTAGTGCCTTGCCTGAGGAAACATGGCTGTGACAGATGGAGCTAGGGTTCTACCTGGGACTGTGTGTCTCCAAAGACCTCCCCAGTGCACCTCTATTCCTGTGCTGGGTACTTGAGCGAAGCTGGTGGGGCACTCCCCTCCTCCCCTTACACCTGTATCCAGTAGGTGTCTCCTCTAGTCCATGCCCAGCCTGAAGGACAGACGAAGCTAGAGGTGATGCCTCTCCTCATGTGCACAGTCCTTTTACAGTTGGTACATTTTATACTCACTGCAGCCCCACCCATTTGACAGCCAAGGACAGACCAGGGTAGTGGGTGGCTGGACTGAATTCGCAGACCTGGGTGCTCACCAGTGTTCTCTCCATTCTGGGCACAGGGCCCCACTGTTGTGCTCCTCTCTGATTCCCAAGAGGAATTTGAACAAAGCAGAGTATGGTTTAAATTTGACCTTAAGGGAACTTTACGTTTGAACTTCCTGCCTTGCAGTAGGTACCCTGCCTAATCCTCCATGCCACCGGCCTGGGGAGTTTTCTGTGAGTGCTCTAGGCCCCAGGCCCCAGAGCCCTGCTGGCTTTCCTTGGCCTTCTTGCCTATGTGCCATCTTTGGCTAGGGTCAGATGCTAAGGGCAGCTGGCACTGGGGCCAGGGGCGAGGCGGAGTGCACGTTTGGTCTGCATGGTCTAGGTCTGCTGCCTCAAACCACAGTTGTCCGTGGGGGGTGCCACATGTATCCTGTCACTGCTCCTGCTTCACTGTGACTGCTGCCCATGTGGGCACTTTATGGTTGATCTCTATGCTGCTCCCAGGAGCCAGATAGGACACTGAGGCTGACAAGAGCACTGTCTGTGTCCTGGCCTTGCTGGCCATGGCTGATGCCCTGCCTCCACACCCCCCACCTGTCCAGTTCCTTCCCAGCTGTTGGAGGGTGGCACCTTGGGGACTTCCCCCACCCCTGGCATGACACACAGGAAATTATCAGCCAGCCTGTAGCTTGGGGCCTGAAGGGATCAGAGTTCTCAGTTGTCTGTGTGTGGAGAGAGCCAGGGCAGCAGAAGGTTTCCGGTGGGTGACTCAGCCGGCACTGGTGCTGACTCACCTGCTGGGCATGTCAGCCAGCTGGCTGCTGCTACTTAAAGGGGTTATGGCCTGCTGGCTGGTTTGGAAGAAAGGACCTGTGAGCTTTGGCCTCACAGGCCATCATATGGCCCTGAGTTGGGCACCGGAAGTGGTCTCCTTCCTGGACCTCAGACTGGGCTGGGACCCCGGGTAGGCCCTCCCATGCCTGTATCCACCTCACCCAGGAACTTCCTCTGTTAGGCAAGGGCCCTGCTTCCTCTTGCTTGAAGAGCAAGAGCAGATGGGGGTGGCTGTTCACTGTCCCTGGCACAGGGGCTCCATAGGCTCATATGTACTGTTGGAGGTTCTGGGAGGCTGAGGAGCATAGGTGCTGCAGTATTGGCCTGAGCTTGGGAAGACAGGGGTATGGAAAGCTGAAGACTGCGTTCAAATCCCAGCTTAGCCCCTTTTGCTGTGTGACATGGGACAAGTCATATGTATGGTACATTCACTGCACTCTCAATGATTTTAATCCCGTGGGTGTAGCTCACCTTTTGGATGAGAGGCCTCAGTTTCCTTATCTGAAGAATTGGAATGGGGATTCCACCTGCTTGTCTTGCTGGCAGCCACAAGGATGGATGTAGACAAACTCATTCCACTCTTGCTAAGTGTCAGGTACTAGGCACAGCAAGACTGCCCTCTGTCCACGAAGAACCTGGTGAGATAGGAAGTGGGGGCAGAGCTTGAGCTTGAGGGGTGGGAGTGGATAGGCCCGCATTTGAATTCTGACTCACTCACTGCTTTGAAACTTCCTTTACATGCCCTCTCTGACCCTAAGTCTCTTCTTCTGTAAAGTGGGAGTACATACCCCTCCCTTGCAGGGTGGTAGTAAAGATTGGAGACAGTGTTCGTCAAACAAATGACATCTGTTATTATTTTCTTATTGCTATGGTCATGGCGGTTGTTCATTGGTGGATGAATAAACAGGACTGGGACCTCTGATGATGGACTTGTAAGCTCTGTGACATGAGGATTCTCTGGCTTCAGGGTCCTATAATGCCAGCCAGAATGTACCAGGCTCTTTTCCCACTGGTCCCCAAGCTGGAGCTAGGGGCTCCCATTGCCTCTTGGGCCTTCCTGCAGAGGGCCCATGGGGAACAAAGAGGACTGGGTGCTACAGGTCTGCATCCCCTGAAGGATGGAGAGGTGTGAAATGAGGAATCAGGAGGATGGAGCCTCCTAGGCAAGCCCCTCAGTTGGTAGAACTTCATGCATGCCAGGCCTGGTGTAGCTGTGGGGACATAGGGGTGAGTGAAGGGTACCCCAACTCAAAGAGCTCCACTTGGGGAACAGAAGGAAGCCTTGGCAATAGTGGTTCTAACAGTCCAGACCCAAGGCCAGTTGTGCCAGTGGACAGCGGGTTTGACCTGAGGGATGTAGAGCCTTAGCAACCACGGGCAGATCTGAGGAGGGGTACCTTTTGTCACCATTTAGTCCCAGAGGAAGAACACTGGAGAGCGGCACAGAAGATGCCACACAGAGAGAGCCCCATCCAGCCGGATGGGGTGATGAGACAGGCCTGTGGAGCTCCTAGTGGTGAGGCTTGTAGCCTCTTGGCATTGCCCACAGAAGTCAGGCCAGCTTGCCCAGCTGCTTCTGTCAGTGCTTCCCCCAGCAGTGGCCATGGAAACCCCAAAAGGTTTCATGTAAAGGGCACAAAGAGCAGACAGGGCTGGGTGGTGGCAGTGGCAGTCTGGTATGCCCCTGTGCAACTCATAGATACCAAGTTGGGGCCAGAAACCGAGTCCAGAGAGGGTCACCAACCTCATCCTGAAGCAGCTTTCCTCCCCACCACCCCTGGTCCTGGGCACAGGTTTCTGTCACCTTCTTCCTGCCTTGAGTGTCTCTCTCTGCATTGTCATGACTAAGCTGGCATCCCAGGGGCTGCCTGGCTTCTCTGCCTCTTTCCCAGCTGGCACCCTGCCCTGTAGTGGCTCTGTACCAACATTCCTGCCATGTCTGGAGGGGGTCTGCATCCTGCTGTGCTGACACCTCCTGGCTGAGCCCCACCCTGGCAGGTGGGCTTTCTATTTCTTTTTAATTTTTTAATTGTAAATATATCTCAAACACCAAAGGACTATATAGAATGTATCTCTACATTTTAAAGAATGAAAATGAAGTGATTCTGTGTATCCAATGCTCAGTTAAAGAAATAAAACATTACTGTGTCCCTGAAGTCCTCCTGGAATCGCATCTCCCCTACCAACTGTCCTGACTTCTTATATTAGTCATTTCTTTATTATTATTTTATTGTTGAATTTAAATATTTTTAAAAATTATTTTTCAAGAAATTTTATACAAGTTTACTTGAGCCAAACTGACAATATATGCCAGGGAGTAAGATCTCAAATACTCCCTTTTGATTTTTTTAAAATAAAACTTAAATAACTTATAAGTGGTATGTTTAAGCCCACTGTCCTACAGAATCCCTACCATGGCTAGCATCCATACCATGGTCCATGGGGCTAACACTGATATGTGGTGGTAGGGAGAGTCTAGAGCCAGCCAGCCCGGTTTTGGACTGTTTCTGTCACACACAAGCTGTGTAGCCTCAGTTTTCTCATCTGTATTGTGGGGATGATACTAGAACCTAAATTGCAGGGGTTGCTATAAGGATTCAATGGGTTAATATATGGAAGTAGTAAGTATGGGGGCTGGTTCAGAGTTTGTGTATATGAATGTTTGCAACTGTTCTTGTTGTTGCTTTAGGTCAGGTGTTCCCAACGCTTGGGCCACAGACCCATACCGGTCCATGGCCTGTTAGGAACTGGGCTGCACGGCAGGAGCTGAGTGGCAGGTGAGCGAGTAAAGTTTCATCTGTATCTGTAGCTGCTCTCCAGCACTAGCATCACTACCTCAGCTCCACCTCAGATCATCAGGCATTAGATTCTCATAGGAGCACCGGTCTCTGGTGCCAAAAGGTTGGAGACCGCTGCTTTAGGTGAATTTTGAATTCCCAAGGCCAAATTGCATAGTGCCCTGCCAGTGTAGCTGTACTGACAGCTCTGACTTTCTTTCCCTGCATCACTGTGCTAATGACACCAGCTTCAGAGGTTTGTCCTAAGGATTGCCAGTAGGTGTGAAGTGACAAGCAAAGGGCCTTGGATGTCAGTGTAGGTGTTTGGGCACAATTAGGAAGTAAATTGGGAGCTGAGGAGTATTGCTGTGACCCCAGTAAGCAGGTGCGCTTCATCAGTGCTGGTGGTCTGTGTCTGCTGAGGCTTGGATGAAAGGACTGCCCAAGACTTCTGTGGGTGTAGGGGCTGGAGAATGTTCCCTGCCTTCTTTATTTTGCATGTCTGTGACTTAGCTTTCTGGTCTCCCCCAAACACTCCTGCTATACTGGCACAGCTTACCCACCGCAGGTTACCTGGGGCAGACCCTAGGATGGCATGGTTGGACCCTTGATAGTTGAGCCTGGGAGGACTTCCATGTGGGAGGGGCTGGTTCTAGGCCTAGCTCTGCCCCACCTTCCTTTGTGACCTCCTGAGCCTCAGTGTTCTTATCTGACCCCAGGGAGTAAAAACACCCACCTCTCAGGCTGCTGTTGAGGATGAGAAGCAGTGAGACCTGTCAAGTCTAGGGATACGATAAGTGCCCAATCAGTTCTGAATTTGCACTTGAGCTATGTATCCTTGAGCTATGTATACCCACCAAGAATACTTTTTAGATATTTCTCCCCCATTGACTCCATGTTTTATAAGATTTTGTTTTGATACTAATGACAATAAAAAGAAGAATGACATTTGTTAAGGAAAGGTACCTTTGCAGTTTTGCCTGAGCAGGGGCATGGGGTCCATCAGTGCTCCTGGGTGGGCCAGGGTGGTCTGGATGATCTCACATGGGCTCTACATGGAGACCTGTGGGAAAGCATCCCACAAGCCCAAGTACCAGGAGTGCCCCATTTCCCTTAGTCTCTGAGATGGTTGGGTGGCACTCAAGGAACATCCCTCTTCTGTCACAGCTGCTTGAAGCCTAGAACTTGGACTCTACAGTCTAGGGATCCTTACCTTTGGTGGCTCACCTTGTCAACTGAGAGCTCATTCTGCTCTTTGGGGGCTCGCTCTGCCACCTGGGGACCCACCCTGCCCTCTAGGGGCTCACCC
Organism: Macroglossus sobrinus; assembly: GCA_004027375.1. Taxonomy (NCBI): domain Eukaryota; kingdom Metazoa; phylum Chordata; class Mammalia; order Chiroptera; family Pteropodidae; genus Macroglossus; species Macroglossus sobrinus. The sequence goes on along the minus strand of PVKZ01001394.1, from coordinate 49,643 downwards.
TGCAGTCTGAGGACCCACCGAACTGGAGACCTTTGGGCCAGGGCAGCCACGAATCCAACCTGTTTTGTGCCAGGCATTTTATGAGCAGGATCTCATTTACTCCTCATGGTTACTCAGCAATGGGCGTGTATTTCTATCACTTAGTTTTATGAGTACACAGGGCCTAGAGTAGGGGAGTGACTTACCTGAGGTCACACAGGTCTGTCTTGGGAGCTTGGCTTACCGACCCCTGATCTGTGCTCATCCTCTCTTGGAGTTCAATGTCACTGCACTCCCCAGAACATCAAGGGAGAAAACTGAGGCTCAGAGAGGAGGTGTGGCTTGTGCATGGTCGCACAGTAAGTAGTTCAAGTGTCCTGACGCCAGAGCCTGTCCTTCCTCACTTATTTTCTGTTGGCCTCTGCCAGAGTGGCTTGGAGGATGCTTTCATGGCTGCAGCTGAGGTGTGGGGAGCTAGGATCTGGTGGCCCCAGGAGAAGCACTGTCCTAGGAGCTGGGGGCCTAAATTCGAGCCCTGGCTTTGCTGCTGCCCTGGAGTGTGACCCTGGGCTTGTTCCCAGGCCTCTGGTCCAGCATCTTTACTGGATAGTCTCTGAGGCTCCATCCAGTTCTGAGCAGATGCTACTGCTAGGAGCCCCTGGGAGGGGATGCCAGTGAGCCTGACTGCCCCCTCTAGATGGAGGAGGACACTGAGTCCCATATCCATAGCAGCCCAGGACACAGGGTTTAAATAGGGCTTCTTCCTTTTTTACTATTTTATTTAAATTACTTACATTTCAGTAGCTGGTACTATATGGTTAGGAATCTTAAAGGTACAAAAAGGCAGTTTCTTGCTTCTCCTGATGTCCTCTGTGAAGAACCTGGTGTTTTTCCTCTGTCACAAATTCTGCTCTGCCTCTTCTGCTCTAATGTTCCTGGGACTCGACTCCCTGTCACCACATAGAGAGTGCTTGCCCTGCTGTCCTGCTGAGGGGTCCACTGACTCTTGCCACTTCTTCATTCTAGAGCTTTCCATGGCTGCCTCATCTCCAGGTCAGTTTCAGTTTAAATCCCACCTCCGAGAAGACCCTGTGTCCTGTTTCCTTTCTCTTCAAGAGCTTTTAGCATGCTTGAAATTCTGTGTAAACATTACATACAATGGCTTTGTTTTATTAGTGCATTTTTTTTATGTTCAGATTTTTTTTTAGGGTTGGATTTATTTTTTTTAGGGCTAGGTTAGGTTGTAGGGGCTGGGTGAGCATTGTGGGTTATGGAGTAGCATCTCTGGCCTCTACCCACTAGATGCCAGTAGCTTCCCTCAAGTTGTGACAGTCAGAATGTTCACAGACATTGCCAACATTGCCACATGTCTGTGGTTGGAGCATAGTCTGAAGAGTCCAGATCCCCTGTCTGCTCATTGCAGAAGGGTAGATGCCATGAGGTGGGTAGGCACAGAATCCTCCCTATGTGCTTTGCAGATGAGAAAGGCTCTGAGAGGTGGAGGGACAAGGAGGGTGCCGAGGGACAAAGAGGGTTCCCAGGGACAAGGAGGCCAAGACCTGGCCACCACACGGCTGGGAGAAAAGAGGGCAGGGCCAAAGGGTTGAGCACTCTCCAAGGCCCAGCCTATTGTTCACCTGCGGGTAGGGTACAGATGGTGCCTGTGGCAGGTGCCAGGCCTGGCATGTATAGGCATTCAGTAAACGAGAGAGCCTTTCTCCTCTTCCAGGACTCTGGGAAAAGGGTGCTACGGCTTTGGGACACAGATAACTGAGGAAGAAAAGTCTGTCTTTGCTCTTTGCCCATACTTGACTGTGGCAGCCCCTGAAAGTTCTGTAGAGGCCTCTTTGAGGGAGAGATCCCATGGGGCAGGGACTCTGGCCCCAGACAGGCATGGGCCTGATTGCTTGTTCTTAATGCTCCTGCTTAATGGCTCTGAGCCTCAGTGGTCCTCTCTGTGAACTAGGTGCTCTGAGTACCTCACCCTGGTGGGTTTGGTGTGACAACTGCAGTAAGTGAGGTAATGAATGTCAAATGCTGGTCAGGCTTTGGCTTGTCAAAGCCAATAAACATTAGCTATCCAGATGAGTCTCCTGCCCACCCCCTTCTTGGAGCCTCAGTTTATGTACCTGTTTAATGGGAGTTGGTTGGCCTAGTTGATCTCTCTCCAAGGGACTCCCACAGGATAGAGGTGATCAGCTGAGTGGGGCAAAAGCTGGGAAGGGGCATGGGGAGCTTCCAGATATATGGCTTCCTACATCGCCATTGGCAATGTATGGTACTTTAACTGATGGACACGGACACTCAGGGTCCAGGACTTCTCCAGTGGAATCAGAAATCACGAGAGGCACTCTAAATCCTCAAAAGTAGGGAGTGAGATTAATAAATTGGGAGTATTGCTTTTGTTGTTATCAGAAACCATAGGATGGGACTGAATGGGACATAGTATGGGGGCTCCCTTTGTGAGAGTGGAGGGCCTCGCAGGGTCTGTTCTACCCCAGCCCCTCGCTTCCCGTGATAGATCCTGAGAGAGAGTGGCACAGACCAGTCTATTATGAAGCTCCCCAAAGCCCTGGGGGAGGAGTGGCGGCAGGGGTTAGGGAAGTCTCTCTTTCAGGGTCTCTGTTGATGTTTGGTCATTGGAGCCAAACAGACCTATCTTCATGTCTACTTGTTACCAGATACTCACTGTATGATCTTCATCAAGTCATCTCTCCTCTCTGAACCCCTTAGTACAACAAACACTTCCCTCGTGGGGCTGAGAGTATTAACAGAGTGGCCATCTGGGGCTGAGGGCCTGGTGTTATCTTGGGTATGTCAGGTTTCAAGATGGCTAAGTCTAATTTTCCATGTGTCAGCCTCTGCTAAGGCATGGCACTGATAACCTCATTGTGCACCTGATAACCCTGAGAAATTGGTCCATTATCCCCATTTCACAGTTGAGGCCATGATGCCCACATAGGTTAGGTCACTTGCCTGAGGGCATACAGCTAGGAGTGGCTGAAATATAATTTGAACTCAGGCTGCCTGGTTCTAGAGTAAGTGTTCATAAACATTTGCTAGCTGCTTCTCAGAGTGATGACTTATGAGAATTGACAGGGAAGAAGCCAGCTGGACACAAGGAGAGCCAGTAACAAGGGGGCTTACCTGGAGCAATTGAGAGAGTCTCTCTCAGTAGGTAAAAGGTAAGAATCATATAGCAGCTGGGACAAAGTTGCAGGGAAGTCCATTCTAAACAGAGGGCACAGAATGTGCAAAAGCATTGAGGTGGGAAAGATGATAGCTTATTCAAGGAGTAATGAGTGGGAGGAGATGAAGGCAAGGACGATGCAACGGCGGGAGTTGTGTCCGAGTCTGGGGCACTGCTCTTACTGGCTGTGTATCTCAGGTCAGTGGCTAAATTCCTTGTTCCTTGCCTGTGGCATTGTTGGGAGGCTAGTGCAGGTTGAGGACATAGAGATGCCTGGCTCTGTGCCCTCCTGTGCTGGGGCCCTGTAATCTGAGGCTAGCGGGCTTGTTGTGGTTTGCTGGTAGTGGCCTGTGAACCTTTGTTTGTTGTGGTGACAGTTGCTGCAGTAGGCCCACACCTGGGTGGCCTTGGGCTGCCTGACTATCTGGGTCCAGTGCTGACATCTGTGGCAGACAGTGGTAGCAGTTAGCAGGCTGTGGCCTATTTCTGGGCTGTCTCCTTGGTGGCCTTACCCATTTTCTCCCTCACCCATTTTCTCTATGGCATGGCTGTCTCATGGAGCCCATGTTACTCTAGACTCAGATCTGGTGACTCTGAAAGGCAGGTGGGTGAGAAGGCCAGGACCATACTCCTCCCACTCACCTAGCCCATGTGCTCAAAGCAACCTCTGTCTGTCTCCAGGCCCATGAGAAAGGCAGATGGGAACATACCTTCACTGAGCGCCTTGGGCCTCCTCACATGGTCCTCACCCGCCTGGCCTGGCTACAGTGTGGAAGCTCCCCTGACAGATGGGAAAACTGAGGCTTGGTGAGGGGGACATATCTTATGAACAGATCACAGGACAGGAGGTGGGTGTGCAGGCTAGAGCCAGGGGACGGTGCAGATGAGGCCAGGAGCAGAGTCGTGTGGGAAGAAGGGTGTGACTGTGAGCCCCAGCAGAACCCTGAGTGTGTTAACTTTTCACATAAAATAGTTTACTTTCTATGTATAAAAAGCATCAAGTCAAGAATAAAAGGTACCCATAATTTTATTACTTAAGATAAAAATTTTTACCTCTGTAGAGAGGCTGATAATAACCATGGGGGCCATTTTTGGTCCATTGAAGCAGGGGTCCCCAACCCCTGGGCTGCACAGCAGGAGGTGAGTGGTGGGCTAGTGAGTGAAGCTTCATCTATACTTGCTGCCACTTCCCAGCGCTAGCACCACTGCCTCAGCTCCACCTCAGATCATCAGGCATTAAATTCTCATAGGAGCACCGGTCCCTGGTGCCAAAAATGTTGGGGGCTGCTACATTACAGGATCACATACAGTGTGCTGAGCTCTGTGCTGAGTGCCCTGCAAATGAGACCTTGTCTTATCAGCCAGGCAGGTGGGCATTTCTTTGGGGTCCTGTTTTGCAAATTGAGAATCGGAAGTGCAGAGAGAAAGGTACTGTGCTGGGTCTCAGCTAGGGTGCATCGTTGGACTTCCTTGGGCAGCCACATGCCAAATGCAGTGATAGCAACACCAGACTGGCCAGCGGCCTCCACAAGCTTATGGGCCTGCAACCCAGGGCCCGTGTCCTTACCCCAGAGGTTGGTGTAGACCTAGTCTGATTCTGAGACAGCACAGAAGTGGCCTTGGGACTAGATGGCCTTGTATGCCTTGGCTTTTCTCTGTTTTCCTCTTGCTGTGTGGAATGTGCTGGGCCCCAGGAAACCTGGCAAAGCCCCTGGGCTCCTGGTCAGCATGAGATACCACAGTGATTGCTGTTAGGGTGTGTAGCAGACCTCTCCCTCTAGCCACAAGGAAAAGCTTCCTGCAGGTGATGCTGTGAGCCACTTGACTTGGCTTCTTGGGGTTTCCGAGTCAACAAATCCAGGCGTCCCTTCCCGGCCAGACCCCTGACTAATTGTGCAGCAACTTCACCTCTGAGCCTCAGCTTCCCCAAGTCAAGTGAGGCTGAGATCTCTTCCCTTCGGGTTGCGGAGCATCTGCCATGAGTGTTGGGCTACTGCTCTGATGGAGGAAAGCTTTGGAGTGAGACTTACCCAGCCCTTGACAACTAGCCATATTACCTCTTCCGTAAAATGGGATGAAGATGCCTCACATGGGAGGTCATGATTAGGTGACTGGGTCATCCCAGTGCCAGGGGAGCCAATGGTGGATACCCAATGAGTACAGCTGCTTCTGCTGCTGTTATTATTACTATTTGTTGAAACTGTTGTTTCCTGAGGCCTCCGGGTCAGGCCCTGGACAGGTGCAGTAGCTTTGATGCAGGCTGAGTGCTGTTCTAAGTGCTTTACTCAATAAAGCTACAAAATAGGTGCTGTTTTTATCCCTGTTGCAAGGATAAATATACTGAGGCTTAGAGAGGTGTGAGGAATTGCCTGAGGTCACCCAGCCTGTAAGGGGCAAAGGTAGGATTTGAACCTGGGGCAGAGAGAGCCCATGCTTTTGGTTTGGTATTAGGGTGTCCCTGGGGTGGCTTCTGTGGAGGGGCTGCAGGTATCTGCTGTGCTCTGCTCACCCACCTCAGTGCAGATACTAGGACCTTATCTTAGAGGTTTATCTGTTCTGAGGACAGCCTGGACCGGGCTTTATATGCCTAGTGGCAGTAATAGCCCCACCCCATCACTTGACAGTGGTGCCAGGCAGCCTGCCTGCTGGGCCTGAGCATGTGGGTCCCGCCATGCCAGGTTCACAGATGAGGCACTGAGGTCGCACAGAGAGGCATGCCAGAAATTGGATATGAACCCCGTTCAGAGGTGGCTTTGGGGCTGGGGTCTCCTAGGGCTCCCTGCACACCCACAGCAGGTGGTGGCAGAGCCTTGGGTGGTTCTTAGTTCTCTGGTGGCCAGAGTGCGTCAGCAGTGGTGGTGTGGGTTAGGTCAGGAGGGCAGAGCAGGTTGCTGGGCCATGTGAAGAAGCAAGAAAGACTCTCCTGCCAGAGCAGGGATTTGGGCTGCACTGTTTCTGCTGTGAGTGATTTGGGGAGTCATGGTTGTGTCCCAGTCCTGCCTCCCATGTGCTCAGTAACCTGAGCAGCTCCCCTTCTCTGGAAAATGAAGCCACTGAGAGCAGGGGCTGCGGACTCAATCACGTCCATCTTGCTCCTTGCTGATGGGCTTCCTGATGTCTCCAAATCTTACTTTCCTTGCTTTTCTGAGATGATGCTGTGCCTTCTTCAAAGAGTGGCCCTAATGAAAGCTCCTGCTGCCGTGCCAGCCTCATCTGTGTCCAGTACTCCATCCTACTGAGTCTTCTTTAGCACTAGCCACATTCTGAACACCTGGCCACAGGCATCTAGGTTGAGAGGTGTGGAGCTCAGCCACACTGGGGCTCTGAAGGGCCAAGCCCCTCATCTGTCCTCAGGAGTGAGGGTAAAGGAGGAATTGCCTCAGGACTTGAGCCCACCTGGTACCCTAAAAGGGGGGAGCCAGCTTCCCGGAGTGCCCTTGAAGGGAGCAGCAAAGGTAAGAACTCTTGGGTGGGAGAAAAATGGGCACCAGGTTTCAGCCAGGGATTCCCCAGCCTGTGTCCTTCCAAGCCTCCCGGCCACCCCTGAGGTGGGCATTTGTGTTCTAAGGTTACAGATGTGAAAATTGAGGCTCAGAAGTGGTGTGGGCAGCAGAGCTGGGACCTGAAAGGAGTACTGTCTGCCCCAGGAACCCCCACCAAGGTTAGCATCACAGCAGGGGAGGGCATCTGTATCAGTTTGCTAAGGCTGCCGGAATTAAGTATCATAGACCAGGAGGCTTCACAGAAACTTACTGTCTCATTGTCTCTCCCTTTCAGGAAAATCTAAGAGGAAGAAGGATTTACGAATATCCTGTGTGTCCAAGCCACCTGTGCCCAACCCCACGTGAGTCTGCCTCAGTTTCTTCCTTGGCTCAGCCTGTTGTGGCTTCCTCAAGGGGGCCCAGTGGAGCAAGTGGTGGGGGAGCATGTCCTGGGCAACGCCTCTAGTCATGGGGCTTATAGGTATCACGCATTTGCTCTGTGCCCCTTCTTGCCCCATCTCAGAGATGAGAAACTGAGGCACCTTGTGCCTGGCATAGCAGATGCTCAGTGACTGAGCTGAGGTGCCTTGAGCACTGTCTCCTGGGGACAGAACTTGGCCCGTGCCAGGCTGTTTTGTTCCTTCTCTCAGGGGAAGGATGTAGGTGTCTCTGAGGCTCATGGGGTTGCTTTCTTCTTATAGGCCACCCCGGAACCTGGACTCCCGGACCTTCATCACCATTGGAGATAGGGTAGGTGCTGGCCACGGCCTGGGTCACGGCCTTCACGTCTCTCAACCTTGGTGTCTTCATCTGACAGTGGGCCCTAGCTGAGCCCATAGGACCACTGGGAGGTGGCTGTGGGTGTTGGACAGATCTAGGCTTTGGAGAGGAGTTATGCTCACAGGATCCTAACTGTGTGACCCTGGGCCTCCCACTCTCTAACCCTCTCATCAGGGATGGGGACATTGGCCTCCCTCATGGGGCCCTGGTGAGTTTCTTGACCTCAGAGTTTAGGTTGTGGGACCACCTGGGGGAATAGTGTGTGGAAAAGAAGAATCCTAACTGTACCCTTAGGACCAGAGCCTGGGAACCTGCATTTCACATGCACCTCTGATGGCTTGGGCAGCAGGGGCTGAGGATTCTAACTTAGTTTTCTCTGTGTCCCCAGTGCCTAAAATAGGTGCTCAGTAAATACTGGTTGAATGAATGGTTCAGTCTACCCACCTGAGTAGGGTTGGGGGCAAGAGGGAAAGGCCATCTCTTAAGTTCCATGTGCCTGTTGGGGGCATTTCACAGCCGTCTCACCTAAACCTCACAACAGCCCTGGAACATTGGAGCCGTGTCTGTTTTACAGAGAGATTAAGTTGTCCTAGGCCACATGGCAGGATTTGAGGTTAGTGCAGGATTTGAGGCCATACCTGACTGACTGGCTGTCTTCTCTTTCCACTGCCCCAGCTGTCTCCACTGAATGAAGTGTGAGAGCCAGTTCTTGACTTTAGGCCACCAACTCTCTCTCTCTTTTTTGTCCCCCAAGAACTTTGAGGTCGAGGCTGATGACTTGGTGACCATCTCGGAACTGGGGCGTGGAGCCTATGGGGTGGTAGAGAAGGTGCGGCATGCCCAGAGCGGCACCATCATGGCTGTAAAGGTGAGCAGGGTCCCACTCTGCCAGGGAGCCCTGGGCTAGGGGATACCTGGGAAGTGTAGGGGCTGAGACTGCCCGTGGGTGCTCCTCAGAGCTCCTGGCCCTCGTGTAAGTGATGGTGAGGTGCTTGTCCCCTGCCACACGGCTCCTTAACTGTAGCCCTCTCACCTGCAGCGGATCCGGGCCACTGTCAACACACAGGAGCAGAAGCGTCTGCTCATGGACTTGGACGTCAACATGCGTACAGTCGACTGCTTCTATACCGTCACCTTCTATGGGGCCCTCTTCAGAGAGGTGCGGCCTTGGGAGGGTGGGAGGTGGGCGCTAGGCTGGGGACCGTCCGGACCTTCTGTCTGCACATCTGCCCTCTTCCATTTAGCCTCGGTTTCCTCATCTTTGAAATGAGGCCAGTAATTGTAGCCACCTCACACAGTTGACACGAAGATAAAATGATGTAGCCTAGGGCCTGACACTCAAGGCTATGTGACTCTGTGTGTGCCACAAGGTTGTGTGACTGTCTGCCTTACTAGCATCCTGGCCAGCAGGGTGGGGCTCCGAGCAGAGGCAGCCATGGAAGTGTTCAAGGATTCTGTTCTGGGTCTACAGGAAGTACTGGGTAGGGGCTGAGAAAGGAATCAGTGGCATCAAGGGAGTGTGGCCTGTGGAGCTAGAGGGATGGGCTGTTGCTGGGTGGTGTAAAGGGATGGTCATGGGGTGTGAACAGAGACCAGGAACGTGGGGTAGATGTGCCGGGTTTGCGATGGTGATTTGGATGGTGAACCTAGAGTTCAGGGCTGGGATCAGGGCTTTCCTTGCCTGGCCTCACTCTCTGAGCACTTACTGGGTCTCTGAACTTACTGGCGTGGCAGACTCAGTGCCTCACCGGATCTACTTGTCTGATTGCCAAGCACCCACTGCACTTCAGGTTCAGGTTATCTATTCCTTTGCCACTTAAGGGGACAGACACATACCCAGGAGTCTCACCACACATGGGGTCAGAGCTGGCAGGGAGATCCAGGAGCCTGTGGATTCCCCCACGGAGGTGCTGTACCCAGCCTTCCCAGAAGGCTGTGGTGAAGGATACACAGGAGTTTGATGGGGGACCAGGGGCAGGGGAGGCAAGGCATTGCAGATGGAGGAGGGAACCATCCACCAGGGTCAGAGCCATGGAATTAGGGATCAGAGAGGAGAGACCAGAGGTGACAGAGTTAGGGGAGACTAGTGTGTGGACCCAGCAGTGTAGGCAAGCCTGGAAGGTGGAGAAGCAGGCAGGTCGAGAGATTTTGGGCGGCAGGGTGGGAGAAGTTGGGAACGCAATAAATCTCTGTGGGCTGACGGACAGGAGATGTGTCTGCTGGAGGCCTGGCCGATGCTGGCACCAGGGCAGGCAGTTCTGGCACAGGTGCAGCCCTAGGCGGGCCTGGGCTGACCCCTGGGCATCTACCCACAGGGAGATGTGTGGATCTGCATGGAGCTCATGGATACATCCCTGGATAAGTTCTACCGGAAGGTGCTTGATAAAAACATGACGATTCCAGAGGACATTCTTGGGGAGATTGCTGTGTCTGTAAGTGGCCTGGGTGGGGTCTGGAGTTCCAGATACATAGCCAGATGCACCAGCCCTACCCCAGCAGGCACAAAGCCCAGTCTGATGGTGGTATTTTGGAGAGAGCTGGGTCCTACTATGGCCCCAAACCTGGGCTACTGCCCACCAGGGGCCCAATCCTGGACCAGAGCCTTCTTACTTGATCAAGACTTTAGAGCCTGGGGCTCTGGGAGGCATGCATATTGGCAGCTTCTGGTTCTCTAGGCTTTTATGTGCAACTTCCAAGCTTACTAGACCATTTTACAAAAGGACTTAGTTACAACTTCTTCACGCTGAAAGGGCTTTCAGTCAGCTCAAAGTGATACACGTTAAATTGGGGGAAAGGTTAGCATCCAAAATGTATACCTTTTGAGGTTGAACATTACTAGAGGAGGACAGCAATCTTGGGCTTCAACATCCCGGCAGCCAAAGTAAAAAACAGTGGCTATACTGGTGGTTCTCAGTCTTGACTGCATCTGGGACCGTTTAAAATATACCGATGCATGAGTAATGAGTCAGAATCTTTGGGTTAATTGCCCGGGCTCCCCTACCATGTCTTCCCGAAGGGAATAGCTCAAGCATGTAGTCTATACTGACTGTTGACAGAGCGGAGAGGAGCCAGAGAGGCTGCAGAAGTGCTGAGTTTTACCCAAGAACTTGGTAGGGATTGTCAATGGTCCCCTGGGTTGGGGGCGGGGGGGAGGCACGGTCTCAAGCCTGAGACTCTTCAGGGGTCTCCAGTACATCTTTCTCTGGTAAAGGCATGGGCCCAAAGCCCTGCCTTACTCCAGTGGGTGGGAGAAAAAGCTGGAGGCCAGGTGTGTTTGCACCAAGGTTGTCAGGCCACCAGGGCAAGTATTAGGATGTGGGCAGGAGCCTGGGTTAATGAGAGGCTGGGTGTGTAAGTAGGAGAAGGAGAGAAGGAGACAGATGGACACAGACAGGGATGTCTTGCTGCTTTGTATTATTGATGTAACCGTAAGTAACAACAGTTCTGCTTCTCTCCTCCTCTCTATCCTGCATGCAAGATTGTGAGGGCACTGGAGCATCTGCACAGCAAGCTGTCTGTGATCCACAGAGGTCAGTACCCAATGTCAGTCATTGGGGAGAGGCTCACGGGCTACTCACATGCATGGTCTTGCAAGGCAGGTGGACCTCTCCCCTTTTTCAAGATGAGCCCACTGAGGCTCAGAGAGGTGATAGGTAGGAATGTGCCTACTGGGGTTGGGAGTTGAGCCTGCTTCCCAGTCTAGGCCACTCACCACTTTGCCAAGCCATTTTCCTTGGCCCTCACCCCAGAACCAGTCCCACCTTCCAGCTACCTCCCATTAGGTTTGCTGGTACTCAGAATAAGGACTAGATGGACCTTTGCCCTGGAAAGCCTGATTATTTTGGGCATATCATTTATATATTGTGAAGCGCACAGATCTGTAGTTACTATTCGATAAATCTGTTCAGAGTTTACATCCATGTAACTTGCATCCTGGCAAGATACAATATATTTCCGCTCTTCACCCCACTCCTGAAAGTTTTCTTGTCCCTTCCTGGCTGGTTCTTGACCACCCATATCCCCTCATACTCCTTGTCTGATTTTTCCCACAGTAGATTAGTTTTTTTTGTTCTTGAACTTCATGTAAATAGACTCACATGCACATGCCCTCCGTCTAGCCTCTTTCACTTGGCCTAATATGTCTGAGATCCACCTGGGTGGTTGTAGTTTCTAAGTTAATTAGAATAAACTCCCTTTGGCCACTCCAGCCCCCACCTGCAGCTTACCACTGTTGACAGTTCAGTATGGAACCTGCCATTCCTTTTTCTGTGCATTTCTGTCCTTACTCACTTCCCCATAGAAAGCACATGGGATATATGTGTGTTGTGTCTGTGCATTTACTGGAAGATTCCTTGCTGTGCACCCTGCAGCCTGCTCTGTATCTCCCTTGAGTTGTGGGGTGGGTTTCATGTTCTCATGCAGACTCACCTCATGTGTTTTAGCTGCTGCCCTATGCTTCCTGTGTAGACACTTGGGTGGTTCCCAGGTCTCACCCTGTCAGTGATGACCCACTCATCCCTCCCTAGCCTGGGAGGACCCCAGAGCTAGAGGTTTGTACTGGGAAGTGGGAGTCGAGTCCTGGCCATGAGGTCCATTTGGACCTTGTGTCCAAAGTGCTGATGATGGGCACCAAGATGCCATCCTGGGTGAAGCAGCAGAGCCCTGACTTCCTTCCTCACTCATGGCCAGTGGCTGGGGCATGTCCATGCTTCACTGCCATCAGCCTCTCAGAGCCCCTCATCTGTTCCCTGGGCCCTGGCAGCCACTGCCCTTCAGGTGGTTGGGGTATGGAGAGAGCCTGCTGCCCTTTAGCCAGGACGCCCAGGTCCGAAAAGGTGTGTTCTGTTCCTGGCAGATGTGAAGCCATCTAATGTCCTCATCAACAAGGAAGGCCATGTGAAGATGTGCGATTTTGGGATCAGCGGCTACTTGGTGGATTCTGTGGCCAAGACGATGGATGCTGGCTGCAAGCCCTATATGGCTGTGAGTGATCCTTTCCCACCCCCAAGTCCTGGGCCATGATTGAGGATCAGGAGAGGATGTGCCTGGGAGATAACTGTCAGGTTGCATCCTCTGTCTATCAGGGACGGTGCCTCCCCAGACCCTGCATTTCCTGCCATTGAGCGGGTGCCCTGCTGCCCAGCTTGCCAAGCAGTCCCTCTTACCTCTGTTATTAACTGTGCCCTGAAGTGCCCATTTGGATAAGTTTCATGGACACCCACGTGTCGGTGATTCAGATCTCACTCCTCCCCTGGTGTCCCTGAAGGTGCTCCTCTCAACCCCCAGGTGGAGGTAGCTTTGAGGCAAAGTTTGGGCCTTCACCATGAGACTCTAGCTGGCCTCAGTTTTCTCATCTGTCCCAAGGAGAGTGGGATAAGATGAGTACTGACCCCCTTGGTTTCAGGTTGGGGAGGAAAGACCGGAGGGGACTTGGGTGCCCCCTATTCTGGTCCTTCCCCATGGGGTGGGTGTTCACACCTCACTGGTCCCTCTTTCAGCCTGAGAGAATCAACCCGGAGCTGAACCAGAAGGGCTACAACGTCAAGTCTGATGTCTGGAGCCTTGGAATCACCATGGTAACACCTGGCTGGGGCTGGGTCCAGCCCTGGCTGATTGGGTGGAGCCAGGGTGGGGCTGTGCCTAGTCAGTGAGCTTTTGGAGGGCCCAGCAAATAGTTTAGGCCCTGGAAAAAAAGTGTTGGCTTTACTATCTGAGAAGAAAATATGCATATGGAATTATAGTGTATTGAATGAAATGTCTACAGGTGACATTAAGCCCTTCCCTAGTGGTGAGGGGTGTCCTTTACGAAAGTTCTCAACAGTGTGTGATTACTCATCTGTTGGATTTTCCCCAGAGCTGTGGTGCTTGTCGAGAAATTACAGCCAATCCCAAATTAAATGAGGTCCTGGTACAAAAATAATTTTAAAAGCAAAATGGTAAAAGTCTTAAAAATTTTTTTATAGCAAGAAGTGTGTTGCCTGTGGGGTCCTGGTGCATATCCTTGGCGGGGGTGAAGAGTGGGATGGGTTGGTTCTGTCTTGGGACTGTGGGGTCTTGGGTCAGGTGGGGGCAGACACCCAGCCCTTGGTTGGGCTGGAGTGGCTGCATCTGAGGTCAAGGGGTAGGCCTGGACTCATGTGGCTCTTGTTTTTCAAGTACTACCCAGGCTCAGGTGTGGGTCCAGGTTTAGTTATTTATAGGAAGCCCACTTTGGCACTGTGTGAAGCATGGGCTGGAGGGACAGGAAAAGACTATGATGCTAATTCCCCTGCCAGGGAGGAGTTAGTTGTGCATGAGACCTGGGTATGTCGGAAAACGTTACCATCGTGGTGGCTGTAGCATGCATGAGTCAGTCCAGCTGACTCACTGGCCTGAGTGGTTGTTGCTCTCCACCCCTGATTGAAACCACTGGAACTAATGGGGGGTGTGTATTTGTCCTTGATATTTACGTAGTGTCAGCACCCTCCCAGCCCAGTCCCTCTGGTTTCCTGGTGTTGGGGATGGGGTTTAGTCAATAATCAAAATCAATCAGTCCAATATTTGGTGCAAAGGCGTGTGGAGAGGAGTAAAATGAGGTAGAGGGAGTGATTGTGGGGCAGCGGGAGCAGAGCAGCACAAGGCTCTGGGTGGGAGGGGGAGAGGGGCCCACAGGGGCCTGAGGGCAGAGGCCCAAGTTGGAGGCATGCCTAGGGTGAGCCTGGGGGCCAGATCCATGGGGAGGTTAGGGATCAACGGAGGCGTTTTGGATTTTACTGATGTTGCAGTTATCATAGTAATCCTTGTTGTTATTGTATGACTGTAGCTTTATAACCTACGTTTGTTCACAGTGACTGAGAAAGTATCAAAATCATTTTGCCAGAGATGCAGAGCTGAGTGATACCTTTAGTTTTCCTTAATACTGCTGACACATCATTTTCCAATTAAACTTCTTTCTTTTTGAAGAAGAGAGGAATATTCACAGTTTAAAGATGGATATACCTGCAGATAAAAATTGTCCAACTACTCAGTAAAAAATAAGGCCAAGTTCTTTCTATATTTTGCAGGCTACACACAGCTGGTTGGATGTTAGAGATCTCATTCATGACTACTTCACACTTACCCCTGCTCTCCTCCCTCCTCTATCCTCCTCTCCCTTCCATCTGCTAATCTATCATCATTACTGGGGAACCAGCACATCTCAGTGACCTGCTAATAGCTCTGGTGGAACTTGGAAACATGCCAAGTGTAGGTTTTAGTTACCACATGCCACGTTATAAACCAGAACCTAGTGACTCAAACCAATAACTGTTTATTATTTCTCATGTTTCGCAGTCTAGACTCAGTTGGGCAGGCCTTCCACTCTACCTGGCTCTGGCTGGGATCAGGGCTGGGCTGTGCCAGAAGTTTCAAGAGGGCTTTACAAACAGGGTCTTGGACATGGCCTCCTGTAGGGCAGGCTGTTCGCTGGGCATCCCTACAGCATGGCAGTGAGAGTGGTTGAAGTCCTTCTTGCTAACTGGCTTCCACAAGGGAAGTGCTATTAAGCACTACTCCTGGGACTGGCCCAGTGTCACTCTGCCTCATTGTGGGGGTCAGAGCAAGTCATAGGCCAGTCAGGTTCAAGAGGAAATAGATTCTACTTCTGGATGGGGGCCCTGGCAAGCACACCCAAGAAGGAGAAGCTGTGATGGCCATATGGGAGACCAGCTGTCATAGTACAGGCTTGGTTGCCCCCCAGAAGTTACAAAGTAATAGAAACAATATAAAAATATATTAAAAAGGAAAAAAGGATCACAATGGTAGTTCTACTCCGGACAAACAGCCCTTTCTTCCCATTGCCAACTGCCATTAGTATACATTTTCTTTTAAATGTTTTGTCTCTTTATAAAAAAATATATGTAGTTTTATTTTGCTTTTTTTCACTTAGCTTTACATCATTCACATTTTTCTGGATTGTTATAAACCCCTGTAGGCATTTGCCACTATCTACTCAGCCAGTCTCCTAACTTGGGGAATTTCACTTGTTTCTGGTTTCGTCTTTCCATTTGAAGTCCTTGGCCGTCCTGGGGGAGTGACTGGTGAAACACGGCATGCTGGGCTCACCCCTCTGGGTGGTCTTTCTACCATTCTCGCTGAACCTACCATGAGTAGCTCTCTGCAGGCACTTGACTGTAGCTATGGAACATCAAGGGCATTTACCAGAATAAACACGGGATAATGTTTGTCCCATAATGAGTGTCGACCAAGTGCTGATCATGTGAACTTTTGTCTGGGATGTCACAGGGCATACCTCACAGTCACCATGGAGACTCAACTGTCCTGTGGCAGGCTGGTCCCTAGCACTGCACTTTTGGGTGCTTCTCAATATTTACTATTACAAATAATACCAACCCATGTATCTCTCTGCCCTGAGGCTGTTTTTGTTTGTTTTTTCATTTTTTGAGCTCTTTAGAAAAAAAGTTACCAGGAAAGGGACTACCAGGTAAAGGGTTTGGACATGTTTCCACTTTCCTAATTATAAAGTCTGGTAGTCCTCTGGTAGTCCTCTGGTCCTTCTCTGTCAGTCCATGCAGGGTCCTCACTTTTGCTTGTTGGAATCAGTGGAAATTCTAGGAAAAAGAGCATCCTGAATTTATCCAGTGAAAATAAACACACATAGAATCACACCCATGCCCATTGTATTGTGTGTATCCTCCATCTGTGTGGTGTGTTTATGTCTTGACTAGAAAGGGGCCGTTAGCCTAGTAGAAAGCTTTCTTAGCACAATAATTAGTGATCTGTTCAGGTACTAGTTGCCAATGTGAAACATGTTTGAGCTGAGGTATCTTCTGTTTATTGTGGTCATTATGCTCTGTCAGTGAGAAGCTTCTGTGCTGTTTCAGGCAGGGCCTGGGCTGACCTGATTTGTTTTTTTCCTTTCAGCGGTCAAAATTAGACATCAGAGTTTGTCATAAGCTAGCCATTTTTTTTTTTCCCATAAATGAGGAACTGCAGGCAAGGCACAGGGCTAGATGCAGCATCTTAGTAGCCCTGATGTCGTTTGCGGAGAGGTCCAGGTCCAATAGGGTTGATGAGGCCATGGTAGCCACCTGTTCATGGAGTCAGGGAGAAACAGTGATTGGGGCAGAAAGAGGACGGCTTTTTGGAGGAGGAAGTATTAGTGATGGGCCTTACAGGATGCTAGTGGGTGGACAATGGGGACTATGGAGGTGGAGAGGCTGCAAACATCAATTCCTAATGAGGCCTGGAGTAGACTGTTGCAGAGTGAAGTAGCTGATCAGATGTGGGCTTCATGGCCTAACATTCCTTCTGCAGCCTTGGGGGAGAGACAGGAATATGAGTAACATTTCATTTTCCATTTGCCTTCTCTGTAATAATAATAGCTGCCCAAATCACTGGCAGCAGAGGCTAAGACATCATAGAGACGTTAGGGAGGGGAGTGGCCCATTGTAAACAGTAGTGTCATTGCCTAAGTTCCTTTGCTAACTGCTGCCTTTCAGGAAGGTGGCCCAAGCTCCTGATTTTTCCAAATTAGCTAAAACCTGTTTTTTTAAATATATATAAAATCTTTTGAGTTCAGTTTGTTTGAAAACCCAAGGATGATCAAACCAGTCAAAGCCCAGGGCAAGATCTGTTGGTTGGGTCAGAGCAGTTAATACTGACTGTGCCCCTCTAGCTTTCATCTTTGGTCTGATATCACATGTCAGCCCCTTGACCCACCTTGGCCTGCCTCGGTCCAGCTCCAAGTGCTGGGCCAGGACAGGCAGGTTCTGAAATGCTCTCCTTCTGGGTGCAGAGTGTGGATGCATCTGACTCAGTGCCTCTGTCCCCACTGCAGATCGAGATGGCCATTCTACGGTTTCCTTATGAGTCCTGGGGGACCCCGTTCCAGCAACTGAAGCAAGTGGTGGAAGAGCCATCCCCCCAGCTCCCAGCTGACCGTTTTTCCCCTGAGTTTGTGGACTTCACTGCACAGTGGTGAGTCTATAAGTCTGACCTGGCCAGATCCCAGTTCCTCCCTTTATCAAATAAGCCCCCAAACAATGTAGCATCAAAATATGTGAGGCAGAAATAGAGCACAAGAAAAATATGACGAACTGTGGCCCTTGGGGAGATTTTTAATACAGTCTTAGAAGTGGACAGGTCAGTTAGACTGAAAAGGAAAATGAAAAGCTTGTAGAAGATTTAATAGCATAAAAAAATTTGCTTTCATTGATGTCTAGAACTTTGTACCAAATTAAAGAATGCCTGTGGGAGCTGTATAAAAATTGTGTTTGAAGTTAAAAAAGAAACAGAAAAAGGAAAAAGGCGAAGTCATTCAGGCTACGTTCTCTGCTCATAAGTAAATAAAACAGGAAGTACATAACTAAAGAGGAAAAAACTACATTGAAACTCAAAGTAAATTCTTCTGACTCACTCTTGGATTATGAAAGAGATTTGAAAAATGAAATTACAAGCTATTCGTAAGTGAAAGATAGTGAAAACATAAAGTCGGCATCTATGTGTTGTGGGTAAAGAGATACTCAGAGGAAAATTTGTAGCCTTTATTTCTTTAATTAGAAAATAAAAATGACTGAAAACAAATGAGCCTTGCAGACAGTCATCCATCACCTTGATCTCTTTTAATTGGGGCTGCCCTTCTTCCAGGACCCGTGATAAGGAATTTCCCCTCCTAATTAAGAATAGCAAGTATACAATTGCTAATAGTGGTATTTCTGTATCATTTTAGTATTAGGGTCATTGGAACTTTCCTAGATTGCTATGGAGACTAGAAGGCTAACACCCACCCCAAGAGGCAAAGAACTAACACCCCCAGAGACAAAGAACTTGGTCCATGTCTTTGCACCCACGGATTCTACTCTGCCCTCAAGAGTTTCCCAGAACAGCCCCATCCCTTTTTTCCCAAGCCCTGGGAGCGTATGGGTCCCCTTGCTGCCCAGTCAGGGGTGACTTGGCCATCTTGGAGGGGCTGGACTTGCTTCTCTGTGCCAGTCTGGCCCCAGCCTGCCCTGTTCTCTCCTAGCCTAAGAAAGAACCCCGCAGAGCGCATGAGCTACCTGGAGCTGATGGTGAGTGTGGGTGGGAGCAGCACTGGGCCAACTCTCTAGGGAGAGGGCTGATTCCACAAACATGGAGGTGGGTTGCCTCTCTGGCTTGCTCCTGCATTAATTCATTCAGGTACTCATTCATTTGAGTCATTCATTTGCTCATGCCTACTCTGGCTCTCTGCTTTCTCCTTTATGCCAGGCCCTGTAGAGGGGTACACAGGCAGTGCTGTGACAGATGGTGCAGAGGGATGGGGGTAGGGGAGGCAAGTGGATAATTTTATCTAAAGGCATAAGGGAAAGCTTCACAGATTGGGTGACATTTGAATTGGGCCTGGAAGGATGAATTAAGGATTTACCCACTGATAGAAAGAGCATTCCAAACCCAATGCCCGTCATGGGCAGAAGCCTGGCATGTATGGGGAAAAGTGAGTTTTGTGTGGCCAGAGGATAGCTGCAGGAGAGCAAAGGAGGAGGCCTCAATGCTGTATCTAACAAGGCTTCTTGGGGGTGGAGGTCCTAAAGGATGAGTAGGAGTTTGCCAGGCAGAAGGAGCAGCAGGGAGGAGCTGGGGCTGGTTTGGGGAGGTGGGGCCACCTATACCTCACATCTTCTGTTCTCCAATAGGAGCATCCTTTCTTCACCTTGCACAAAACCAAGAAGACAGACATCACTGCTTTTGTGAAGGAAATCCTGGGAGAGGACTCATAGCGGGCAGGGCCTCAGCCCCTACTCTGGCCCTCTAGGGCCCCGCAGCCCCCTCTGCTGGGGCAGTGCTTGCCCACACCCATAAGCTACTGCCACCCTGGCCTTGGGCATTCCAAGAGGACTCGAGGGGGCTGCTCCCAAGTGCCAAAGAACCAGACTGTCGGGGCCCCCTGCTGGGCCCATGTGGGCCCCACCAGTGCCTCTGTCCTGCTGTTCCAAGTCTCCAGCCCCAAGGCCTTGGACTTGGAGGGGCCTGGATGCCCCTTCCAGACGCTGCTGCCCCTCACAGAAGGCATCCGGTGCTTGTGCACAGGCCATTGCTTTGGCCCAGCCCTGGATGCCACCCGAGTTGTATATTTTTGTATTTTTCAACTGAATGAACTTTGCACACTTCAAGGGTGGCCACACATCTCTCCCAGCATCAGTAGAGAGGACATGGGGATGAGCCACATGAGTCTTCCTGATCCCCCTCTGAGGGAGAAGGCAGAGCCACTTGAGGCCTTCACCCAGCACTGGCAAATGGCCGCTAAGGGGCACCAAGGACACCTAGCCTCTGCCTGCCACCTCTAGGGGTGTTGTTTCACTTTTTAAAAACAAATTTGTCTTTTTTTCTTTTGCTTAATGGGTTTGGCTGGTTTTTCTCGCATGGTTTGGAGCCGATAACTTTTCTGCCACCCCCCTAGGGGACCAGCAGGCTGAGACCCACCCTCTCTACTCAGGCTGGAGTCTAGGAGGATGAGCCCAAAGTCTCTGCTTGGAGAGGTATTCTCCTTGGGGATGGGCTTGACAGGGGCTATAGATTTGCTTTTGGTGTTAGAAAAGAAAAAAGCAAAAAAATTTTTGAAGGACTACTTGTCCTGGGTTCTATCCCTGGTGGATTGGGGCAGTTACATGATTGTGTTTTGATTTAAAAAAAAAAAACAAAAACAGGTCAAAAGGTTGTGTGAGACTGTGTCACAGCGGCGAGCCCCACTCCTTGTTGAAGGTCTATGGCCTCTAGAAGGACTCCTTCCCCTGGGAGAAGGCCAAGGCGGTGTGATCAGGGGGAGGGGGAGGGCTTGCTGGCCTGCCAGAGTCCTGCACTTCCATCTATGAGGATACCAAAGCTCCCAGAGAACAGTGATGCGGCACGAGGCCCTATGCTGGACACTGGACAAAGCAGCAGACACAGGCCCAACCACTAGCAGGGCCACTTGCCCCACTGTCATTAAGAATACTTTACCAAATGCACAGAGTAATGAGCAGGTGTTGGGCCTTGATAATGTCACCTCATTGAAGGTGTAACGTTATTGTCTCAGGTTATTATGTTGTTAACTCCAGTTTACAGGTGAGAGAACAGGCCCAGAGAATTGAAGTAACCTGCCCAAAGCCACATTGCTTGTAGGATAGAGAAACAGGCTTGGGGAGGCAGTGGTCCCCTGGAGAGGGCTCTGAGGTGAGTGGGGGCAACTTAAGGAAGGCCTCCTTGCTGGAGTCCAGTCTGGCTTTGATCCTTGAGGCCTGCGCTGGGTTAGAAACGTCCTCCATGTTTCAGCAGAAGGGAGTTTATTGCTCATGTAAGCAGATCTGTATCACTTCAGGCACAGTTGAATCCAGCAGCATTGTTAATATCCTGTGGAACTTGCGTTCATCTTAGCTCTGTATTAGTTTCATACTCTCCACATGGGGACAAGTCAGAACTCGGTGGCTTAGCAAAGTTGTCCAGAGCTGAAGTCCCAGGGCTGGCTTATTTGATGGGAAGGGGTCACATGTCATTTCCAAACCAATCACAAGCCAGAAGGGTCAAATTAGCCCACTCACAGCTCAAAGTCTGAGAGCAGGCCCTCTCTAGTCCTCCAAACGATATTAGGGCATGTTCCGAGAAGGAGACATAGATCCTTTTGGTATCTATCTCCCAACCTCAGTCTACTACTACTCCTTTCCTTGCTTAGCCTTTCTCCCAAATAGCCCTCAGTCTGAGACAGCCTTCTGCCTATTGACCCTTCCCTGGCACAGCATTTAACAAGTTCAAAGAGGTTTTTGTGCTCTTCCCTACATGATGAAAGCTTGTTCTCACCTCAGGGCCTTTGCACTGCCTGTGCCCTCTGCCTGGAACCCCCTTCCCTGCAACTCCTGGTCTCCTATGTCACTTTCTCAGGGAGGCCACCACCCACCTGGTCCAGCCAGTATAGCTAATCTTTATCTGCTTTTTCTGGGCAGATTTGACCTGCCTCTCTTGTGTCCCCAGTGCTGACACCTAGTGAACTGGCTCAGTCAACCTTTGATGAATGAAAACACTAATGAATGAATACACAAAGCACGAAAGAATGAGTGAATCTTGAGGTCCTGTGTATGGGCGCTCATGTGGATGTGTGTGCCTGCGTGGATTGGCCCACACACGCTTGCGTATGTGCATGCGCCCCTCCCCTACCCCTGCTCGGCAGGCCAGGGCCAAGTTCTAGGGGCACGGCCCCTGTCACTCCTCCTGCAGTCACCAGGAGGCGTCAGAACTCCGACTTTGACCCCCTCTCCCCGGAGCTCTGCCAGGCTTGGCCTTTGAGCACCCTGTCTGCCAACTCTCCCCTGTCCACCTCCACTCTTCCTCCATTTTAGAGGGGAACAGGGTCTCCTGGTAGACCAGGGGGCTGTGTGGGGGCTTTGATCTGCTCAGCTCAGTTCTATGCATTTGCATCATAAGTCCACTAATCTGCCTATGTGCAGGTCCCGCCCTTCCCCTCCCCCCGCCCCACTTCATGCATCGTCCCTGGTGGGAGCTCTGGGTTGATGTAGGGTGACAGGGCAAGAATTCTGACATCCACAGATTCTTGACAGTTTATACAACTCATAACTTCAGTGATGACTTCAGTGAAGGCTCCCTACCATGCATCTTGCCCAAGTGGCAGGGTCCTCTTCCCTGTCCCCAGGCTGTGAGATAGAGGTCACAAGCACAGGGACTGGAATGGGCCCTTCATGGAGGCCAGATGCCTTTATCACCCTCCAGGCAGCAGGGGCTGGGCATTGCATGTTCCAGACCTGAACTAAGGAATCTCTCTGGCATGTGGACCTGTTTCAATTATAGTTTCAAGAGCCTCCTCATCAGGCAGCATAAAAAATGCAACATTTAGGCCTGGTCTAGAGTGGGGAGGTGGCCCCTGAGGGAGGATTTGGTGAGTTCTGTTCTAGAGGCCACAGAAGACAACCTCCTTATTAAATATCTCAGTCTCTCCTCCCCTCAGAATTGTGCTGCAGCTCCCACCTCACCCCGTCCAAGCCTCCCAGTGGCTCACAATGCCCACTCCAGTTGGTCCACCTGGACTGCCCCTCCCACCACTCTCCCACTTGCTGCCTGAACTTCAGCCTCTTCGTACTCAAACATGTCAAGTCCAGATCTTCCGTGGGGCTTTGCTATTAGCTGTCTTCTCTGCCCAGAATGCTCTCTCCCAAGATGTCCTGCTGGCTGGCTCAGATGTCTATGCTCAGATGCCACCTCCTCACAGAGACCTCCCCGAACACCCCATCAATTTAGTCCCCTACCCGGCAATAGATTTTTTCATACTTATTTTGTAAACAATAATATTAATGGAGCCACTTTTTTGATGGAGGCAGAGCTGCCATGCCAGAGGACCTGCCCTGCATGTCTTATGCCTCCAGCTTTGGAAGGTTAAGAAGAAGGCAAAATAACCTTTGGACTGGGCCTAAGCAACCTGTTTACCTAAGAACTGTTTGCAAAGATAACAAGAAAGTAGTTGTGATGACTACTGAACTGAAAATTAAAAACACTGTTAGAATTAACTTCATTGTATTATCTGCTCTAATAGAAATGCCTTCTTCCTATTGATATAATCATTCCCTTTCCCTTTCTCACAAATACTCATTGCCTCTGTCTCCTAACCAGAACATTATTTGGGCTTCTACCTGAATCGGTGCTTCCTCAATAGCTATATTCTTACTGATCTCAATAAAGGCTGGTTGCCTCTTACTTTGAAAGGCCCTTTCATTTTTAGGTTAGCAATTTATGTCCATTCTTGTTCACTGACCACCACCCTTGCTAGACTGGAAGCTCTTCTAGGTCCAAGATGAGATCCTGGCACGAAGGGGTCCATGACAGAGAAATAGCAAGCACAGGGAAGGTGTCCTCCAGCCCCCAGGGACAAGCCCAGAACTAGGGCAGGGGGCCCAGGGAACTGGGCCTGCCAACTGTGCCAAAGTTCGGGCTGGGGTGGGGATAGGGGCTGCAGTTCTATTTACTCTGGGCATCGATCCTGGGACGGCTCTCCAGGAGCGAGGCAAACCCCTCCTTGTACTGACGAGGACTATGTGTTCAGAGAAGGGAAGCAAGGAAGCAACTAGCTCAAGGCCACGTAGCAAGCAGTGCCAAAGCTGGGAACTAAATGACCATGTGGTCAGGGGCCCCCAGACATCAGGTAGCCTTGCTCTATGTCTGAGGGCAGGGCTTGCTTTGGAGCTGCAGACTTCAGCATAGCAATTCCAGGAACTAAAATAAGGGGTATTTCCCTGCTCCATTTTTAAGCCTGTCTGGTAACTCTGGCCCCGGGAAGCAGGAAGTGGCCAGCAAGTGGCTTCCACAGTCAGCTTTATCTCAGGCTGTATCCTTGGCTGCTTTGTGAGCAGGGGTGATGACGGAGCAAGCAGGGCTGGTGTCATCTTTTCTCTTAGCAGAGCCTTAACAGTATCTGGCTGACCCTCCATCTGATGCATGGACCCCTTCCCAGCCACACTCCACCAAAGGCTGTAGCTTCTGCTTGCACACCTCCCAGGTGGGAAGCTCATTCCCGTTGAGAGGTGATTCCTAGAGAGATCAGAATTCTTCTTGTCTTGGTTCTACTCCCCGAGGCCTGTGACATGAGAGCCTGATCTGTAAACTCCGGCTTGCTCTAAATACTCATTTCTTTGCCCCTTATGAAAGCCGTTGTGAATCCTTTCGGAAATCAGGTGGGTGGGTCAACATATATATCAGCTGTGCTATGTTTATCATAGCTTGTTTATCCTCATTCCTAGGGCAGTCAGGTTCTCTGGGAAGTTGCAAATCCTCCACTAGGGTCCAGCCCTACCCAAGGCCCCTCAGACAGTGAGGGAGAGCCTGGTGAGCCCAGAAACTCAGGAGTACTGCCCCACTTCCCACCCTGAGCCCAGACTCTGACCACCTTGAGTGAGCTACCTGTTAAGCCCAGTTTAGCTGCATCCACCCCCTTCAGGCTTGCAGAAGCTGTGGGCTGCTCTATTCCTGTCCTGGGCCTGCCTTGTCATGGGCCTTGGGTGAGGAGGCTTGGGAGGCAGCAGCAGCTGTGATCTCTGGTTGAAAATGCACTAGCCCAGGAAGTTCTTTTCTTTCTGGATCCTGAACCTGCCATGGTTTCCCAATGCCTCGGGATCCAGGGAAAGGGACCCAGCATGGATTCTCTACAGCAGAACCTTGTCTGGGTTGTTCTCTACAGGGGTTGGCACATGGTAGGTGGAGCTATAGCAGGACTGATAGACCTGGGCCTGCCCTGGCAGATGTGAGGACATCAGACACAACAGAAGCAAACTCACAGATGCTTTAAGAAGTGCTTTCTACTTTTTTCATTATCGTTCCCTAAGGAGAAACACCTAATTAAATAAATGAGTTAATTAAATTATTTAAATTAATTAAATTTAATTACAATTATTTAAATTTAATTTCTTCTCAATGAGAGATACAATACTAAGGAATAAGATTTTGTTGTGTAGTGCCACAAATAATTGTACTATCTAACTTTTTTCACTCCCCCAAGAAGCAGCTTTTTCCTCCCTTGAACATAATGGCACAGAAAATAACCAGCATTCAGTGCTTTGAAAGAAAGGGGGCACATGAGAGTGAGACCTTTACTTGGAGCTAGTTATGGGAGACAGCCCACAGCTTCAGAAGACTCCATGTAGTGGGGAGGGCAGCAGTGGAAAGAGCAAAAATTAGGATGGGAAGTGAAGAGAGCATGCCAGGAACAGCCTGTGCAAAGGCCCTAAGGTGGGAGGGCATTTGGTACCACTGAAGAGAATTAGAAGTTGAGGGGCAGATTACATGAGGCCCTGCAGGCCATGGCAAAGACTCTAGACTTTATTTTCAGGGCACAAAAGAAGTCATTGGAGGCCTTTAAGGAGGGGAGAGAAGTGATCTTGTTTACATTAAGAACAATGATAACAACAACAGGATCACCTTTCTGAAATGTCCTCGTCTCTGCCAGGCTGCCTTTCTGCTTCAAAATCCTGTTCCATGTTCTGACCTGCATGAAGGTTTATCCACCCCTCATCCCAAGGTCTTGGGTCAGACAGATTTGGTTTGTCACCCCTTGAAGAGGTTGCAACACCTCTCTGAGACTCAGTTTTCTTGTCTGTGAATTGGGGGCACTAACATTGATTTTGCAGGACTACAGGTAGTTTCCAAAAGACTTTGGAGGGCACAAAGGCCCATCATAAACCTGGCACACTGTCGGTGCTCAGTTAATGAACCTGTCCCTCTGTTCCTGTTTTCCACCCTTGGACCCACTCAGTGCCAGAGAGCACTGGGCACTGTGTTCCTTGGGCTCCAAATTCATTCTCCTTCTTATACGTAGTTGGCTTTAAACAAAAACTTCTTTCGCCATGGTCTCCCTAGGATGCACATCTGTGGCCAAGATGGGCTTGATTTTTAAACCTTGATCTCAGTGTCTATTCTGGGATTGTAGGATTTCACAGGCTGCTATGACAAGTGGGGCCAGACCTGCCTGTCGTGAGGTCCCAGGGCCCCTGACTGGAGCAAGGGCAGAGCCTGGCTGGGTATCCAATACTCCATTGAAGCCCACTTGGTTCCCTCTGTCTATGGATGACCTTCAGCAAGTCCAGGGCTCAAAATTGTTAGTTGTGAAACAGAGTGAGAACCACCTCCCCCTGCTTCACCATCTAGCCTACCTGCTTGATTGATCTCAATGAGTCTCAATGAGAAAAGCTTGGAGAAGGAGTTGGGTGGCTGGGGATTAGGGCCAGGATCACTAGAGCAGTATCTCTCTTCCATCTTGTTAGCTTAAAAAAAAAAAAAAGAACATTTCAAAGTGAGAGGCAACAACATTTATTTGAGATCAATAAAAATAGCTATTCGGGAAGCACTGATTCAGGCAGAAGCCCAAATAATGTACCAATTATGAGAAAAAGGAAATGGTATTTATGAGAAAGAGAAGGGAAATAATTATATCAGTTGAAATAAGGTATTTCTATTGGTGCAGATAAGGTAACACAGTGTTATTAATTCTAAACAGTGTTTTTAATTTTCAGTCCTCTGGTCATCGATCCAGTAGTTATCATAATTGCTTTCTTGTCATCTTTGCAAACAGTTCTTTGGGAATCATGGTTGCTTAGGCCATGTCCAAAAGTTATTTTGCCCTGTTTTTAACCTTCCAAGACTTGTGGCATTAAGACATGCAGGGCAGTTCCTCTGGCATGGCAGCTCTGCCTCCATTTTAAAGTTGGCTCAGTTTATATTGTTACTTAAAATCTCTTGCTCTTTCTGCCAGGAATTCACTCCAGAATTCTTGGTTGCAAGCAACAGAAGTGACTCTGTCCACCCTAGGTAAAGGGGGGATTTCTTGACTCAATCTCAGGGCTTACAGAATGAACAGGAGAATTTTCAGGGGCTGTGGAGGCTAGAGGGGCCTGAGCATCTAAGCCAATCTGGTAAGTACTCTACTGTGGCCCTTGACCCAGATATTAAGTTTCAGAATCCCAGGCAAGAGTAGCCGATAGACCAAACCAATGTGGTTCCTTTTGCTTCTGCAGTACAAAATAGGATACCGTCTACCTGAGAGTTTACATAGAAGGTTCCCTCCCAAATAAGAAGGTGTTTGGATATTGTATAGCCACCCCACGCCAAAACACAATTCACGACACCTCCCCGGTTCCACCTGTAAACTCATGCTTATCCCTCAAAACTCACTTCTGCTGGCTCTTTGTGACGTTTCTGTATTAGTTACCCCTTTCTCAGGGTTCCTACAGCCCCTTCCTTCCCTCTCTGCGGCCTTAAGCACACTGGGTGGTCATGCTGATGTCCAAGTCTGCTTACTGCACCATGCTGCTCCCCTGAGGCAGAGGTCAAGCCGGCATTTATTAAGTACGAGGCATGGTTCTGTGCACTTTGCACAGGTTATTAGATTGAATTTTCACAACAGTCCTAGTAGGAGGGTTCTGTTGCCTTTTCCATTTTACAAATGCTGAAAACCAGGCGCAAAGATGTTAAGCAATTTGTCCACGTCATACAGCTGGTGAGGGCAGACCTGAGCTCTGAGCCCAGGTAGCCGGCTCGAACGGTTGGTGAGTGAGGGGGTGTGCAGTCCCCAGGGTTGCTCCATCCCCAGCGGGGTATGGCTACTTGGCTGCTCTTCCTTCCCAGGTATTTGAAGACAGAGAGATAGCGATCTTCTACCTCTCAGGGTGAGTTAATCAAGCTGAGTAAATAAAATGCCAATGTCTAAATTAAAAGCTCTGCATCGTTCAAATCTTGAAGCTATTAAAATAAAGAGTATACATAGGTCCTAAAACTTTGGCAAATGCAATTTTCGGAACTAAAAAGGAGAAGCAACAGCAAGGGGGGAATATCTTGTGTCCAGGGTCAAATAGGCCTACATGGCCATGCCTCCCAGCTACACGGCCCCTCGCTTCTGTGTGGGAGAATAAAAGGACCTACCTGTAGTGGGTGCTGTCCTGCCTGCTTCTGCTGCAGTCACTGCAGTCGTACCCACTCTCTTTCTCTGGGCTAGCACAGCTCTGTCTCCCAGCTTCTCCAGCTGGGTGGAGCTCCAGGCCCGCCCCCCCCCCCCCAGGGGGAACTGTGTTGAGAGTATACCATTATTTGCTCCTTCCCCGCTCAGTCTCACTTCTCTGTGGATTTTTCCCACCAGAATTTCCTTGCATTCAAATCCTTCTCCCATTACCTGTTACTGGGAGAACCTACGAAGATGGCACCTCCGAGAATTGTGGGGAGTGCAGTAGCTAACGGAGGTCAAGCTTTTAGTCCCGTGGAAGTGCTCAGCAAATGAGCCCTGAAATTGTTACACGGGGGCCACCCCGCCCTCATAAGTTCTCCTGGCTTCCCACAGAGCCTGGGGTCTACTTCCCCCAGTTTCTCTCACAGTTTTAGGCTTTTCTGTAACATTGTTTCTCCCTTTGCCCACCCACCTCAGACCCTCCACTTTATCTGTGTGACCTTGGGCAAGTCACAGCACTTCTTTGATTCTCTACTTTCGCAGCCCCATGTACTGGAAACTGTTGCCTTCTCAAGGCAACACCAGCATTGTTTACTCAGCAACATAGTTCTCACAGTTCTTACAGCATCTGATAGCACTCTTGGCTTAGGTCCCTGGGGAGTGTCTTTGGGGCTGTCACTGTGGACCTTCTCTGGGGCCACAGTGTGAGAAGGATGGTTGAGACTGGTAGGGGAGATTGAAAGGGCAGGGATCACAATGGGCCTGGAAGGCCCAGCCATCCACTATCTGGGTTTGGTGTCCGAAGTTCTTATGGGAACCACATACCCAGTCCCCTTTCCTCTGTGTTCTTGGCTGGCAGCTCCCATCTTAGACCTGTTTCAGAGAACCATCCTTGTGTCTGCTTCACTCCATACAGCAGAGTTGGAATGCCTGAGAGTTGACACCCACTTTCCTGGGCATCACCAGCCAATCTACTACAGCAGGAAAGCCCAGCTCCTTGCTTTAAGACAGTACAAATTTAGAGATGTAATCTACATAGTAGAGCTCCCTGGGATCAAGCCTTGGCCAGGACTAAAATGCATGCTTGCTTGGCTTTTCCTGCTCTCTCCTGTTTCCCTTGCTTCCTTACTGGTTTCTGTCAAAACTTCCTTTATGATGCACTTGATGATGATACTTGCCTCAGGCTCTGCTTCTGAGAGAACCTGGCATAAGGCAACCTGCTGGCCCTAGGCATCATGGGTACCTTTTAATAGAATGAGTTTATTGATTAGGATCTAGGTTTGGCCACTTATTAAAAACAACAACAGAGAACCAAACTGATGATTGTTTAAACCAGACAGATGATTATTTTACTCTCTCTTGTAACAGTTTGAGGGGCAGTGGACTGTAGCAACAATGATGGCCACATAGTGCCAGCATGTTAAAAATCTAGGTAATAAGGTTGTTGGTTCTTCCAATCCAAGAACACAAAATATCTTTCCATTTCTTTGTATCTTCTCCAATTTCTCTTAACAGGGTCTTATAGTTTTCATCATATAGGTCCTTCACATGTTTTGTTAAATTTATTCCTAGGTATTTTATCCTTTTTGTTCCAATTACAAAAGGAATTATTTTTTCCACTTTTTTTTTCTGACAATTCATTATTGGATTACAGGAATGCTATGGATTTTTGAATATTAATTTTGTATCCAGAAACTTTCCTGTATTTGCTTATTGTTTCTAGTAGTGTTCTTGTGGAATTTTAGAGTTTTCTATATAAAGGATCATGTCATCTGCAAGTAGTGACAGTTTGACTTCTTCATTTCCTATATGGATGCCTTTTATATGTCTCTCTTGCCTGATTGCACTTGCTAGGACCTCCAATGTTATAGTGAATAACAGTGGCGATAGTGGACAGCCTTGTCTTGTTCCAGATCTTAGAGGAAAGGTTTTTAGTTTTTTTCCATTAAGTATAATGTTGGCTGAGGGTTTGTCCCATATGGCCTTTATTATGTTAAGGTACTTACTTTCTTCCTATACCGATTTCGTTAACTGTTTTGATCATAAATAAGCCAGCGGTTTGTATCTTGTCAAAGGCTTTTTCTGCATCTATTGATATAATCATATGATTCTTATTTTTTAATTTGTTTATGTGGTGTATCACATTAATCAATTTGCATATGTTGAACCATCCCATTGCCCCTGGGATGAAGCCCACTTGATCATGGTGTATAATCTTTTTAAAATGTTGCTGCATTTGGTTTATTATAGTATCTTATTTAGGATTTTTGCATCTGTGTTCATGAGAGATATTGGTCTATAGTTTTCTTTTTTTCTGTGTTATCTTTACCAGGTTTTTATATCAGAATAATATTGGCCTCATAAAACAAGTTGGGAAGTATTGCCTCCTCTTTGATTTTTTGAAAGGGTTTGAGAAGAACAGATATTAAATCTTTGAATGTTTTGTAGAACTTAATAGTGAAGCCATCTGGTCCTGGACTTTACTTTTTGGTAGGTTTTTGATGATTGTTTCAATTTTCATAATGCTGATTGGTATTTAGGTTTTCCAGTTCTTGATTCAATCAAGAAAGGATGTATTTTTCTAAGTATTGGCCCATTTCTTCTAGTTTATCAAATTTGGTGTTATATACTTTTTCATAGTATTCTTGTATGATGCTTTGTATTTCTGCAGTGTCTGTCATAATTTTCCCTCTTTCATCTCTGATTTTGTTTATTGGTGTTTTTTCTCTTTTTTTTCTTGACAATACCATTATTTAATACTTCAGATGTAACAATAATTCCCTAATATTAGCAAATATCCAGTATCTGTTCAAATTTAGAATTGTCTCAGAGATGTCAGAATGAACAAAAATGGTTTTCATCATTTAGGATCTGAATAAGGTCTGAAAATCACATTGGCTGATCTATCTCCCAAGTATCTTTCATCTTGTTTGCCCCTTCATGTTTTCTTCCTTGTAATTTATTTGTTGAAGAAATTGGGTTGTTGGACCTGTAGAGTTTTCCGCAGTTCCTGTATTTCCTGTAAATTGGGAGCTGGGTCTAGACACTTAATTTAGTGTTGGATTTTTTTTTTGACAAGAATACTTGTAGAGAGTCCTGTGTTTCTGTAGAGAGAGGCACAGTGTCCTACCATATCTGTGGTGTTAGTAGCTGCTGATGCTCAGCACCAGAGTTCTAATTTACTAGTAGTTGCAACTGGTGATATTCTATCATTCCTGCCCCGTTTATTTGCTGAAATGTTTCTATGGAGAGAAACTCCTTCTCCTCTACTCTTTGGTTACTTGATGGTATGGTTTGTAAAGGAAAGGCAAGATATATAATTGCCTTGGTTTCTCTAACAGTTTTGTAAATTAAATTGATCCTCCAGTGGTGATCAAGTAGGGATTAAAAATAATTATGAACTCATGGATTGAAAGAAATTTAATGTGTTTCAATTGATTGCAATAATTACCCTTACTGAGGGTCTCTCCCCTTCATGTAGTCTTGGTGGCAGTTGTAAAACATGACCACAATTCTAGGACTTTCCTTGAGAGGTGTGATCTATGTCCCTACCCTTGACTCTGAGGACTTATGACTGCTTCAGCCACAAGTGGAGTGTGGCAGAAGTGATGCTCAGGGCCTTCGGAGCTGGGTTGTATAACAGTTTGTTTATGACCTTTATACTTGAAAGTCATTTTAGCTAGATATATCATTCTTGGCTCATGCTGTTCTCCCTTAATATTGTAAATATGCCTTCTGTTGTTTCTGGAAGGAGGTGTTGATGCAGGTAAGTCTAATGCCAACCTAATTTTCTTGATTAGTGACTTCATCTTTTTTTTTTTTTTTTGCCTAAGAACCTAATGTTTCAAGTTATTTATTTCAGGAAAGGTGTTTTTTTTTTTTATTACAGTGTTTCGCTTTTGATTGATTCTCTAGCTTTGGTTTCTTTCTTCAGTGACTCTTATTATACATATGTTAGATCTTTTTGCTTGTTCTCAACATAGTTACTTTCTCTTGAATCCTATTTATATCTTTCATATCTTCTATTTTTTTGTTTGCTTAAGAATTTCCTACCATTTTATCTTCTGATTCTCTTAGGCATTATCTGCTGTGTTTATTTGCTCTTGTGTTTCTTTTAGTTTAGTTTTCATTCTTTAATGAGTTTTTCTTTTATTCTTAGTTCTTTTCTTAGTTCTAGCATCTCTTCTTTGAGGACTTCTCATTATGATTTATATCTTTTGTATCTTTTATTACTTTCTTAATTTTTGTTGACTCATTTTTAAATATTAGGATACAGTTTTTATGTTTTGAAGCATGTGTTCTGTGGGCATATATTTCTGTAATGCCTTCATTATCTATAAAGACATGGCTCATTATTCTCATCTTTCTTATGACAACTTTGTATGGGATTTTGACTACAATCTTTTTCTGATGCTTATTTTTACATGAAATGAATTTTCTGAATTTTAAGAGGAAGGGTGGGTCAGAATCGCTTTTTAGGTTTCATGGCTCTAGCGTTCTCTCTTCTGTTATTTTACAAAATGCTACATAAAAGGTCTTGTATTACCTTTTTTCTTTCACCTGAACCTTCTCTCCCTTTCTCCCTGCCTCCTTCCCTTCCTTTCTTCCTTCCTAACTCCCTCTTTCCCTTTCTCTCTCCCTCTCTCTCTCCTTCTCCTCTCTTTTTCTTATCTCTTCTCTTCCCTTCTCCCCTCCCCTCCCTTCTCTTCCCCTCCTCTTCTTCCTTCTCTTTTCTCTTTCATTTATATTTTTTGGTCATCATTGTCTCTGTTCTGCCCAATTTGGATTCTACTCTCAGCAAATCCTTCTCAGTTTGGGGCCCTGCCATTGAAGGGAGTTTTCATTTGTTATTAGTATTGAGAGTTCACAGAGCCTGCACTACTTCTGCCCCTTCAAATTGTTACTTCTGGGATGATATGAATTCTGCTGTCACCCCAGCAACGTGGAAGGAGGATGGTGGTGTTGTACTTTGTCCCTTAGTTCTTCCCTGCTGATGTAGTATAGCAAAAAATTACAGATCAGCAAGATTTAGGAAAAGTAAGATTTATTGAAAGTATTTTTTAGAAGGAGAGGGGACCTGCTAAGGAAGGTTGCAGCCCTGTGGAATTTGGGAAGTGAAGAGATAAGACAGAGTACACCCCAAGCGAGGAGCAGGTTTTCAACAAAGAGAGCTGTAACAACACAGAAGCGAGAAGGTCTGTTTATATTTGGGCTGTGATGGGAGGTCCTAGATGATCTATATGTGAGGTACCTTGACTGGCAGCTGTCTGCTAGATAACACTTTGCCTACTATGCACATGCTTACCTGGAATTTAGTCTGTTACTAGATTTATGAACTTCTAGGCATAGTCATGGTATTATAATGATGGTATAATGAGGCTGAGGTTGTAGGTGGGTAGGTTAAGGTAATATTTTCTGTGCATGTATTTATGGCTGATTTAGCTAGCAGCTTTTATGGCCTTAGTGTTCTAGGATTTGGGACAATTTATAACTCTAAAAGGGAGGTGTTTCTGGGAGGTCCTTAAGGAAGGTCTTCAAAGGAAGTTTCTACGATTACAAAGGCCTTCTCTCCTGTCACTCATGCCTGACTAACTATCTAACAAAACCTTTCCATAGGCTCCTTGTGATTACCCATACCTGGGAGTCCTTCCAGTTTCCACAATGCATGTCACTTCCAGGCTCAAGTAGCTAAAACCTAGTGTGCTTCTCCTACCTCTTTGTTTCAAGGCTGTGGTCATCTTAGATGATATAGCTGCATATGAGATAGACCCTTGAGTCCTGGACCCCCCATCAGTCTATATCAGACCAAATATGAGCAAACAGTAAACTTCTAGAATGGTATAAGTCATTGAATTTGGGGAGCTTATTAACACAGCCTGTCTTATTGTGACTCAACAGAAATTGATGTGAAAGAGCAATGCTGCCATTGCAAGCCTCTGAAATCGGTGGCATTGGCTTAGCAGTATAGGGACAGGTGGCAAAGATACTGATATTAGAGACTAGAAAGACAGAGATCCTTGTAATACAGTGGCAAACCATTCTGCAAACCTGTCTCCTATGACAATTAGGATAACATACCAAGTGACTCCTGAATTTATCATTTTAGGGGAGGAGCTTGGAAAAGAGGATGTTGGTAATGTTCCTTCACTCCTGATGGCTGCATTTGGGAAGGATTACAAGAAAGAAATCAGCTCAAAATACTGGAAAGGGGTTGGAATCAATCAGAAGTTCAGGATGGAGCAGGACTGAAACACTCAGTAACTTCTATTTTAGTTTAGTTTAGTTTTAGGTATACAGCA
This sequence comes from Macroglossus sobrinus, assembly GCA_004027375.1. NCBI lineage: Eukaryota > Metazoa > Chordata > Mammalia > Chiroptera > Pteropodidae > Macroglossus > Macroglossus sobrinus. The sequence continues at coordinate 15,494 of PVKZ01001394.1, read as the reverse complement.
CAATGGTTAGATATTTATATAATTTACAAAGTGATCCCTCAATTATTCTAGTACGCACCTGGCACTATACATTACAATTTTATTGACTTATTCCCTATGCTGTATTACAGATCCCTGTGACTATTTTGTAACTACCAATTTGTACTTCTTAATCCCTTTACCTTTTTCACCATCCTCCCAAATCCCCCCATCTAGCAATCACCAATTTGTTTTCAGCTGCTTCTTGATTCCTAACAGTCTGAGATGATATTTAAAAAACTTTGGGTCAGAAACCCTGCAACATCTGTCACAGGATTAAGGTGCCTGGGGGTAAATAATAGGTTAATAGTGTGGCCTTCTCACCTATTTCAGATAGCTTCAATCATTAAATTGAGAGAAAGAAGCATTTATCTTCTATAAAAATGTTTGGGTTTAGCAACTAGCACATAGAACAGACCTGAGGCTAATAGATTGATTGCCTGCTAGGTTTTTAAAGGGTATATGATTTTAATGAAATTCATGCCTGGCCTACAAAATTCTTTGATTATTTGAGACTTCAAAAGGGATGAAATGACATTTGTGCTTTCACCCCTTCTGGGAGACAGGAAATGGGCTGAGAAAGTAAGATAGCTTACTTGAGATATGGCCTAGAAGGAAAATGAAACAGCAGGGAAAAAGAATACCCTCAAAAGGCAGGGTGAGGGGACATAGAGGACACTGGACTGTAAGTTTCTCCCAGGGAGAGGACTCAGGGCCAAATCTGAGAAATTTCTCATTCTCAAGGTGGGGGCTGTACAAAGTGTACCTGGTGGGTTCACAAGAGTGCTATGAATTTTGAAATTCTAGATATTTTTAAATTTGAAATTCTAGATGAATTTTGGAATGTATTGATGGGCTCCAAATGGGAACCCTTATTATGGTCATCTCATCTCTGTTCCACCGCCATGTATTGGGTGAGTATGAAAAGAAGAAGATAACTAACTCGTGGTTCAGAAGGCTCTGGACAAAGAGAAGCTGCACACAGACAATGACTACTCTAGGTACCTCATTTGAATGTAATTGCATAATGTTTGTATTTTTGTGAATGGTTTATTTCAGTTAGCTTAATGTTTTCAAGTTTCATCCATGTTGTAGCATGTGTCAGAATTCCCTTTCTTTTGAGGCTGAATAAATATTCCATTGTATGTATATACCACATTTTGTTTATTCATTTATCCATCTATGGACTCCACATAGAATTAAAAAATAAATAAAAATATCAACATTTTGCTTCTGCATTTAACTCTTTGATTTACTTACTAGAATGACTTTGGGTATATGGTGTGAGGTAGGAGTAGGCAGCCTACTTGGAGTTTCTCTGCTTCTGAGAACTGTGAGAAATTTACTCCTTCATTTCATAAACTTTAGTGTAAACTTACACATGTGTAGGGCATGGTGGGGATGCTAAAATAAAGCATTTATGCTTCTATTCACCAAATACTAGTTGAGTCCCTGCTACTTGCCGGATGCTTTTCTAAGGCCCTTGTAGTACAGCTCCATGAAGATGGATATAGATCCTGCCCTCACTTTGCCAGTGACTGGTGCCAAGTGCTGGAGGGCAGGGACCAATCTGGATTACAGGAGGAAGTGGTCACTTTTAGCTTTGGGTGGGGAGCATGGGGTGGGGAACGGGGTGTGGGAAGCAAAGTTAAGAGAAGGCTTCTAAGGGAAGGTGGTCCTTGATCTGGGCCCTAAAACATGGATGAAATTTCAAAAGAAATGAGAATAGAGACATTTCACTTAGAGGGAGCACCTTACTCAGACCTCTGAAAGCTGAATGCAGCTAACACTTAGAAAGCATTCAGCTACAGATAACAGAAATCTCCAACTACAGAGGTTTGAATAATAAAACACTGAATTCGTTTATATAAAGAAAAGCTCAAAGGCAGCTAGTTCCACAGCTCAATGGATCTCCAGGCTCCTTCCATGCTTCTGTTTTGTCCCCTTCAGCGTGTTGGCTTTTGTTCTTAGGCATATTGCCTTATGGCCACAAGATGGCTTCCTCAGCTCCTGCCATCATGTCTTTCCACTACCACCTTTAAGTACTGGAGGCGAGGGAGGGGGAGGTAGCCAATGTGTAAAGTGTATTTCTCCCATGTTTATCTCTTTACACTGGGAGGATCATCTTTCCCAGTCTTCCCTTATGTCTCAGTGTTCAGAAGTCACATTACAGCAGACCAATGGGGAATGACAGTGGAAAATAGAATTCCCTGACTGGTTTAGACCAGAATTCATCCTCTAAAGCTGAGCTTTCTAAAAGAATTTTCTATGATGATGGCAATGTCTAGATCTGTGCTGTCCGGTATGGTATCCATTGGCCACATGTGGCTATTGGTACTTGAACTGTATATAGCTAGTGAGACCATGGAACTGAATTTTTAATGAATTTAATATTAATTAATTTAATTTAAATAGCTATGTGTGGCTAGAGGCTATTGTAATGAACAGCACAGCTCTAGAGGCTGGGCACTTTGCCTATGGCTAAATTAGGTCTGGCTTTGGTTATCTGGGGAGAAGGGAGACAGCTGTTGAGAGGATAACCAAAGGGTCTGCCAGGGGCAGCACCTGTAAATAGATGAGGACCCAGGTGTGTCTGCGAGAGGGCGGGGTGGAAAAGAGGTATTAAATGAGGCCTATGTGACCTTAGACACTTACGATTCTTTCCCCAGGAGGGGAGTTGGAGATAACTCACTCCATGAGTGAGTTTAACACCAGTGTGTTAATGTGTTAAACTCACCACTCTCAAGACCTTCGGCCCCATCCTGAGCACTGTGGAAAGTGCAGCAGCTTCCTCTCCAAAATTTTTAAGGACACTCTGGCTTTGATTTCCATTTCTGATAAATGTTCCAACCCCTCTTCATGTCTCTTCAGCTGAGAGCCCCCTACTCCAGAGCATGGAGGACTTGGTACAATTCTAAAGTCCTTTATCCTCTCCTGAATTATACTTTTAATCTGCCCTTGCCCCTCAGACCACTGTTTGGACTGAAGGAGCCAATTACAGATGCTTTGTTGTGAAAATGCATCTGCCCAGTGAATTTCAGAGAGGGACACTGCTAGCCCATTTCACAGGTGAGAAAGGTGAGGGCATCCTGCTGGGCTGCAAGGTGGGATGTGCATTTGGTCTGGCTCATCCAGAGCAGCACGTTCTCCTCTGAGGCCTCTGGAGTCAGAGCAGGCAGCAGCTGCAGCCATAACTCAGGGAAAGTCAATGGAAACATCATTTAGGTATATTTTTAACCTGCTGGCTGTGAGTTGAGAGGATGGTGCTGGCCTGCACTGTCAGTAAGGATAGATAGGCAAGGTTCTGGGCAGAGCATCTGGCCAACCAGGCCTTGTGAGTGGGCCATGACTGGAGGGTGGGAAGCTACGCTCAGAGGGTGTCGACATGGTCAAAGTCATACAGTGTGTGTTCGGGAGGAGGATGACGAGCTGAGAGTTGAAGGACCACCAGACTCTGGTGCCCTCCTGCCTTTGTTGGGGAAGCGCTTGGGCTCAAGAGTGAGGACTTGGCTCAAATCCTGGCTTCACCTCTGACCAGTGGTATGACTATCTCTGTGCTTCCTTATCTACAGAATTGTATCATAGCACTAACTCAAGTGGTAGGGGTGAACACCGCCACTGCCCATGGAAAATATCAAAAACAATTTTAACATTTGTGTAGCCAGCTCTGTTCTAAGCATTCTCTGTACCAGCCCATGAGGAATCTCCACAATGGTTGTATAGGCTACTGCTATGAGAGCAGTGAGTAACCTGGGTAAATAACACTGGAATGATGCAGAGTAAAGATCTGAGTCCAAGTAGTCTTGCTTCATGTCTGGGGTTCATAAATGTTACCTTCAGACAAGGCTGGTTCTAGAGCTGTTACTGGCAATGCTGTGTTCCTTATCTCCTGATGCTGGTTCATTCACAGCTATCACTCGCTGCTGAGGCCCCAGTCTCCATCCCTCATCCTGGTGATCTCTGCCTTTGCTCCTTGGATACCTCCATTTATGTTTGCAATTTCAGGAGGTTCTAGTGTTGGCTATCCATTCATTTATTCACTTACTTATCTAATACTTATCCACTGGCTCCGCTGTGAGCAGACTGTCTGTGGATACAGCATTAAACATGATCTGCCTCTGTGAATCTCAGTCTGGTGGGGCTAACAGAAACAAATAATCCCAAACACAAATAATTAGAATTATAATCATAAGAGGTGCTCATGGAGAGGAATGGGGGCAGGGTTGACCTTTCCAGCATTTGGCTGAGCTGACACAAAGCTTTTCAGAGGAGGTGACATAATGTTGAGATTTGAATACTGAGAAGGAGCCAGACATGCAGGGAAATTGGGGACAGTGATCTTGGCAGAGCATGTGCAAAGGGCCTGTGGTGAGATACAAGCAAGATCTACTGGAGGAAGGGAGAGGACCATGGTTGCTGGATAGAGCAGGACACTGGAACATGCAGATCAATAGGACTGGCATGCTTTGCTATTGGCTTTGGGAGCATCAGCAGAGCCTTGTGTTCCTGCTAGAAGAAGACCTGATGCCCCCTTTCTAATTGCTGACTTGGCTAGACTTGGCCCTGTGTAGTCTTTGTGGAGTCAGAGGGATGCCCAGGCCTTTATGGACACCCAGACGTCACAGACTACTCACTTTTGGTAGCCTTGATCCATGTGAGCCCAGAGTGGTGATGGGACTTGCTCAAGGCCACATGATTTGTGAGAAGCAAAGCTGGGATTGAGTCCAGATCTGAAAATCTCTGAGGCCAGTGTCTTTCTTGACACTAGTGTTTGTTAAATGAACTCACTTTATTAAACTTTTTTTTCCAAGATGCAGTTTATATCAAGTACACAAACCTAAACACAGCTCCATCCATGTTTATATGTGTTCATCCATGTGGCTACTACCTACCTAGCTCAGGAAATAGAGCACTGCTAGTCCAGCACTTCTACAGGCAGCACTGTTTAAATCAATATCACCAAGAATCATTTGGCCTGTCCTTGAACTTCTTGTCAGTGGAATTGTACAGTATATGTCCTTTTTCATATGACTTTGTGTATTATTCACTGAGAATAACATCTGCATTGTTCATCCACCTTATGGTTGTGTCTGCAGCTTGTCCTCTTTCTAGCTGTGTGGTATTCCATTGCATAAATAGACACAATGTGTTTATCCTTTCTCCTCTTGATTGCTTGTTCCCATTTAGGACTGTTCTGTATAAAGCTGCCAGAACACTCTGGTATGTATCTTCTGGTGGACACACGTTTTCATATCCTTTGGATTCACACCCAGGAGTGAACTTGCTTGATCATAGGCATTGTGTATCTTTACTGCCAGACTGTTTTCCAAAGTGGTTGTCCTAATACTCCTACCTGCACTGTATGAAAGTTAACAAGCCTATTGAAAGGAAAAAAAAAATTGCCCATGAATCCTGATATATAGAACAGGTTGGAAGCTAGGTGCCAGATTCAAAGCAGGGAGGGAGCCTGCACCTCCCCTGAACCCTACCTGCACCCTATGCCCCTATAGATCCTAGGGTACTCTGGAACCCAGTTTTAAAACCTCTGTTCCAGCCCAGCCAATCCCAGCCCTGGTCATGTACAAGAGGAATCATGGGCATGGGCAGAGGGCAAAACTCTTTAAAATACAAATTCTATACCTCCATCCCCACCGAGATTGATGTGCTGTCTGAGGTGGGGTCTTGTGATATATAATTTTTTACAACTCCTACCCCCCTCGACCCTACCCAGTGACTCAGACCCAAGACTGGGTTTGAGATGGTGGAAATGGACACAGTGTCTTGGAAATGCATATTCCTGGAAAAGTGTAATCAGATGGTGACTGAGTTTGATTTCCCTATAATTTGCTTTAATTCAGGCCAAGGCAAATCCATACATCATCAAATACCTGTTGGGACCAAGTCCTGTGTGGGCCTGGAGGAAGAGTGTGGGGAGCATGGCTCCTGACCTTGAGATAGTCCCATACTGGTGGGAGCGATGGTACTGAACTGCTCATTTTAGGTTGCGGGTGGGGGAGAGGGAGCCGTAGAGAGATAGATCCTACCTAGAATCAGAGGACAGCAAACAAGACCTAAAAAGAAATTAACTTGTCTGGGCCATAATGGCTGCACACAAGTTGGTCATGTTCTAGCAAGGAGAGAAGAACAGGTACACCAGGCAGAAGGAATAGCAGTTGCAAAGGCATGACAGCTGCAGTAAACACCTAACTTTCCCTGGACTGCAGGAACACAGGGAAGCCCCTGCTTGTCTGTGGGAAGCCAGGCTGGCTCTGAGTTCTCTTCCTCACCTCTCTGTTGTCACTATTCAGAGTACAGCCAACTTCGGGATAGAGAAGCTCCCTCCTCGTGGTCCCTAAGGTTTGTAGTGGGGAGACTGATGCTGGCCCTTTATCTGGCATGATCTGCCAGGCTGTCCTCTTGATCAATGTACAAAAATGTCAGGAGCAATTAGAAGGCACCCTTGGCATGAGTTTTATCTGCAACAATACATCTTCATTAATGATGCTTTTAATAATGCAGCCAAAACTGCTGGCACCTACTGTCGTGGCCATCTATCTCCTGGGTGTGCACTTTTCATTCACTGTTGCTGCATCCTTTGGTTTCCTCTTGATGTGAGGGTGGGTAGGAGATGTGGTCCATTGAAACCTCAATCTCCTCACCTGTAAAATGGGGATATGGTGTGTAGCAGTTAGCTATTGCACTGTAACAAACATCCCTAAACCGCAGGAATACAAAACAATAAAAATTTTACTTAGCTCACAACTCTTTGAGTTGGCAATATAGGTTTGGCTCAGCCTTTCTCAGTTGGGTTTGCTCACTGTCTGTAGCCTCAGCTGGGATGGCTGGGCCTTGTTCTCCAAGAGGTCTCTCATTCTCCAGCAGGTCAGCCAGGTTAGTTCATACAGCAGTAGACGGGTCTGCAGCACAACAGTGGGAGCTGCAAGGCCTCTGGAGACCTAGTCTCAGACCTGGCCCAACATTGCCTCTGCCTTATCCTATTGGCACTGCAAATCACATCTTTTTGCACCTGTCCCAAGCTAACTGGCTTTGATGGATGATTCAGTAGGTAAGTTATTCCCAGGTGAGCTAATGATGCCCTCAAGTCCCAATATGTGCATTTGTGTGTGAAGAGGCAGGGGACTGGTGGTTTGGGCAGGAGGCTGGGAGTCTGAGCAAGCTGGACCAGACCTACATGGAACCTCCAAAATACAGGCAGTATGAGGGGAGCACCTAGGGCCCTGGCCAGGTGCTATTCTGTGGGAGGCCCCTGCTCTCCAGCCCCTGCTCTGCCTTCTTTGAGTTCTCTGGCTGTCTTGCAACCTTGCTTTCTTTTCTGATGTGTCTGCTATGTGTCATTTGGGAAAGAGGGAGGTGTATCCATCAATTGCTCCTTGTCACCTGGGGAGAAAGGTTCAATCCAAGAAAAACCACAAGGCCCTGTGTTTTCCAGTTTGGGGCCTGCCTCAGGGAGAGCCTTGGATTCCTGCTGGCATCTCCTGGATGGTGGGACCATGACAGCAACAGCAGCAATTATTTGCTGAGCACAGCCCTGGGCTTACTTTCTTTCATTCTCATGACAACGTCCCAGGGTAAGTGTAATTACCTTGTTTTACAGATGGGGAAACTGAGGCACAGAGAATGTTAAGGACTCAGTACCCCCATAACCTAGGAAAGAGGCCGAGGATTGCTCGAGGATCTTGCTCTTTTCACTTCAGACCTGTCACTGCTGGGTAAACTGAGGTCCCTTTTCTCCCGACACTTGGAATAAACAGGACCCTAGAATGCAGGTGCCAACAATGAAGAAAGGATAATGAGGAGTCCTCACATCCTGGGCAAGTTCCCTCATTTCCCCCAGCCTCAGTTTTCCCATCTGTAAAATGTGATGTTAACTGCACCTGCCTCAGAGGAGCAGATTGAGGACGAAGTGAATTAACACATATAAAGTAAGCAATGAGGAAAGCCGGCTGTCAGGGTTATATGAATAACTGACATGAATGGAGTGTTGGACCCCCTGCAGTCCAATGAAGTGGCTGGCACACTTTCCTCAGTTTACATGTCAACTCACCAAGGCATGGGGTTAAGGAGGTGGCCTGAGGTCCACAAGCGGGGAACATGGGCCATGGGTGCAAGTGGTGGTGCCCAGTAGAACCCCACGGGGACATGGCCTGGTCATCCCCGAGCCCTGGCAGAGGGGACAGCCAGGACTAAGTGTCTGGCATTCACCCATTGAGGCTAGCGTCAGTGTCTGAGCGTCCCTTCACCACGCTCCCTGACCTCAGCCAGGGTTAGCCAGCCTGGTGGGGACTGGGTGTTTGCCTCGGACACTACAGGGTAACCCACGCCCCTGGTGGCAGGTCGGAGCTGCCCAGTAGTGACTTTCTTTGTTTATAGATGAGGGGTTCCCTTCATGTTTCACTGACCCAAAAATTAACAACAGTGATAAATACGCATGTGGCCCTTACATTATGCCAGGCTCACTCTAAATGCTGTATCCACTCTCCTAATGGGGTAGGAGCACAGTGTCAAGCCCATTCTGCAGACAGGAAGAGCAAAGTTCCACAGCTACGGAGCAGCAGAGCTGGGCCTCGAACTGGGCAGAGGAGCCCAAAGGCCTCACCTAATTCTTATCCTGTGAGGTAGGTATTTTATTATACATTTATTATTGCAGAAACTGAATCACAGTGAGTTTTTTATTTTTCTGTGTGTGTCTTTCCCAAGGCCACCCAGCCAGAAAGGGGTAAAGCTTAGATTTAAATCCAGGTTCTCCAGCCACAGAGGTTGTGGAAGTTGCCATTATACCATCAGTCTCACCATAATCTCCCTGAGTCCTTTGCCTGTCTGCTCCCTGGGGCACAATCAGCCCCTCTAGTTGGTCCACTCACCCCTCCCTATCAGCTCTACTGGCCACTTCACCTCAGGTCCAGGCTGGTGTATGTGACCTTTGGTGGAGTATGACATCTCCAGGCCTTGTGCCCTTAAGAAATGGCCTCGCAACCTCTGTCTCTTGAGCCTCACAGGGCAGGGGGACGATGGGGATCTCTAGGTGGAGTCGTGTGCCTGTCCAGGCTCCTAAACCCCTCTACACCCCCTGCCTGATCCTCTTGGGCCAATTTTGGAAATCTTCATGGGGCTGCCGGGCCTCTGTGGGGACCCTTGCACAGCCTCACTCCCTGGACTCGGATACTCTCACCTGGCCCCTGAGGGATATAGTGGAGGCCCTTGCCATCTTCCAACAGCCTTGTCTCTAGAACCTACTCCCCACCTCAGGCCCTTTTCTTCCTTTTGAACTGTCTGTCTTGCTGTTGAGGAAGCTATTCATAGCCAAGATGATGTAAAATTTATAAAGTGTGGCTGGTAGGACTCAATCCACCCCTTGCACAGTCCACACTGTCTGCCCCTACTCCCCACTCCAAGCAGCTCTTTCTGTCTTCCTGTCTGTGCACATGTGCGTGTGTGTGTGTGTGTGTGTCTGTGTTGTGTGAGGACCAGCTCCCACCTCAACCCTCTCCCTCACTCTCCTTTCTTCTTGGCCTCCCAGTGTTCTGCCTTGATAGGCTGAATTACCATTTGGGGTGGGGGACATGGGCTTAGCACAGTCAGTCTATTTTAAATGGAGAGGGCATGGCCTGTAGCATCAACCCTCTCCCCTTTTCATATTCTAGCCAGCTGTACTCATGACCCTTCCATTTCTTCACCTGAAGAAAGGGTTTTTGTAGGAATTACACATGACTAAAATCCATACTATAGAGAAAGGCACTGTTCTAATGAACTTGTTTAATCCTCACAACACCCTACAAGGTAGTTGCAATTATTATTCACATTTTATCGACGAGAGACTGAGGCACAGAGAGGCCAGCTGAAGCAACCAGGTCCTGAGGGGTGGAGGGCTGGGAAGTAGTGGAGCTGGGATATGACACTCAACTGTTGCTTAATCACTGCTGCTGACCCAGTGCACAACCCTGCCTCCCTCTCCATCATGTTGATTGATTGCCTTCCTGTAGAGACCCCAGAAGCAGAAAGGTTCTGAGACTAGAAGCTTCACAGAAGATTGATGTCCATCCCCTTTTCAGAGGTGGGTGAGGCTGAGGAAGGAGATGTGAGCTGACGAAGGAAACAAAGAGATGGCCATTCTGGCTTAGCTCTTGGCCACTGAAGTGTGGGCCATGGCTCTAGATGGGGCCTAGGACAGCTTGGAAGCCTCACCCTCCCTGGGCAGCAGGGCTTACCACCTAGACATCCTGCAGATGTTGTGGCCCCTGTTGGTGGCAGCTCCAGATACTCCAAGAGAAGAAGATTGATAATGCATGGTGCTTCAGTGAGGCAGGCCTGTTTCTGGCACATGCTCACCCTATTAGTCCTCACAGCAGCCCCAGAGCAGGTACTCTTCTTATCGCCACTTCATAGGTAGAGAAATGGAGGTTCAGAGAAGTGAAGAGATGTGCCCAAGATCACACATCTGGAGAAGCACTTGTACCCAGGTGGTCTGGCTTACTGGGTCCCTGCTGGTTTCCTCCCTTTTTATTGAGGTCAGGTTCATATAACATAAAATAACCCATTTAAAATTGTACAGTTCAGTGGCATTGGATAGATTTTCAGTGTAAACATATCCACCCTTTAGTTCCAGAACATTTCATTGCCTCACAAGGACACCTGGCACATGTTGGCAAATGCTCCCCATTTCCTCCCCCAACCCTTGGCAACCTCTAGTTTGTGTTCTGTCTCTGTGAATTTGCCTATTCTAGACATTTCATATAAGTGAGGTCATACAGTATTTGGCTTTTTGTGTCCTGCTTATTTTACTTGGTATAATATCCTCAAAGTTCATCAATGTTGTAGCATGTGTCATAACTTCATTCCTTTTTATGGCTGAGTAATATTCCATGTATGGATGGACCCCATCTGTTTATCCATTGTCAGTGTATGGCCATTGAATTGTCCTAACTTTGACCATTGTCAATGGTGCAATTATCAACATTCATGCACCAGTTTTATGTGAACACCAGTTTCAGTTCTTTTTGCAGAGAATTTAGAGGGGAGTTATTGGATCATATATGGTGTCTGGTGTTTTAAGGATTTGATTTTTTGCTGGTGAAGCTTTGACAATACTCATTGTGAAAAGTGCCCCTGATTTGCTCAGCTGGAAGCACTCCTCTCCACTCTGCTCCCCTTGCTGATCTGACTTGCATGTAACTTTCCTTCTGGTTATAAGCCCTCTCTCTGTCCCCACAAGTCTGTATTTGCTCCTTCTCTTACTTACTAATGGGGGCTCTGGCTGGGGGCCTGGGGCTCTAAGGGACCAGGCCACAGACAGTAAAATCAAGGCCCACAGGGGAAAGGCATCTGGTCTAGAGAGAAGAAGCCAAACTGGAATTTGAACCCAAGCCCTTGAGACCAAATCCTGGTTCCTTGCACTGTCTCTGTCTATCTCATATAGGCATTACCCCAGAGAAGGCCAAACAACAGGATACTCACATCCAATTTTTGGGGGGCTTTGACATTCCTTGAAGATCTGGGGCATTATGTGACACTTTTATGTGAAAATGAACCCCAACTAGATTCTGCACTGCAATGATAACCTCACATAAGTTTTTCATCTTGTCAGAGGTGTCCATGAAATGTCCTGGCTTTCATGGGCAAAGACATGCCAGGGACTGAACCCCCTGCAGCCCCCAGCTGCTCGATGGTGGGGATGTGATTAAAACTCCTCCAGTTCTCTCAAAGAGAGGCAGCAACTTCCTGCCTCTCCCCGGCTGCCTCCCTGAAGCCCCAAAGCAGCAGGCAAAGAGACCTGCCTCTGCATGAGCATGGCCCTCCTGCAGCCAGCTCTGGCATCGATTGGGATTATGGCATTTATTCTCCTTCCTCCAAAGGCCCTGGCTTCACTCAGTTTGCAGCCCTCTGCCTCTGTTCTGAGCAGCATAAAAATTGAACTGATCCATGGATATGTCCCCTTTGGGGTCCCATGAGTGCCTCAAACAGTGGTATTTGCTACTCCCTTTACAGTGTGGATGAGGAAACTGAGGCCCCCAGTGAGGTGGGCTTTTCCAAAGTGACAAACTGAGGCTATGTGGTTGGGGATGTGTCCCAGCCATAAGCTGGCCTCTTTTCAGTAAGCCCTGAGCCCAATGTCAACATGTTTTTAGGTCCTGGATCTTCCTATCCCTTTGGCTATAAACACTGGTCCCCGAGTCAGTCCCCTCTGAATACCTCAGGATTCTGGGGGAGGAGATGAACCACCCATTTAACAAATGTTGACTGTCTATCCCATGCTAAGTAGCCCTTGTATATCTAAGGACGCCCAAGACAAGGACCCTAACCACATGGAGTCGGTGTTCTCATCAGGGAAACAGACAATTCTAAAATGCCAGGTGCAGGTAAGTGATGTGAAGAAAAAGAATGCAGGGAAATGGGAAGAAAAAGGTCAGGGAAGGCCTCTTGTAAGTGATGACATTTGAGCAGACACTGAAAAAGTGAGGAATGAGGTATGAGATATCTGGAGGAAGAATTTTCCAAGCAAAGGAGCAGCCAGTGCAAGGGCCCTGAGGTCTGCACATGCTGGGCGCATCTGAGGAAGTTGCCTAAGAACTGGCAGGGATCACAGACTTGGTCCAGCCTGCAGACACATTCTGTTTGGCCTTCAGAAAATGAGCTCTCCTGCTGATTTTACAATTTTGAATTAATGGTTAACATTTTAAAACCTGAGACTATTCCAGCCTCTCTTCAGAAGTCAGAGCTCTGACAACACTGAGCCCTTTCTGGAAATCTGAAGTCAAACATCATCTACCCCTTTGCCTCTCATTTTCTCTCACTATGCTCTCTTGCCTGAGTCCTGTAGGATTTGCACTGGTGGCTCCTGGCCAAGGTTATTTTGTGTACCAGAGGACGGGATATGGATCACTTAGGCATTACCACAGAATTTTTCATCTAGATTATATCTGGAGGAAAAACTGGTCATTAAAGCATTGAAGCACCATTGCCACCAAACAAGGCAGGACTGAAAGATTACACAATGTCGTTTTCCTATTTCTCTCCAGTTTCTGACAATTCACAGCAATTTTTTTTTCTACTTCTGGAAAGTCAGGGGGTACACTTGCCCTTACTTCTCTGTGCCTCAGTTTCCTTGGCTGGAAAATGAGAAGAAATAAACACTGACCTGTCTAGCTCAGGACAGAAATGGGAGAAGTCAGAGTCTTTGATGCTTTAGGGCTAAATATCTTATATATTTTAATTTAGGGTCAAAGAGAGAAGCCTTTAGGTTTAAGCCAAACTCAATCTGGCATTCAGGGCCCAGAGATCTTGGATCAAATGAATCCTATTTGCTTCCTTTCCCTCTTCCCTTCCTGCCTGAACTTTATCTCCCATTCATTGTTCATCCCCCATCTTTGAGCACCTGTTGTACGTTAAGCTGAGGGTTCAGGGCTCCTGATAAAATGCTAGCTGTGGCCCTGACCTTTGTCCATCTGGAGTTTGGAGGGTGAGAAGAGAATGTTCTGCTCCCTTCCTCTCTACCTGGGACAGTATCTCCCGCTGCAGCTGCACCTTTTCCATGGCTTCAGGTGGAGCTGTTTCCTGATGATGTTGATCACTGGTGTTCACTCCATGCCTTAACCACCCACATAACCAGTTCCCTAGAGGCAATTCTCTCTGAGAGACCTGGAGGGGCTGTTTCCTACTTGGATCCTGCCTGTTTCACCTGGCTTACATCCTGGCCACACAAACTGGAACCATCTGGCTCCAAATCTATTTCCTCACCAGAACTGTGATGAGGAAGGGCTGCTTCCTTCCTGGAAGGAAGAGTCCAGAAATGATATGGAGTTACACATGTAGTAACCATTTCCATCTCACAATTACCCCATGAGTCATGCACTCTATAAGCTCTTGCTGCTTTCTAATAGGTAAGTAAACTGAGGCACATGCTCTTAGCCTAGGCTCACTATGCTGGGTGTGGAGGAGGTGCTGGCACAGGTTTTCTTGCACGAAGAGATGGATATATAGATGAATGAATGAGAGAAGCAGGGCTTCATTCATGTTTGGAAGGCTGGGAGCCATGCTTGAGTGCCAGGCTTGCTGGGGATTTGCCTACCACTGGCTGGGCACCCTGCATGGCCCATGTTAAACTGGAGCTTTTGGCTTTGGACAGACATCTGGAGCAGCCAGAGTACTGAGTCAGGTGGATGGGCTTGAGGCTTGTCCTCCCAGCTTCTGCCCTGAGCAGCTGAGGTCTAGAGATGGGGGTGAACAGGTCCCATAGTGACATGGTAACAGGACTGGGACAAGGGCCTAGGTCTCCACCTCCTTTCCACCCATCCTTCTGGAGAAAGCTTGTCTCTGTCCCAAGGATAAATGACCCTTCCTTCTCTGACTGCTGGCCTCTGCCACCTACCCAGCCCAGACCCCTTTACCCTTGCTCCACTGTGACCTCCTCCCTTCCTTGAATATCCCAACCTCCTTCCAGCAACAGGCTTTTGTTTTGTGCTTTCTCCACAGTAAGCTTGAGATAATCCTCTCTTAACTACTCAAGCTTTAAGTTTCAGGACAGATGTCACCTCATGGAGGAGGCCTTCCCTGATCTCTTTCTGTGCTTTAGGCAATCACATTTGGGGGCTTACCCATCAGCATTCTTATCACTGACTGTGATTATACACCTAAACTCTCCACCACCCCAGAGTGCCAAGGGGTAGAGACCAGAACCCCTTGTTCACAATAGTACCTGACCCAGGGGCTCTGGCATACAGCAAGTTCTCAGTAAGCATTGAAGAATAAGTGAAACATAGTGGGTACTAGGTATGGGTATGGACAGCTCCCGAGTGCTCTAAATAATCCCATCTTACAGGTGAGGTGACTGAGGTTCAGGGAGGCTCACAGACCTGCCCGAGGACATACAGTTGGGAAGTGGCAGAGGTCAAGGGTAAGCTGCCATGTTGCCATGACAACACCCATGGGCCGTGGAGTTGGAAAGGTGAGAATGAGTACTCCATGGTGTTCCTGGTCTAGGGGGCTGGTTTTCTTTCCTTTCGTCCTGTTGGCATCTGGTGATCTTTCCTCAGTCTCAGAGCCTTGCCTGATGAAACAGAAAGGGGCTCCAACCATCCTGCCATTTGAGAGGTGACCTTACCTTAGAGAAGAGAAAACTCATGTTCTAAGAGGACACTTGACTCGACACTTGACTCTTCCAAGGCTAACAAGTGAGGAGTCAGAGCTGCAGACATCAGCTGTGAGGCCTCAGGTTTCGAGGAGACCTCTGATGATGTCACATCTGAACATATCACTTCATGTCACTTCTGTAGTAGGTGGAGCCAGGGCAAGTCCAGTGGCTCAAGGATGTTATGAAGAACCAATTCTCATCGCCCTTCCCTGAGCATGGCCCCTGAGCCTGGGCTGGCCTCCTGAAGGCCCCACAGTGACATCTCATGTCCAAGAAGATGGGGTTGCCTTTTCTGAGGCCCCGGAAAACATCCCCTTGTGTCTTAGTGTCT